>JAGSMU010000004.1:14970000-15570000 GCA_029286865.1 Teinopalpus imperialis
CTGATCTTTAATTTTTGTATTGTTACGTTGAGAAAAACAAACTCGCACACAGTTCACCTGACGGCAAGTGATTCCTGCGGCCCACGACATCCACATTCATCCTTGACAAGGAATCATTATGCAGATGCGTTGTCACCCTTGGGTACTCAGATGAAATGCCTCGTCAAAGGTAATAAAGGTCTCCTGATCCCTACATTCACCAGACGAAACACGGCAGCGTTATACTGCTATTTTCACGCTGGTATTCTGTGAGGGCGTAGTCCTAGTCCTACTCCGGTTCAACAATCTGCCACTTGGCCACTATAAAATATTGTTGTATTCTGTAATTTTATGACAGTAACTTAATCTTTAATTTTTTGTGTTCAACCGTTTTCGTACCAGAGATGATATATATCTGATTTACACGTTAGCGAGTACATAGTTCGCTTTTGATTTACGATACGCGATCAAACAGGTAGCCGCTGCCGTCAACGATGAAATTGTTAATTGCAATTTTAAGTGCTGATTTAGCACGTGGTCGCCTGGTGAAGGATAACATCGTGAGGAAACTTGCATGTCTTGAGGAATAATTAAAAAAAAATCGCAAATAACAAATCCGCAGCGTAGCCGCGTGGTGGACTATGCACTGAGACCCTTTCTAGAGAAGACCTATGGCCAGCAGTGGGATTTATATATATATATATATATATATATATATAGCCTGTTTAGCATTAACGGATGCATACTTCTACACGGGGTTCCACGTTCAAAATAGGGCTAGAGCTACATTGCAGTTTGCTTCTAGCTGCAGAATGAATGGGTCAACTCGACGGGGTAGGAATGCCCACACAGAATAACAGCGTAAAATAGCAGAATAATGCTGCTGTGTTCTGTCTGGTGAGTGCTGGGATCCGGAGACCTTTATTACTTGTTACGAGGCATACCATCTCAGTCCTCAAGGGTGACAACGCATCTGCATTATGATTCCTTGTCAAGGATGAATGTAGATGTCATGGGCCGCAGGAATCACTTGCCGTCAGGTGAACTGTGTGCTAGTTTGTTACTGTCAATATAAATAAAAAAAAATTAATGCATTTAAACTTAGTATACTCAACCACTTATCGGCGGCCGACGGGCGTCGTTGAATTAAGTTTAAAATTAACTACTGAGGTACAGTCACTAAGCTTACGCTGGTATAGTGCGTAGGCGGTCACTAGTAATAAATAGGTACGTAGTAATACCGTAAGGCATGACCTTTACAAAACAATGCACATTGTCACATACTGAAGTCTTTCCGATTATTAGATGAAATCAAGTGCGCAGGATATATTATAGTGCCGTAAGTGAGCAATAAGATCAGGGGAAGGTTAGGATGCAATGTCGTGGACAATGGACATTCATGCAGCACCTACCCGAAAACCTAAAATTTCTCGGCTACATAAATCGAACCTAGGATCCGTGAAGCGTAGCCAGCCAGGTACTCTGACCACAACACCATGCGGTCGTCATGAACATACTACACACGTGTTCATAGTCAGTAAGTCTTTTTAAGTTTCATTACTTAATTATGTGACACTAGCTTAACATAGATATTAAAAGATATATTTAAAAATATAAAGTTAGGTATAGTTAAAAAAGTAAAGCGAGGTATTGTAGATGAACCCAAAATTAACAAAACGCAGGAGTCGATTTCCCTATTTCTATATATCAATAATTATTGTAAGAAATAAAAAAATCTTGGATGACACATCCAATATCGGTCGAAACTTTAACCTTAGATGGATTAGATTTTATAAATAAACCTTAAACCTAATATTTTAAAATTTAGAGAGTTTGTTAATGTAATTTATTGTTATCAAAAATTATGTTTTATATAAAATTCCAAATGTATTAAATTATGTCAAAAAAGTATAATATTTTTGACATATAACAATAAACCATATTGGATATATGACAGTTCATGTACGTATTTAAAAATTACACATAGTCTTCACATGAACACAACGATTAATAAAGTTAATAATTTTATAAAAGGATATTTAGAAAAGTTTTAAACACAGCACTGTGGTAATAATTTTATAAAAGAATATATAAAGAAGTTTGAAACACAGCATTGTGAAACGTTACCTTAGTTGCAATACAGTTACAAGCTTTCAGTTGAAATTGAAAACTTTACAAAGTTGCTAAAGATAGCGTTTACTTGTTTATATTTGCTTGTTTCCCTCACGAATCGTACTCACTTCCAGCAAGCCATAGAACCGCATCGGAGCAAAACTTTTTGTTCAAAACAAAGATCAGCCCTTCGAAAACTTCAATGTGGCGATGTCGGCCATAAATCGCACTGCTTTCTTTTAAAATTCTTACCGTACGCGAAACAATCGACAAGCGAAACGTAAACACAGCGAGACAATGCCTCCGTGGAGTATCAACACTGGTTATCCAGATAGCACGCACTGCACTTTGTTACATCAGAGCACTAAACTTCGCGCGTTATTTCCTTCGGTTGGTAACACTGCACGTCATTACGCGCTCTTCGTCACACTGAGCAGAGTACTAGCCCGCTGCCATGGCCGACCGCCGTTCACTTGCCGCCCAGTGTTGCCATTCTATATTTCATGTCTCCATGTATGTAGCACAATTTATATTTTAAATAAATTATATTGCTTTAATAATAAATATACGGATATAGTTAGGTACGATTTTTGTTGTACTCTTGAAATATGTGTATTCATTATTATTATAAATTTAAAAATAACTTATTACTACTAAAATAACTTATAACTAATTTAATTTAACGCTTTTAAAAAAAAATATTTCCTAAATATCTTCTAAAACTTGATATAGAGTTGTAGAATATAATTTACCCAAAATCATCCGTATGAAAGCTCTCCAACGGCTGGCAACATTTGAAATTGACGCGACGTTGCCAATTCTCTACGCGCTGCGAGCAATGCGCGTATAACAACGCGAACGTTACAATAATGAGGTTAAAGTTTCTGTACACAACTTTTTTTTGTTTCAATTTTCAGCTGAACGAACTCGGACGGTTACGTGGTCTCATCCTAAACGGTAATTAATGGTTGGGATAAAGCTCTTAGTTATTAATGATGCTCTTGGAGCGAGTTTCGCGGAGGAAATATAAAATAATTAGGTTAAAACTTTCTTGGCGTATCTACGTAGCTTACTACACGTTTTGTCTGCTAGATATTTTTCTTCTTTTGTTATATTATATACCACTGTACACGTTGGATTAGGCTCAAAGAAAATTTTGTTCTTTCCAACCTTTTATATTTTAAGTCTTACGTTGCTCTTCTGGTACAAATTAAAAATATAATTATGAAGCATTTTCATGATACCATATAGTTTACTTTAGGATACTACCAACAACTCCGTGGGTAAAACAGAAGTGGGCGTATTTGTGAATATAATATAAAATTTATACGAGATAAATGAAGTATGATCTATACGGTTGTATTTAACATTTATCAACGATTAATTAATTGTTTTTGTTTTTTATGACATTAAAGGGTAACGAACGATCACACAGTAAAAGTGATAAAACACCAGTGTGTTAAATTTACCAAAAGAATTTCATGGGCGGTGATGATCACTTACCATCAGGGAGCTGCTGGCTCGTTTGTGATTTATTCTATAAAAAACAGCAACGGTACTATTTAACGTGAGTATGCCACGAGTGTTGTTTATGTTACTATAGTAGAGATATGCTATAGTTATTGTGTAGCTGCGACATGGTTTTGTCGGCTCGACCTGAGAGGATTACGCTCACACGAAATACCAGCGTGCAATAGCTGTGTTTCGTATGGTGAGTGTCGCCTGCCCGGGATCGAGGAATTCCATCTCATTCCTAAGGGTTGACGTCCGATTATTATGGTTGGGGAAAACACCGACCTAGTCATAGAAAAGACATACCGCGATTAACGTAGAATTCAAATTCGAGGCCTATTGGGTAAGATAGATTCTTGAGAGGCGCAACCTTGGTCTGACAGTAGCAGGTGGTTCAGGATCGAGCTTTGTGGCGATCCAAGTGGGAGGTCTATGTTCAGCAGTGGACTGTGGATAGGATGTGGTCATGTTGAATAGCCTAATAGTTTATGGTACGGTCTACAACTAAGTTAAGGTCGTAGGTTCGAATCTGCTATACTATTGTGTTGAATCATCTCCAAACACAAGCATTATCAGCTAAGTTCTAGCGGTTCAATGTGTTATTATTGTTAGTAGCAAGCATTCTTTCAAAAAATGTAGCGACGCTTTTGATGAGTTTCCAACGAAGAGTCGCATAACAGGTGTCCTATGTTCTGAGTAACCTTGCCTGAGGGGAGTAAAAAAGTTTTCTGTCCACATTCTACGTAAGGATTCTATCATTTTTTTTTATCACTTATTATCGGCGAGGCACCAGGTCGTTCGTCCCTTCTATAAAAAAAACGTGGAATGTCTGTCCTGAGAGCTTTTACTGTTTATTAGAAATGTATACAATGATTTTTATCCTTGTCCTTGGCTTATATACGAGCGTTGAAAACTGTCCATAATTATATTTCCTCGTGATTTTTTTTATTTAAATCAATGTGACAAACGAGCACACATTCAGCTGATGGTGAGTATGTCAGCGTCATATAAATAGCACTTCGATAGGAATCAAATGTGATTAATTATCTACAGACTAAAGTGGAGTGCCCTGATTACCAGTAATTAATTACTCTTTTTATATAATATTAGGGATGACGAACAAGCGCAGTTTCCATGGTGGTTAGTGATGAGGGCCCATGGCATCTACATCTATCCACAACATGAATGATGGGTATTCAAGATTATTCGTTTTCCATGGCTACAGATGTTCTCGTGCTTTGTCTCTCTCCAATATAAAAATAACATATTCAAAAATCCTATTCCTAAACATTCCAAGCCAATTCATTTAATATATCTAAATCATTCAATCTAGCATATGATATACGAGTACGTAATTATCTGACGTCAATTTGTAATTAACAAAGCAAATCAACTCGGCAACAGATATCTTATCTGCAGCTCATAGTGCGTGAATGATAGAACGATTGATGATATGAGTCTAGCAGTTCAAGGCCGAGAACTAAGGCACCGGCTTCGCTCAAAGGATCAGTAAGCCAAAGTGACAATAGGACGGCCATGTAGCTCGTGGTACCGATAACCGACGGGGAAGAAAGGTTCATGAGTGGCAACCTCGGACCGACAGTCGCAGAGTACGACGTACCCTGGATGGAGCGACGACCTATGCAAGTTTCCGGGAAGTCGACGGATGCATGTGGTTCAGGGTCGTGCTTTTTGGCAAATAGGACAGTGGTACAGCTACACTGCAGTTTTTTGTAACTGCCGAATAAATGGATCAGCTCGACCGAGGCAGGACCACGCCCTCACAGAATAGCATCGTAATGTTACTGTGTCGTCTGATGAGTGCAGGGGGACCTTTATAACTGGTGACGAGGCATTCCATCTGAGTCCTCAGGGGTGACAACGCATCTGCATTATGATTCCTTGTCAAGGATGAATGTAAATGTCATGGGCCGCCAGAATCAATTACCATCAGGTGAACTGTGTGCTCGTTTATTGTATTCCATGCTGGTGCCCACGATCTTTTCGTAATTTATACAAGTCTCTCATACCGCCCAGTCCACAGGTATAGCTGGTCTAAAAGACATATAATTTAAAAATAATATTATCTATTACCTATTTTTAATACATTTTATTCACTCAAAATAATGATTTACGTGAACGGAATTGATTCCTAGTGACATTATCTGACAGTCAGCTCTGAGTGAGAGAAAGTGTTGACATAAAGTTTTTTTTTTAATTTACGTAGTAGACGCAACGGCGTGGTTAAACATCCTCGCAAAATAGCGGAATAACGTTGCGAAAATAACCAAGAATTCAATCTCAGTCCTCAGGTCAGGTACGACAAAGAAAGTGCTTCCGTAATGTTTGTTGAGGAGGGATGTGGACGGCACGGACCTGGACTGGAACCACTTGCCATCGTGTCAGCTATCACCGCCGCATCAATGATGCACGTCTGTCATGGGTAGCCCGGGCGACTGAGATCGATGGGGTCCCGGGATCTCTTCAGTATTTCTGACACTGTCCAATGTTGGAGTCGTCACTCGGACATGGGTAATGTTATTCTACGCGCGTTATATTTATTGATAATATGATGACTTCACTGTTCAAATTTGGCGCGAATGGTATTTGCGATAAAACCACGACTTCACAATTTACTAAACAGATCCTTCAACGTTTTTTGGGTAAAATGTAATCGAATGTGTGATAAACTAGCACAGTTCTTCTAATGGTAAGTTCATACTCGAATACAATCATCAAGAAACAAAATAAAACTAAATTAATTGTAACGTTAACGTGTTATTTAATTTTTTTAAAACTCTATAAAGTTTAAAAATATAAGAGAAACTCTTTAAGATTCAAATTTCAAAGACGACTTATCTGATTGCAAGTTTGATTTAGCTGTACATAGATAGCCTCTCGGGTTATTAAACAAGTAGAAAGTGCGAGGAAAGGTTCTCGAGGGGCAACCTCGTGTCGGTAATCGCAGTGTTACCTACACTACGCTAGATGGGCTGAAGGCGGGAAGTCTTCGAAGAAGTTTCGTTAGTATAATAGGTCTAGTAAGATTTAGACCTATTATACTAACAATACGTTTTGACTAATGTCGAATTGATCTTAATTGAACTTCTCGAAGATTCCAGACGGTCCATTGTAAGACGATCATCCCTACGACCCAGTAGTACAATATACAAATATATAGATTTTTTAGATGTTTTACCACTTTAGTCCGATGGAAGCGACTGACCGAGCGTAGGGCAAGGCGAGGCTCCCTCTCGTACCTTTAGCTGGTTACCCATAAATAAAGGTGTCGGCTGAGTGTGTTAAGCGCCCGGCCACATTTCAGCCCGGTCATGCAATAAAAGCCCTCGGGCTAACAGTGGCCATCAGCCCTAAAATGAAAGTTCATTCATATTGTGATTATTAAAGTAACAGCCTATATACATTAATCCCACAGCTGGCCAAAAGCGCTATAGAGGGTGTAGGAGCATAGTCCGCCAAGTGGCTCCGCTACGGATTCGCGGACTTCATCACACTTCCTCGAAATATAGTTTTTATTTTTTCTTACACATTCAGGCTTCCTGGTTCATCGTTGAATACGCGGTAAATCAGCACTAAAAAAAAATATCAACAATTACATTGTTATCGGCACCGGGAATCGAACTCGGTTTGGGATTAAATTAATTTTCTCCTTTATCCTTTTAAATATTTTTTTAAAAAATTATTATTATGGTTAGAATTAAAAGGTCAACATGTACAGTATTTACCGCTTTGCTATTATACTATTCGTATGTAGCCTGTAATTATTGTCTATGGTTAATCAAAGGAAAAACTTCTTTAAATTTATACATTTAAGTGCTCTTTATAGTGTTTTACTTTTTCAAGTAATGAGTAGTTGTATAAAATTTTCGTAACACGCAATAAATAATAAAGAAAATAAAAAAAAATGTAAGTAAAATTAAAAAATATAAATTAACGTAACAATTGATTCTGATGAATTGAAATTAAAATAAAACCTAAAAAAGTAAAATATGACGTACGTTCTATTACGTAATGTATCTTGAATTACAATCACAATGAATTGCGTTTCGTTAAATCTGTTTTATTCTATATATCACAAAAGAACTAAGACTTACAATAATTATCCGTGTTTAAAGACAAGTTTTCCGTACATAGAGAATAAGGAACAAATAATGGCGCGCATTTTGTAATCTCTCAGAACACAAAACTTCTCGACTTATCAGTCCTGCGCGCGACGTTGCCGCTACTCTCCCCCACTATCACGCGAAAGAGACCGATCTAGACAATAAGAGGGAGAAAGAAGGGGCCGTTAACTGAGCTCCATTGGTGTAACAGAGACAACAGTAATAGGGAGCGACTGCGCTTTTCATGCGAGATCCTGTAAGTATGGCGCCTGAGCATATACTTTTTCATAAAACTGATAATTTGTCGATTTTTATCTTTACAATTAATCAAACGCAATAACACGCAATTGAATATAACTGATGCGTAATCACGCCTTGTACGCCTAATAAATCACGAAAATGCGGTAAATTTCCACTTGTTATTATTTTCTTGTTGACAATTTTACATTTAAATCTGTGAGATATGCAAATTAAACAAAATAACACGGCTATAAACTCCATCGCATTAAAATTAGATATAAACAAACGGTTAGTATATATTAATCATTAGTACAGCGGTATCTTTAGATTGAATAGAGATGAATGAAAATATAGAAAGATAGATATTCCATATCTCTTAGGAGTAAGACTCGGGCAAAGTGGTTGGAGGAAGAGTTGGTTGATCCAGTGACGATCCCTCCTTGCCAAAATGAAGAGAAACAAGGGCGGTTTGTGAGGTTAAAGTGCCGAGGTGACGTCTCTAGACGCGGTAACTGGTGAATGGTGAGTACCGGACATAAGATCCGAAATATGTAAGTTTGATAAATTTCCAAAAATAATATAATTCTTATTCAAAAGGGAGTAAAGATTTCGGTGTAAAGCGGTGGTTGAGCGTGTATTATTTAAGAAGAGTGAAGACAGTGCGCGGGGTATAAAGAAATATTATATTAATTATTAAGAAATAAAAATGTGGATATCCACGGGACAACTATGGTAACAGCTAAGCGATGGGGAAGAAAGGTTCTCGAGTGTCGACCTTATATTGGCCATCGCAGAGTAGGACGACCCCGGCTAGATGCAAAGGACCTATTGCATAGCTCTGCGGATATTCGATGGATGCAAGTGGCTCAGGATCTTACTCTGTGGCAGTCTGTGGGAGACCATGTTCAGCAGTGGACTAGTGATGAGTTGAAATGATGATGATTAAGAAATATAATATAGTATATTGTTCTACGCCTCGATCGCGAAAGAATAGCGCATTCGCTGAAACCTTCGCAAAATAGCAACTTATTGCTGCTGTGTTTCGTACCGTGAAGGAAGAGACCTGAGATCTTATAGGCGACGAAGCAGTAAACCAAAGTCCTCAAGGGTGACAACATGTCATGAATTCTAATCTAGGATGTATGTTGGTGTATGGGCCGCAGTCATCACTTCCCATCAGAACTGTGTTTTCATCACGTTGTATTGTATAAATATGGCGATAATAATAATAATTGATTTGCCATTATATTACACCAAGTATAGATTGTGATGAGATGCTAACTATGACATTGAAACGTCAAACACATCCATCCGCGCAGAGACCATGAGTGCGCAGTAAAGCATTAGGAACGTTGCGTCGTGATACAAAAGTTTGAATAAACGCGATAACATTAGATTTTATCGATATTATACGGTTGAGTAGTGTCACAACATTGGTTTGGTTTTATTCAACGATTACTACGCAAACTATTCACGTCAATATAAAAAAGATCATTTTTTGTATACGTTAAATTCACTTAACCCGAAATTGGAGGTTAATAAATATGGAGCTTAAATGAAAGTGAAATTAAGTCAATTTCAAGGCACTTAGCACACCCGATCAGAAGCTATACACGTAAGTTTGAGAAAATACATTTACTTAGAGCCGTCGAATTATTTTAGTGCTCGAAAGAAGTCCGTCCGATCAGAGCTAACAAAGAGCACCCTATCTCGTGGCCACCCTACTCTCGCACAAAATGACCCGACTTGATCACTTCAGTGTCAAGGTAAGTCAATGTGCCCTCTCCCTCGGCTCCGGCCCGGCAGCAGGGACCATGACAATGGCCACCCCACGTCCCCATAGCCGTCGCCCGCAGGGGTGCGCACTTGCGCGATTTATTACTGATCTCTATTGCCGACTTATTGTATTAAAAATTACGCAGAGAAATCACTCCAGTGTAGGGACAGAAATACTCGTCTAGTATTTCTTTATGATAGAATTGGACACCTACATCCATCCGTGGTGAGGAATCAAGATCAGAGTTGTGTTGTCATTGTCATCTAAGATGGAATGCCTCGTTACTAGAAAAATTCTAGGGTTACCTTGTGAAGAATTGGGTCTGTTAAATAAAAGTTTACCGCTGTATGTCGTGTGATGGGTGTAGGGATCTGGGTAAAATTACTGGTAACGAGGCAGATAATCACGGTTCTCGGGGGTGACAATGTATCATGAATATTTGTTGAGAACATCCATCATGTTGCTGTAAGGGGCCGCAGTCATCATTTACCATAAGGTGAACTGTATTCGTTTGTAATATTACAAAATAAATAGTACAGTCTAACTCTATATGAAAAGTTCACTGTTAACGAAACAATAACTAATTCATAATACAATTACAAACCACGTGATAACTCCTGGCTAATGATTCAGCCCTCGAATCGTGTGCGTCATCAATATTGCACCGACCTATTTACCGCAGTGATTGTTTCTCTTCCGAGTTCCTAGACAGCTTGGAAATTTTATTAATTGGATTGTTGAATTTGTTAAAAGAATTTTTGTTTACTTTCGACTAAATCTAGTCAGGTAGTTAAGAGGGTCTGGCTATAGGATATCAGATCTTGGGTCTGACTCAAAGACGATGTTACGTAATTAATATTTATTATAAATATAAAGCTTTTAATTTTCCTATCTGTCTGTGCAGTGTACGAGCGCAATATTTTTAATATTAGGGGCGACACACGACCGCGCAGTTCGCCTGATGGCATTTGCGCTGCTACCCGTGAGGATTGGGATGCATCGTTACCGGGGTATGACCATAAGAAATAGTGTTTCTATAGAGGATAAGTGTGGATGTCATGGGCCACAGGAAGCACTTACTATTTATATGCTTACTCCAGGATTTAAAGATCCCGGATGAGTGCCCTAAACTCTTGGCTAACTATCAACCCTATGAAGCTGTAAAAAAAGACACCTCCTTGCTGTAAAAGCTCATATCTTTAAATATGTTTGTTGATAGATTAATACGAGATTAAAATAGAACAAATTGTCATGCGCACAAGTGACATGGAATTACAACAAGTTCTAAGTGATAATACATTAACTTAGGACAGATTGAAGTACGAAAGTTGATATGTTTTAAAAAGCTAAGAGTTTGTCGGAGTAAGTTTTCGCCCAAGGCCTTCTCCGACCCTGAAACTGTTAAATTTTCTTTAGTACAATGAATCGTAACCTATCGTAACATCGCCTGGGGTGGTTCAGGTTTTTTTACGCGTTTGAAAAAACTAAAACAAAACTAAAAGCAAAAAAAAAATTGTATGTAAGATGGCGTGCCTTGCTAACTCAGCATTTGATCGTCGCATACCTGCCCTCACCACAGCAAGGTTATCCTTGTATTTCACACTGACATGCCTCTTAACGAAGTGCCGACCTGTTCACGTAACTAGAAAAAAACTTGAACATGACTTATTATGTTATGCTCATGGGCGTCGGTGATCCCTGACCAACAGGTGAACTGCTTGTTTGTTTGCCTTCTCAATATTAAAAAAACCATAACTCAAAAATATCTCAATACACAAATCACTTAATAGGATGTCCAACTTCATCAACGTGTACCGGCACTATGACGCCGTGCACTATACGTACACTGTTACCTGTTTCCATGGTGATGGTAAAGAAAAAGCATAAAGTATAAATAATGAAGCATTGAGCGCGGCACTCGCTCCTCGGCGTGAGTTCGCGCTGTTTATATCGCGGAATGACCACCTGCACAAACATACTTACAATAAACATTTTTTATAATATTGGGGTGATAAACACAGCTCGCCTTACTATCTATCAGTGATAACTGTGGCCCACAACGTCTGCGGCTGTTCCTAACAAAGGTTCAAAATGCACAAGCGTCGTCACCCCCGTGGACCGAGATGCAATGCCTCCTTATTTGCAAACCCTCAATCTTTCTGATCATCAATCATCTCTCAGATGTTGATTCATTATCGTGTATGAATGTAGGTGTCATTGGCCGCTGGAACCTCTTCCGATGAAATAAAATAACATCCATAAGTAATCACGAGGATAGGGTTTCCATATCTTAGCTTCCAATCTAATCTATGGTTTCAAGCTATCCTATGGTTTTAAAACTCTAAATGGCGCCCAATGTATATAAAGTTAAAAGAACGGGAATCGTTATCATTTGTTAAAATATTTCCGTACATACAGTCGTCTTCATATGAAGATATGAAGGAGGAAAACCGGTGACCGCAAGGCGCCTGGCCCGCGCCCCGGTCGACGACACACGGACAAACAAGACGTCGCATATCTACCCTCTCACCCCGAGCGAGCAACACCTGCACAAATCTATGCTCGAAGTTAGGGTGGCCGTGCGTTGTGCTAATTGGGGACACCGAAATAAACACTTAGGTGACCATACGTCGGTATTCGCACAGAGCACAGGTATTAAATGATGGTGTAGAAGGATCATTTGTTATGTGGTGTTACGTGGTAAAACAGCAATTCAAATTTAATAATTGAATAAATCTTAAAAATAAACTTAAGAAAAATAATTGAAAAAAATTTATTCTATATCTTCGACTTTATCTTCTTAATTTGGACTTTCGAGTACTTTGTAGCACTCATGGTCACGGGTCATAGTTGGGTTAAAAAATTTATAACAAAATAATAGCGATAAAATCTGTATAAATAAGATTAAGTAAATATGTAATATACTCATTAATATAAAAGCATTAATAAAAAGTAAAATACTAAGTTTAAACCTGATTGGTATTAGCACAAAAGATTCGAGTTTCATTTCTAAGGTTTCAGCAGGTTTTCATCCTAGCAAGAAGAATCTGATCACAGGTTCCCGTGAGAGGTACTCAACTAACCTACGATCAGTTAAGGTGGTAGCTACCTTAGCAGTACCTGCTATTCAGAGACTATGCTGCACTATCGGGCTCACATATGCATGGTCACCCTACAAGTATCACTGGTAAGGCAGGTCTGAAGGTAATAATAGCGTTACGGGCACCGGCGCACGCGCCGCGCGACAGATGTTCGCGCTCGGGTATGTACGGACGCGCTCGGGGGCTTTCGGAGGCGCTCGGCGACGGTCGGGCGCGCTCGTGGGTCGAGGCCAGGGGGTTGCTTCACCCAACGAACTATTCATCGCTTTAGTCCCTTATTTTTTTGAATACTTTGGAATACTGGGAGTGCTTTTAAATATTACTTATGTTACTGTTAACCATTTTAACTAAGTTTAGTTTAGATTGCTTATGCTAGGGATACGATCTTAAGTTTCGCAAACCATACATATATATATATATATATATATATATATATGTATATATATATATATATATATATATATATATATATATATATATATATATATGTGTATATATATATATATGTATATATATATATATAATTGCTATTTATTTAATATTTTTAATAAATATATATATATATATATTTAATTTATTAAAATAAAAATATTTAATAATATTAGTTTTGATTAAATTTCGAAAGAAGTTTGGTTTCGTAAATATTCAAATTTGTTTTTTGACATTATAACACAAAACAACATGCCATTTTACATCAAGGATGAAAACCGATCTCCGGATCGGAGGTGGAAATATGGGTTGCAATAATATATATAAATATGTATGGCAACATAAACTATATAAATATTTTGTATTGGCAGAGACCGGAGACCCTTATTACTGCTGCAGAGGCTGTCGATCGTCATCAGCGATCACAACGCATCTGCATTACGATTCCTTATCGAGGATGAATTTGACATGGGCCGTAGGAGTGATGTAAATATGTGCTCGTTTGTCACCGTAAATATAATAAAAAATGCGATATACCGTAGCATTTGCATGCGCTCGCGCACTACGCGGCAGGGTGAGGAGTCCGCTCGCCGGAGCGGCCCCACCGCCCGCGTGACAAGAGATCGCCATTCAATTCCCACTCCCCAAGCTCTTTAGCCTTTTTTCCTTCCACGGTCGTTCAACTTGTCTTTTTGATGGGATAAAAATGACTATTGAGAGCTTTTAGCGTTCCGTATGGCGAAAAATAAAGCTATTGATGCAAACTAAACGGTGGTAGAGTTACACTGGAGTTTGTTTTTAGCTGCAGCGTGAATGGGTCGGATCGCCTTCACGGAATGCTCGCGGAAAACAGGGCAGTCCAGTGAATAGGGATCCGGAATTAATATTAATCTCCAGGGGTTGCATCCGCAATAACATTCCTTATTGAGGATGAAGATAGAAGTCATGAGCCGCAGGAATTATTTAGCATCGGGTGAGCTGTACTGGCTGTGTTACCCTCATTACAATAAAGAAATCTCAATAAATGATATACTTCCAAATCGTTACAGAACAAAAATGAAATTCCTAGATTTATTTACAAACATTAAAAGTAAGTACAGCCTAGTCAACTGTTTTGCACACGTATCACCTGTGGGCGCGAGATGTTCTTTAAAATTGACATATTTTTTATTTATCAACAGAATTGAACAAACCAACTACAAACTGTTAGTCGAAGCTTATCTGAACATATCACTGTCTGTCCAAAAATGACAGCTGTATACAGGATTTTCGTTTATTAAATACATGAATTTTAATGTACTTTTGAAATATAAATATAACCATGTAATAACAACGTGAAAAAATAATCTAATAGCTTGCTTTGTGTAAACAAACTATTAATTAAAATGTTATAATCATTTTATAGTAAAGGGTCGCAAGAGTTTACACTTGATGTTTTGGCTTTTTTGTGTCGCGACATAAAAATGCATTAAATTGAAAATATACAACAAATAACCGAGGAAATTACACATAAAATGTAAAACACGATACAATAATCTCACTACGAACAAATCTACGGAACCAAAAGACAAGAATTAAGATTTATACTTTTATTTTATATATACTTAGCATTTACGACGTTTCGCGTTTGAAAGGCGCATTATGAAAGGGTGGATTGATGAAGTGTATGCTATGCACCCATGTTGCAACGCCAAGTCTTACGTTTGTGAACTTAAGTGATATAGTAATAAGGTAGATTTTGAATTAGCTGAATGTTTTAATTCCAATTTTAATATCCTTTTGTGCGTGAATTTCAATAAAGCGTATGGTAGTGTGGTTAGTGGTACGCGGCGGTGTTCCGATTGGCCCGCCGCGACCCCGCGAGCTGCCACGGGCGGTGTGCGCTGCTGATTAACAAACGAAGCGCATTATGATAATCAAATTATACTTACGTATATTTATATATATATATATATATATATATACATATTACTCACACTTGACAGCCAACAATATTTGATGCACAAATATTTTTACTTGGCTGTCCTGCCTATCACCCTATAGCCTCGATAGCCTAATGGTTGTGGGCACGGTCTACGAGACTAACGTCGCAGGTTCAGAACTATTCTCGTGAATCATCTCCTAGCAAAAGCATTGTACACTTAGTTGGAGCGGTTAACCGGTATCCTTGGCACTAATGATAGCATTATAAAAAAGACTAGAACACGACTAGAAAAGTTTATCTTAAGAAATTATTATCATTCTTGATCCAAAAAATGACCAACTGACTTGAACAGTCAGTTATTGTAAAGAAACACGTATTTAATTAAATCATAACATGTATTCGCACGAGGTCATCACTGCGTCACAATACGGCACAGCTTACAGACATAGGACACTGTCATCTACCCGTGACTTCGTCTGTGGTCTTCAGAATCGTGTCCAAAGAGAAATGTATGAAACGACATTATATGATATCAGTCATTAAGTCATCTCATTTACCGGGATAAAAAGTATCTTATATTTTAATCTTGGTTATAAACTGTTTGTTAGGGTGACAAACGAGCACATAGTTCGACTGATAAGTGATTATGAGTCGACCTATTCAAGGCAGGACCACGGCCAGAAGCAGCGTACAGCTGGTTTGCTTCGTCTTGTGACCTTGGTAACGTGACATTCCACCTCGGTCATAGTGGGTGACAAGGCATCTGCATTATAATTAATTATCGAGGATGAATGTGGGTGTCAGGGGCTGGATGTGTTACCATCAGGTGAACAGTGTGCTCATTTTCACCTTCCTTATAATAACAGTCTATTACATGCGAGCATTCTATGAAGGCCGAGTCGACCCATTAGTGCTGCAGTCAGGAACAAACTACAGTGTGGCGTTAGCATGTTTAAAATAATATGCAACTTTGCATAGGTATTTAGAATCGATGACATTACAAAAATTTCATGACAAGTTATTAAAACTTTATTTTTCAATTACAGTTCCCATTTATGGAGATAGTTTTCTTCTCAAGATCAAAATTTAGTCGTAATTGGAGTCGATGACGTTAACTTATCTGTGTCTTATATATAAACCTCAGATGTGAACAGCTGAATGCTAGAGAATGCCTTTTGCATTAAGTCAGTTTCGTGCAGTTTAATGCTATTTAATAATAATAATAAGTCAGCAACTAAACAAGCGATAGCAGATAAGGTCAAAAACGACTTTGGTGATACGGCCACCTCCAAAGACGCTCGTGCTGTCATATGGTGAAGCTTGCCCACTACACGTGGCAGACCACCCGCACCTGGCGGACGACGGTCGAGAAAGACCTCCAAGAAGCTCACCTCAACAATAATATAGCACAAACCCTGATGCATGGAGAACGCGGACAAGGAAAGACAACCCCGTATAAATCGGAAAAGATAGAAGGAAGAAAGTTAATTAAGGGTATTTTTTAAAATTTTAAATATAAATTTTTCAATAAAATCTATAATTTTTATCGGTAATAGTCCTCCTTTGTTGTTCACAACTCTCCCCCGCCGCTCAACAAGATCTCCAATACCTCGTTGATAGAAGCCCCCTATCTCAACTCGAATAATTGATCAACCCGAGATCTCTCTGCATCAGTATTTAACTAAACCCCACGCGCATAGAAAACAAAACATAGATTCCGGTAAAACGTAATATGCCCGTTCAATAAATCTTAATCATTATTCCAAAAACATTCAATGACAGATGGAATATAAAATTTTAAAAAAATAGAAAGAACTTATTTATGAACCTAATAGAATAAAGAGTAAATTTAGAAATAAAAAAAACCATTGGAACGAAATGATTAGTTGGTAAATCTTTACATTTCCGCAAACATCGGCATAAATAAACGCGCAGACGTACGGCATCCATCCATCATGTCAAATCCTACAAATATTATTAAGGTGAAAGTTTGTATGTTTGTTAGTCATCACGCAAAAACGGTGAACCAGATTTGAATGAAATTTAACACACAGATTGTTAATAACCTGGATTAGTACATGGGACAATTTTTATTCTGGTTAACGAAAGTTTGTATGTTTGTTATTCAATCACGCAAAAACGGTGAAATAGATTTGAATGTAATTTAGCATATAGTTTATAACCACGATTAAAATATAAGATACTTTTTATCCCGGTAAATGAGATGACTTAATGACTGATATCATATAATGTCGTTTCATACATTTCTCTTTGGACACGATTCTGAAGACCACAGACGAAGTCACGGGTAGATGACAGTGTCCTATGTCTGTAAGCTGTGCCGTATTGTGACGCAGTGATGACCTCGTGCGAATACATGTTATGATTTAATTAAATACGTGTTTCTTTACAATAACTGACTGTTCAAGTCAGTTGGTCATTTTTTGGATCAAGAATGATAATAATTTCTTAAGATAAAGTTTTTTCTAGTCTTTTTATAATGCTATCATTAGTGCTAACGATACCGGTTAACCGCTCCAACTAAGTGCACAATGCTTTTGCCAGGAGATGATTCACGAGAATAGTTCTGAACCTGCGACGTTAGTCTCGTAGACCGTGCCCACAACCATTAGGCTATCGAGGCTATAGGGTGATAGGCAGGACAGCCAAGTGAAAATATTTGTGCATCAAAAACTGCTGGCTGTCAAGTGTGAGTAATATATAATATCTTCCTCCGATCTTGTTCGGAAAAGGGAAGAGGGCAGCGAGTGCCTCTATGTGCGCAAATTCTTACAACACTATAATATATCAGATGCAGTTGATGTCATCTGGTAATGTGCGTTATAGACCACTCCACTCACACATCTCCCCGTGGGTAATAATAGCGATTCAAACTACAAAAATCTCTTGACCTTCGACGGTGTTTCGTTGGCGAGTGTAGGGTTCCGTGGACCCAATTGCTGCTCATACAGTCATAAGTCATCTTATTACTCGGCGGAGGAACCGCATGTGCATATTTAATCTTTGCAGACGATGCGATGTGGAAGTGAAGGGCACAATGATCACTTGTGTAGATGAGTTGCTTGTCAGCCCGCATATCATTCCAAATATTGTTTCTTAAAGTATTAAGAAGTATAATACATCTAAAACTAATTACTACGCAAAATAACTCCCTTTATCTAACCTATATAGATTTAATTATCTTTATCGAATAATATATCAAAAGTTCTCTTTAAATCTCCAATTACATTAAAACATAAAGAAAAAAAACATAAGATAACGCACAAGAAAAAAATAATAATAATAAAATACACAAGCAAAGACAGCTTTAGTAAGGTATATAATAAAATATGAACGTTTCGTTCGTAAACCAAACGATATGATCCCAACCCCTATTACATATACCGTATAGATTGATCTTGATAATCGCGTTAAGTTCGCATCTTATACCTGGAGAACAAAACTGGATGGCGGCGCACCTGCCGTGGCGCGGGCCCCCGCAACACGGACCCGCGATCGATGCCCGGCCGTACATTTTTATTTAAAAAAAAAACATTTATACATCGAGAGCCGTGCTAGCTCAGTGCCTAAGCGCTCTCTTTTACTGTCGTGACATACACGGGTAAATACGCGAGCGTACCGAAGTTCGATACTGCGTTGCTGACATTGCAAACAAAGTGTCCTTGTTTAGCACGTGCTGTGCGGGGAACGTTTTTGTAATATTTCTTCAGAGATAAATTTAAAATATACTTTGAAGACATATCAACTCGGCCAATCTGCAATGGATCCGCGGGGCGGACTATGCGCTGCCACTCTTTCTAAAACGGTGGTTTATGCCCAACGGTGGGAGTTCGATATAATATATAGGATGGTACTCATTATTTACATCGCGATGATGTGTCAGGAAAAATAAAAACACACAACTATCATTCGACGTGTTGCATATTGAATGACTTCCGACTACGTCGACGTCTGAGGGTCGTTATTAAGAGCTGTTAACCGAACAGAGCGTGAAAGTAGCGTGGGCACAAAGGTTGCATTCCGTCGAACGTGTTCTATTATTTTGAACACGTTTTTATTAGCTTGTTACCTATAGGTATGTATATATGTGTGTATTTATTTATTTTCTTAAGGTTTACAAGGAAGGACTTAAGCTCGGTGGCATTATATGCCAGTCAAACCTGGTCGTAGTGAATGGAGTAAATGTTCATACACGTAGAATAAAAAAAATATTTAACGATAAAAATATCAATTTACACAAATACATATGTAATGTATGTATATTTGAATATAATGTAATTTATCAATTAAGTTTTCACCCACTTCCGGACCTACGAGTAAACTGATATTTTTCGGATATATTAAAGATGACAATGCAGTAAGTTTATGATTGTACAGAAGAGAAGCCACACCACAGTACGCACAACAGTGGCATTTATATATACATAAATATTTTATACATATGTATATATACTTATATTATACATACATATATATATTGTTGTCACTATTATTTTTTTTTGTTACAGTTGGCTTATTTGAACACGAAATATTGAAGGTGCAGTAGTCGTATGCATTCTCATCACTAATTAGTATCGATTAATATCGTAATTTAATCATCATTTCATTTGCTTTGGCACATGATTTATTAGAGCAAATCTATTGCACGTACTTTCATTCAATCAATACGACGATACGAAAGGGACGACAACTTTTTAATTTCACGTATTTATAAAGTGTTACAGGAAATCAAACACAGATGAAAAAAACACACACCACCCCTGTTATTTTTAAGGTCAGGTGTCAGGCAGTAATGTGGACACACAGGAGTGGTCGATAACCCGGCGCAGAAACGTCCTCGACGATCACCGTACACTACGAAACGCACCACCTGGTGTTTACGTCACGCGTCCACTTGTCCATGTCTGCCACTTCCAGATGCTCGGCGGCGGGGCCGGTCGGGAATCCGTGTAACACCTGATGGAGGTTCTTTCAACTCGGATCGTAATGTGATACTCTTTCAGCAATTATGTTATTTAATATTCAAGTATTGGGGTTCAAGCTTGTGCTTCGTGCACTAATTACCACAAAAGTGTTGCAGTCTGTTAGTGGTTAGTGTATCAGTCTACTGCGTCGCGGGTCCTTGGTTCGATTCCCAATTGAGGAAGAATATTAGTGCCTCACTTATTTTTGGTTATCGGGTCTGAGTGTGTTGTACGTTTCGTGGCCCTGACACTGCACCTGAACCTTGAAAATATTCTGCGCAGCTGATGTCATCTGGTGATAAATAGAAGATATCGTCGTGGTGAAAGGAGCGGTTCATCTGTGAATTAACTATGATGATGTTTCTATAAACTACTCCATGGAATCAGCTGTCGCCAGCGGTGTTTCAAAACCGATACGACATAGGGACCTTCAAAAAAAGCACCTACACCTTCCTCGAAGGCGCCGGCAACGCATTTGCGACTCCTCCGGTGTTGCGGATGTTCATGGGCGGCGGTGATCACTTGCCATCAGGTATGCTGCATGCTCGTTTGCTACTTGGTCTATATATAAAAAAAAGATCCTCGTCATCTTTATAAAAAACAGTGATAAACGAGCACACAGATGACCTGATGGCAAGTGATGACCGCAGCCAATAAAACCTACAATAATTCTCAGAAAACTCAAGATGTAAACCCTGAGGACTGTGATGGAGCGTAACGATACCAGTAGCTGCATCTTGGAATCCCTACAGCCACCACATGAAACACAGGAGCGTTCTGCTGCCATTTCGGTTTGCTATTGACGTCGGTATTCTGTGACCTGTTATTATATGACAATTATCTTTAACTCCTTGCAATTTTTCAAATGACGAATTATGTCTCGTGACCAAAAAGAAGTTGTATTTAGCACAGGTGAGAGGACACTCCATATCAGCCTTCTGACGGACAAGGTACTATCGGTATGATCAGTGTAAGTTTTTTTTTCGGGCTGTTGGCTTTGACCGAGCGCTTATGGCACTCAGTCGAGGCCTTTACTTATGGGTAACCAGCACAAGGATTCCCGAGAGGGAGCCTCGGCTTGGACCGTTACCCGGTTTCGCGATAGCGTCTGACTCGTCAGTCTAAGACACTTACTAACTCCTAGACTAACATAGAACCACGCTACTCCGATTACTCATACTCTAGATGATATTTACGATCTCTACCAAACAGTTAAATAATAGTCGTAAGCTGTTACAGTATGTTCGCTCATCTAAATGATAAGTGAACAAACAGTAGAACGACTACTTTGGGTGAACCCTGAAGCGACGACTTGTGCTTAGAATTACGATTGTGAAGAAGGTGTGAGTGTGTGAAACGGAAAACCTTATCCAATGACAGTGGCAGAGCTATACTGCAGTTTGTTTCTTGCAGCAGGGTGTTTAGTACCGGACAAGAAGATCACAAAAATCCGGGGACCGAATCACACATCTTTATCTTGAATGTTTATTGAAAAAATCTTAAATGTCATGGGCCGCGGCTGTCACTTATTACCAAATGAACTGTGTGCTCGTTGGTCACCCCTGGGCTTCTGACAGCCGTGGCAGTTTACACGTACGGAACATAAATGGACTGCTTATAAAAGACACTAAACCTTTATTGTTCCAAGCGACAAAAACCAGTTGGGGCGAAACTTTCGAGATGGATCATGTCATCGGTCGCCATTTAGCCTGAGCTATGGGCGACCGGTCCGCGGGGCCCCGCGGGGGTCACTCGCTGGCCGCTGCGCGAACACCTGGCCAACGTATTAGCATACGCCGGCGGCACGTACTATTTGTCCGAGCGAGTTTACTTCGAGTTGCCATCGAGGAGGGATCGCGGTGTGACGTCATTGACGCTCTAGTGCATTGACAATTCTGATTTTATTTGGTATGTATAAGAGACCTTGATCACTTATAAATACCAATTATACTTATATACTTATAAATATAGTGAAATTATTCATCTTTGTTCATTACATATATTCAAATAAAACTAATCAAACAAATATTCAGGCACGGGATCACTACTTAAAGACGCCCGGTGTCAATTAATATGGTAAGTGACTCTTGTAATTGTTTATTACATGTTTAATTATGTATGTATGTATATTATGTATAAGTATTTATACTTACATAACAGTTCATACATTTATTTATTTACTTTACCTTTGTATATGTGGTATGCTGTTTTTATTAGTAGAATTATTTCTAATTATTATTATAAGATTTTTATAAATATATGTACCGCACCTACCACAATATCTCTCCACGCCACGGGTTGACTGGCAGAGAATGCCTAAGACATTATGTCCGCTCTTCGTAAGGTTTGAATAATAAAGATTAAAAACAAATAAATATTTTATTATTTTAGGATATATATATAGTTCAATGTCTTCTAATAAACAGCAATGCGCATTAAGCGAGGCAATAAATTCTCGTGGACCCAATTTAAAAGGATTTATCTTCCGCATCACGGGCCCCCCTAATCCTGATTCATCATCGACGAGGGAAGTATTTATAGACCACTGACCAAATATCTGTTAGACATCTTAATAAATCAAAAATTACGATATGGAAATAATATTTTAAGTATCAATTATTAATATTTAAAAATCTAAATAATATTCATAACCTTTAGTTATTATATGATAGAGTTCTTCGTTTTTCTTCAAATCTAAAGATTGGAACTCATTATTACTTAACCCATTTTGTAGGCAAATTCTTCACCAGTGTTTGTCAATTAATATAATAAATTAGTCTTGTTGTTTGCTACGGTTCTATGTTTAATTATATATATAGTGTATTGAAGATTTAGTTATATAATAGTGTGTGTTGTGTTGCTTACTGTATATGTAAATATAATTTTATATTGTAACAGTTATTGTTTTTTTATACTATATATTTTTTCTCTCCACGCCACAGGTTGCCTGTCAGAGAATGCATTACCGCCCTGTATGAAAGTTGTGACCAATAAAATATGAAATAAATAATACATATATCTTCGAGAACCGATCGTAGACGTTAGGTGTCAATCCATCAATAATTATGTGAGTTTTGTTTTAATTGGGACATTTGTATGCGTGTGTCGCTGTGGTGTCGGGTTACCGACGACATCGTTTTAGGCTAAACGGTCCAGGAAAAAAAAACAATTAACAACAACGATGTCAAAACGACGAACAAATGTCAAGATTACGTCGCCGAGAGGTGAAAGAGATCAAAGCGACTGAGCTTCTTTTTTTTTCTGGCTGATGGCTCGAAAGCTTTTACAGCTTCACCGGGTTGACTGTACCTATTTAGAGGCGCACGCGCAAGTGTGACCTCAACAAACTTAATTTTATAGGTTCCTGGCAAAGACTAACATGTAAAGTTGAATGAGATATATGAGACAGCTACAAGTGTTTTGAATTCAAACAAAAAAATGAACTATTGACACTATGGTATATTTTTTAATGTAATTAGGGCGTACGTAATAAGCTCTCTGGTTTCTTTAACTCGACAGACAAAACATACTTGTATCCTACATAACATCCTAGTAAACTGTAACTATCATCAACTAACACGATCAATGATCAATCACCATTGCAATGGTTCTATAAAGCTGGTCTTCCTCGGGCGAACCGCCTTATCCGACCTACAGCTTTTATCTGCGGCATGATTTCACCAGATTTTTCCATTGGGCCACTAAGGTTTTAGTTTCTAGTTTACCCTAAGAGCAATTGACCGAAGTTCTAAATCCATTCTCAACAAAGATTCATGGAGTTGCAGGTGAATAAGCGTCCTTTAAGATTCAAAATCGTATCGATTCGAAAAATCCGCTGACTACAGCTGAGTCATATCATAGACATTCTGTATTCGATCATTACGAGCACCAGAACATCTTAATCTCGCTGAGGTGATACTGCTGGACACGTCGGTTCAGGGTAGGTTCACCCCTGCGGGGGAAGAGGAGTGTCGGTATTACGTTGCCGTCCTCCCTGTCCTCCGCGGCGGAACATCGGTCGGCGGCGGAGCTGTAGACCAGATCCGCCGCAGGGGGAGTCCGCTTCCCACCTACAGAGGAGGCAGAGTTGGAAGGCGCATCCGTGTTCCGGCGCTTCTTACCTGGAGGGGTTGGAGAGGGGAATGTCCTACCCCCAGAGAAGAGGCCACCTTGTCGGCCAGCGCAGGCGGGGTCGCAGATGTGTGCGAAAGCGTTCCCGTGACCCCGTCATACGCGATGATGGAGGACCACTATGGGGATTTAGTCGGTGCGAGTCCGACATAACCCATTCTTGTCCCCGTGGGTATGCGTAGGCATTTCCCCATGTAAAAAAAAGGCCACGTCTCACTGTCATACGTGAGTACGGGACGAATGAGAATTTAGTATATCTCGTCAGAGACAATTCGTCTATGTTGCGCTAATATGGGCATGAATGACGCAGCCAGTCATTAAGTCCTTTTAATATTAAATAAAAAAAATAAGTTCGTCAAGTTGGTACCAGCTACCAATTGAGGTTAAAAATGAAGTTCATTCTGTTAATTGTGATTACTGACTACTGACTATCAAATATATTGTAAGATTATTTTTGCACACTAATAATGTACACACACATTATACTAGCCTATGATAGAATTAAATTAGAAAGGTAAATTGTTATTAAAAATGAATAAAACCTTAATAAATATAAATAAATTGTTAAAATTGGAAAATAGAATAATAGAAAAAGAAAACCAGCTTTTAGTGGGTAGTCTTTGTCGCGTTTGATAAAAAAAATTAAAAAAAAAACTTTTCGCGCGCACGTGATGTCATTATGTATACAGTGGTGGTCACATAATTAAAGACACCTTCTATTTAGGAACATAAAACTTTATTGATAGTATTATCAATAGTGAATATTAGTATTACACTAGGACCAAATTATTTTAATTAATACGATTAAGATTTGTGTTTAGCAATACTCAGACCTTACGACCTTGAACCTTATTAGTTTTTTAAATAAATCACAGCCTTTTTTAATACGCTTTCCGCTTGCCACCCGATTAAAGAGTTTAATGTTCTTAATTTAAATTTAAAAAAACAGCCCTCTTATTTTTTCAGTTTCCCGAAAATTTTAAGAAATGTGCCTAAAGCAAAAGCCGAGACCTCTATTTGTGGGTAACCAGCACAAGGGCTCCCGATAGTGAGGTACCCTGTTCCACGAGAGTGCCCGAAAGGACCGAACCTCGGCTCGGTCAGTTGCTTCCGACTAAGAACATTAAGCCGAGTAAAAATATAGAACGTCTTAACTTATAAAATATTTATCTCACAATGTCTACATATATGATTTAAATATGTTGTTTCAAGTTATATTAAAAATGAAAATAAATAATCGAAAACGTCAGTTAACATAATATCCCTTGAGTGTCTTTAATGATGTGACCACCGCTGTATAATATTTATTAAATTTAAAGTGGTAACCCTCTCGGGCACCCTCGAGTCAGATGCTCTCACGGTAACGGTCCAAGCCAAGCCTCCCTCGCGGGAGCTCTTGTGCTAGTTACCCGCTAGTAGAGGTCTCGGTTGAGCGCCATAAGCGCTCGGTCACCTCTCAACCCGGTGAAACTGTAAAAACTCTCGGGCTAAAAGAGGCCATCAGACCGAAAAAAAAACAAAAACGTTCGTCCGGTTGGTATGGGCATCCGGACACACTTAATACGAGGCATTTCATCTTAGTCCTCAGGTATGACAACGCATCTGCATTATTATTCCCTAACGACGATGAATGTGTCTTGGGCCACAATCACTAACCATCAGGCGTGTGTTCGTTTTTCACCCTCAATACTAAAAGTGCACGGTAAAAAAAAATATTTATAGAATAGGCAGCAAGCAGCCGCTGGTACCGGATGGTCAGTGCTCACCGCCGCCCGTGGACATTCGCGACACCGGAGGAGTCGCAGGATGCGTTGCCGGCCTCAAAGAAAGCTAGAATTAATCGAATCCAGAATCTGCTACGCAGCAGCCAGATACTACACCCAATACATCACGTGCGTTCATATTCCTCAGAACTGAAATGGTATCGACGTTCACCCGTGCATCTAACTTTTGCTCTACAGAACATATCAAAATACATTTACGCTGTACGGTATTCTGTGGGTGTCATCCTTCCCCGATGAAGCGGATCTATTTATGCTGCATCTAGGAACGAGATGCAACTTGGCGCTACCACTGATAATAGGCTGCCCGAGCTAACATGACGAGAAGAGGTGTCTACGAAATGAGTTTCACTTCGCCCATGTTACATATGCGTAAACAATCGTGTTGCGACTTCCTGTTCACTCCCGTGCAAGTACAATATCGCCATCTCGCCAGGACGCGGCGTGAGTGTTTGTGTGTTTGCGTGCATGGGACAGGTAGAGAGCCGTGCCCACATGTGCGCGTATTGTAAATTTTTCGCGGGTGCTTGACCGGGCTATTTCCGTACGAGAATCGAACCGCCACTTTATCGTCCGGGGGAACGACACCGGCGAGGGCGCGACACACAGACGGGGCGCCCGTGCCCACTCATATTCCACATTAACTTTTTAATTTCCACATTACTACTGCGTCTGTTCGTGGTTACTTTTGTTTTATATATATATCGGGGTGGGGTACACACACAGTTCACCTTTTTGGTATGTGATTACTTGCGGCCAATAATATTCATATATATCCTCAAACTGTAGCTGAACCCTCGGATCTGTATACTCACTACATGAAACCCAGCAAATATTCTATTACATTTTAGATCCTTGGTACTGGTGGCGAGGCATTCCATTCTACTTGTCAGGGGTGACAATGCTCTGTATCTGTATTACGATTCCCTGTCAAGGAAGAATATGGTCACGGGTACCAGCAATCGCTTCCCATCATATGAACTGTGTGTGTGTGCTCATTTGTCACCCTCAATACAATACAAAATAAACATTGAATATTAATTTCGAATAATGAGTCGTGATTAACTACGTAGTTACGTATTATGACATAATTTCTTCTATTCATGACATTTGTCAAATGTATATAATAGTATATAGTAGTGTGATACTGTATATACTGATGGCAGTATTTTGTACGTTTGTTTATAACTGAAAGTTGTAAATCGCCCCCGCTGCCGCTCGTGAGTTGCGCCCAGCGGCCGGATGCGCTAACTGCGCCGCCGGTGAACCCGCGGCGTGCAATCGCTCATTGTTACCTTAACGGAGCTGGCGGCCGCTTCTCCGGGGCTCCCCGTCCCCCACACTGTACTCACCTGTCGGACAAACGAGTTAAGAATCAGTCAAATGGTGGACACGTCACATGTTCCGGATATGAGTGATAAAAATGATTGCAATTAGAACACATTACCCTGACAATAAAAACAATAGAAAAACTGAAACAATATTACATAAACATAATAATAACAAGGGCTCGCAGTTCACCTGGTGGTAAGTGACGACTCATACAGCAGCTAGTTTCTAGCAACAGTGATTAGTAGCTCTACCAGCGTGACAACAATCGAAGCGTCGATAGCCTAAAGGTTTAGGGTACAGTCTGCGAAACTTAAGGTCGTCTGTTCATATCGTTCGCCATTGAACTGTTGTCGTGAACATCTAGCGCAAACGTTTAAGTTTAAGTTCAATATTCAAAATGAATACAGAGCAATATACAAAAGATACAATTATTATTTTGTTATTTTTATTTAAATTTATTATATATATACAAGCAAAAAATACAATTATTTTTTTTATGTCGTTATTAAAGCATAAGTAATATTAAAAAGTAAAAACTACAACCGCTTTAAGATAAAAACTAAACCCCAAGTCTCAAGTTAACCACGTGCTTATAGTTTAAAAACTCCGAGTGCGGTCGGAATAAGCAGCCAGTGAAAGACAGTACACATTCTTCTCCTCGTACCAGAAGAGGATTCTTTTAACATTACTAATGGTGTCAAACGAGCACACAGCTCACCTGATAAGCTATTACTGTTGCCCATGACATCTACATCCATCTTGCAGTTCAAGATACACATGCGTTATCCCTTTGAGGACTGCAAGTAACCTGTCATCGTGTCTCCTGATCCCTCCACTCACCATACGAAACACAGCGGAATGATTCGTTACCTGTAAATGGATCTCCAGACTGCTATTCTTACCAAACGAAACACATAAAGCAGTGATGTGGTTAACCGTTTACATATATATATATACATAGTCGACTATGTCATTATATAATTTGGATAAATTTCATCTACAAAAACAAGGAAACTTAATTACAAAACAATGGAGTATTGTACGCAGGATCGCTTTACCCCGCAACCCTGGCCAATTTGGGTAAGAAATCGTTTCCAGAAATTCGCGACATTATAATAGTCCCCCAGGCATAGACGCTCGGTACCTGTACGCATCACCATATGTCCCGGACGGGATCTTTCAAGCTTAAGCCCATTGTTCGGGACCGAATCGAAAGGAGCGAAAAAAAAAACAAGCAGCGCCGAAACATCTGGCGCTACACCCCCGTCGACCCACCCCCGATGAGCGAGAGCTGTATACGCGAAGCTTCTACATGAAAAAGAGATGGAAAGTAAGGTCGTAACAAAGTACCCCGGCAGGAGCAAAAAAATCAAAATTAGATGCGCGCACGCATCGTGGCGGGTTCCGTTTCCGAATTCAGATCGTATTGTTAAATGCCGGATTGCCGTTTTAATTCTTTGCTTTATTTAAATATGCTGTTTCGATTAAATTAAATATTATGTTTTATTACTTAGCCAAGGTTTAGTTTGATTCTATATCATTAATCCATGTTTTAGAATTACGAAAACGAACCAAATCATGACAAACAATCAAAAAACAGAGACGAGCAAGAATATGGTACATTATAAGACGTAAGTTGTCACAAAAAAGTAATATTTCGTCTCCATATCTTACCGAGTGTGGCATTTAAAATTTACGTAATTATTTTCAGTACTCAGTTGAACAACGCATTTGCAACTTGAATCTTCCTCCAAATTTTCTTTTGCTCTCTTTCTTTCTAAATTGTTCTTTAGGTTTCCTGTCGATATCATGTTCCGCTATAATCGATTACCATCAAGTGAACTGTTCGCTCTTTTATCATCTATAATAAACTAAAATAGATCAGTTAGGTATAAGATAAAATTAAGAATAAAATGACATAATAAGTACGTTCAAAACACCTAAACTAAAAGAGTTAAGTCACGGCTTTCATATATATGGTATAAGTCTTAAAACCTGCAAGTTAAAATCACTCTCGGACAGGCGTAAGTTAGTTGACATGATATTCTTGCATAAACTCATTAACCCTGTTGTGTACCGCGATACCCTACTCAACTCTTTAGTCATAAACTGTACACCTAGGGCACCGTTCCCTAATACCTAGGCTAAGACTGTACAATTAATTTATTCGTAAGTATAAGTAAATCGACCTATTTACTGACAATTTAGAAACTTTTAAGGCTAAAATTATGAAAACTCTAAATACTCATAAAGATAATTCGCTAGTTAGTTATTAAAATTATTATTTTTCATTTAACATTGTATAATTAATTTAGTTGTCTAGTTAATTTTCTCTTATTCTTAAGTTATTTTACAACTAGTTTTAATTAGCATGGTGTAGCCACCTCTGAGTGGAATTACGTGTATTTAGCAAGGTATGGCCATTTTTCCGACAAATCACTTGTCACCATTGGTGGTTATATTAAAATAAAAAAAATGCTGCTGGTAAAAGCTTTTGGAGCTACCCAGGTTCGTATTGAATAACGGGTACATTAACTGGAGCTAGTCGAACCATCGTAGGTCAGTGTAAAAGCGCTAACTTATAAATTTACGGTTTGCGATCAAATCGAGTTCGATCCCCGGTGCCAAAAAGAACATACAACTTTGAGATGTGTTTATATTTCAAATCTATTTAATAGTTCGTAAACGTTTCCAAATTAAGAACTTTATTGTCGTTAAAACTAATACCGTTACCTTCCTTTCGTTTTTTATTTATAATTTAGGAGTGAAATACCTGTTGTTTTAAATTAAAAAAAATTTAAACAATCGAGTTGCAAACTTCACCTTAACATCTGTTTTAGCACATTAGATTTATCTTAAACTGTTATTTAGCAAACAAATAAGTGAATTGTATCTGGTAGTAAAATGTTATTGTTTTGCGACTTAGGCATCGTAAAACATCTGCGCGGGCGCCGGGTGTCCATTGTTGGCGCGAAAAACAAACGGGCCCTAGACTCGGGCGTCGTTTTCACGTACACGACGGATTCCCACGCGCTCCGGAAGCGGCCAATAGACAGCAATGTAGGGTGGCCAAGTGATATGTAAGAATATAAAACCTAATATACATAAATGCATATATAAAATGTAAGTTACAATAATAATATGTAAGTATTATATCTATAATAGTGGTCTGGGCTAGTCCTAGGCTTTTGTATCAAGGCATAGTCCGGACGGCGAATATATTACATGACAACTTGAGTAGTATCAAATTTCACATAAGATTTACTCATAGTAAACTACATTGTCTTTCTCTGTCATATGCTTTTTTTTTTAAATAAGGCGTGAAATCGAGCTTATAGTTGACCTGGTAGTAAGTGATGATTGCGACCCATTACATATATCCGTACACCACCAAGATTCAAGTTGTCACCCCTGAGGACCGGATGTTGATGTGCCTCGCTACCTGTTGCTGGGTGTCACGTCACATGCGTCGGGCGATGGATTCACTTACGTCGATATAAATAGCAATTAATTATGCACAGTACGGAGATTTTTTTATCAATTATAAAAACGTTACGTACGAGCCAGCAGGAGTCAAGTGCCGCTTTAGCCATTGGAGTATTTACTACCAGCATACACACAAAGTGAAGCGAGGACCTCATGCAAGTTTGCGGGAAGTCGATGGATGCAGGTGATCCTGCTTTGTGGTAATCTTATGCAGTGGTAGAGTTTGTTTCTAGCTGCAGAATGAATGGTCAGCATGACCGGGGTTGGACCACGACCTCACATAATACTGATGAGTGTAGGGATCCGGAGACCTTTATTACTGGTGACGAGGCATTCCATCGCAGTCCTCAAGGGTGACAACTCATCTACATTATGATTTTCTGTCAAGGATGAATGTAGTTGTCATGGGCCGCAGGAATCACTTGCCATCAGGTGAACTGTATGCTCGTTTGTTACTTTACTATTGTAAAAAATAAATCTATGAGGAGTATGTTGGCCGGTGGACTACGGATAGGCGATGATGATGAATGCTTAACAAAAGTAGATTTAGTTATTAAAGTAAAAGTTTATTTATAAAAATAACCAACTTGACGAAAGGAGTTGAATTATCACAGCAGTGCATAACTAAACGAGCAACGTTTGAACACGGAAATTAATGTTTTTAAAATCAATGTGAATTTAAAGCTAATTAACACATTATTATAAAACTATACACCAATATATGTTCATGTATCATGTACAAAAGTATGTTTTAAAAATATTTTTATAAAGTTATAACAAACAAAACTATAATTAAATTATTGTCCTGTTTTCGATTCTTAACACGGTTGCAAAATTTTATGTTATTCAGAAGTCTAAGAATTGATACATGTAACATATATAGTATAGTATATAACATACAAACAGGTGAAGCTAATAAAAGCATGTTTATGAAAGGAGAACACATTTTATTTGGTTTATTCTGAAAAGAGAAGTAACTACTACTCTTTTAACTTAGATATGTCGATAAACGCAATTAGATATGTATAGCTAAATAATAGTATATTGCCCTCTTCTTCTGATTATATTTCCATGTTGAAATTATAAAAGTATGAAAATTAGAACGGAACGCATAGTCAATCTAGCCTTAACTTACCTTCGTAATTTAAAAAAAAAAAACGCCCGCATATTATCTCTGCATACTTACGTATTCGAACATCTGTCCCTTCGTATGCTGTGTCTCTGTCCCACCGGATACATTAAGTGTTATATCTCTCTCTATCGCACGCGGTCGGCAGGTAGGACTTGTCATTGTGCGCAAGTGTGCATACGTTTAGTGCAAGTGTGAGAATGGCTCCAGGATCTAACAGACAATCTAGTAATTGACTATTAAAATTATTTTCTTTGTGAACGCCAAAGAGTGAGGAAACACGAAAGAGTGTCACGAGTGGGTATATAGTTTATATAATTATTATTATTTAATTATTATTTTATCCTATAACTAGGTATAAATTGAAAGTACATATGTAATCAATTAGCGTCACCACTGTATATACCTATTGTTTGAATCACAAAGAATTAAAGTAAGATATTATAAAAAATTGTGAGTAGGTAACGTAGTATTTAGTGTTGAATCGTGACGTCACCAAACGGCCCCAACGGAAGACCAGCGCTGGTCCTTCATAGCCAGTATATAATGCTGACCGATTCGTGCATTTAATTCTATCTCTATCTAATCTTTTTTTTCTATTAATCGTCAGCAATCAATAATATTAGTTTTCTTACGGACAAACAAATTCTTTTTTTATTTAATTATTTACATAAATAAAAAATATTTATCAACGTATCACTTGCTGTGAACGGCTGGACCGATTACGTTATTTTTAATTAAATGTTCGTAATAGTCCGAAGTTCCGAAAAGTTGGAAAAGTAGCATGGAAAATTGGCAACATTCGAAAAAAAATTAGTTCTTTTCACGTATTGGATTTTTGTATGAAGTCAAGGCAATAACACACGGTTGAAACAATGGATAAATTTCACAAGTTCACACAACGATCACAAACAAATTTATTGGAATTTTTAGGGCTTGTATATATATATATACATACCTAAATTTATATATCTATATATATTATGTGGTACGTTGACGAAGTCAAATAGAAGTGCCAAACATTATATTAAGGTGGATAACTTTGCGGCCAAGCGTATTAGTAATGGGGTAAAAGACGCTTCATATTAGTTACTTTAATGATATTTTAGTGCTTTGAAGAATTTAGACGTGGATGTGATCATCTCCATGACGATGTACGTGAAGGTCTGCCGATACTGGCAAAAATTAAATTGTCAGCAAATTTGTGTTGTATTGGAATGAGCCAAGTGCAAAACATTTTACATGTGTATATGAAGTTTCAGAACCATTACACTCGATGGATATAGCATGATTTAACAGAAGACCATAAACGACTACGTGTCGAGTGGTGTTCTAAATTGATAAAAAAGATTAATGCAGGACTGTCTATCATATCGCGACAGGCGACGAAACCTAGGTGTACTGTATAAAACCGGAAAGAAAAAGATTGGGTTTCCCCTTAGAAGACTTGCCGCCGAAAGTTAAGAAAAGTCGGAGCACCGGCGTGAAATTGTTTGCTTAATTTTTCGGCAAATTAGGACATTACATTACATTACAATGTCGTTTGCCAAAAACCAAAGGACAATGACTTCGCAATGTTTCCGCCACCACGATAACGCGTCCTCACATAAGATGAGAACGAATGTATATTTGATGACCTCGAATGTGGCACTGATGACGCATCCGCCATACAGCCAGGACCTGGCAACTTCCTTTTATTTAGGAAAATTACAGATAAGCTTAGAGAGTTTTACGATTTACAAGTCCAGAAGAGGCAGCGAATGCGTTCCATGAATCCATTGAATAGGTCCCTACGGAAGACTGGATCCACTGCTTCACACAATGGTTCCAACGTATTCAGAAATGTTAAGAGTGAGGGCATATACTTAGAAAAATAATAAAAGTATCATAAATATAATGTGAGGTCCTATTTATCAAAATGCAGAAACTTTCAGTATGACCTGAGCGGAAGTGATTGAAGAAATGAATGAGAACCTAGAATGTTTCAATAACATTGTTTTCATGGCTGATTGATGAATGATTTTGTATTGAATGAAGAATGTGGATCCTCAGGACTTAAATTGCCCCTAGCAATACAGACATAACGAGTGATATAAATTTTTCTTGATTTCAAGAGTCATAACCTAACGAACAGTGCTACAATGCTGCTATCATCTAGCTACAACATGAATGGTCGTCTCGGTCGGACAGGGGATCGATTATGCCCCCACAGCTTCGTGTATTCTATCTCAATCCCCAGAGATGACAACGCATGTACATCATGAATCTGTTTATGATGAATGTTTATGTAGATGTAGAAGGTCAACTGTGTGCTCGACTGTCACACGTAATGTTATATATTTTTTTTAATACGTTAATAGTTTTAATTCAAGACTTAGATGTTCTACCGATGTTAAAACGAAGACCACAACTATGATTAAGTTGGCAAATTTTAATTTTTTTTTGAAAAAGTTTATTTTTCAATTAAAATTAACAATTTTGTAATTATTCTCTCTTGTCGTTTACAACTTTCTCCCATCGTATGACCAGATTTTGAGTATCTCGTTAGTAGATACCACTCGGTTTTGACTCGAAACATTCATCCGACCAAGATCTGAATTCTGCATCAGTATTAAACAAAACTCCGCAAATAGTATTCAAAAGAGCTCGAAATAGATAAATTGATGAAAAGGAAATACACATAAATGCACTCGAATAAAAAAACAAAACATAGATTCCGGTAGAAAAAATCATCCTCTTTCAAACAATCTTAAACATTATGCCAAAAACATTTAACGACATGCGGCATATAAAAAAAAGAAAGAATTTAGTTGCCAGTAACATATATGAATCATTTACAGCTTTAAAATGCGAATATTAGATATAAAAAATAAGGTCAAGAAATCGTAAAAAAAAACAAAACTGTACATGGCCGCGTGGTGTAGTGTAAAATACTAGTGCATCAATAATTGTAGGTTTTTGGGATATGGTGGTCCACTCGGAGGTCATGATCATCGTCATGGACATTGAATTTACAAATAACAAAATGCCATCTTGATTTCTTGTCATTAAATAAATCTAAAGTTACAATATTATCCCTTTACAATTCATTTGATTTCCACCCCTTTCAAACTCGGCGCGGCGTCCCTCGGAACGTAACGCTTGGGGCGCCTGCGCACCCTAACGAGACAATTTCATTGACTCCCTCGCACTTTACGCATGTCTGTATGTCCTTTTCATTTACTCGTTACGTGGGTGGATTTAGGGTTACTGGGGGACTTTATCGATAGCATGGGTATTACAAAATTGATTTTTTTTAATTCAAGAATGAAAAGTTAAATTAATTGATAATTGTTTGTCGTGCAAGATAATTTATTATATATGCGGTTAGACTTTATTGCAGCATTCAAACGAATGTCAGTCAATAAATTTATAAAAAAAAACATAATTAAGGGGTGTTGTGTTAATAAGGGTAATAAAATTTTGAGATAGGTTCAAAAAACTGTATTTAAGAAGATTATTTATAGTGTTTGGGATAGATGGTGTCAACAATGAATGACTTGAATGAATGAGTAACTTTATATAGGTAAGAATATAAGTATATATTGCCTTGAAAATCGGTGGACATATCTATGACGAATTTTATTTTCTTAGCACGATCGTGATTTTAATATTTTTTATTTAATTCAGTTTCAAAACGACTAAAAGTGTAACAAAAGTAATTTATTTTAAAATTTGTCTGTAGTCTGGAATTGGTTGAAAAATTGAATTGAAAGATTCCATCATTAGATTCTTACATTCTTACCATATTATAAACACTATTTCGATATCTGTTAAAAGTTCATTTTCATATTAAAAGAGATTTTATAATAGCTTCAGTTAGCTTATAAAATATTAAAAGCAAAAAACCACCAAACGATTGAAGTAACATTATTAACAACTTACACAAATATCCATTCCTTACTTAATTATACAAAAAACCAAACAGCGCGAACGGAAAAAGTAAATACGATCATACGAAGAGGCCATTAAAACCGAAAGTAGTCCCGGGCGAATAAACCGGTGCATCCGCATTGCACGGGGCCCGGTCAGGGAACCCGGGCAAGTGGCCACCAGCTGGCCGATCGCCACGGGCACGGGAGCAATGCTCCAGCATGAGGCTGCCGGGGGACCCACTGCTCGTAAGTGTACCGTACAACCGCATGGCGGGACGCCGCTTCAACTCTCAACCGTGGAGGTAAGTAATATTTTAAATATATAAATTCCATTTCTGGACATAGCCCCCTCTGTAGGAAGTGTTAAAGCGTGGTCCAAGCGGCTTCAATGTGGATTGACGGACCATGTGCTCGGTTATGCAGGAAAAAAATTGTTGGGAAATCTGCATGTCTAAGGAATAAAATAAAGTAAATTTTTTTAAGTTTTACTTTATTTTAGTTAAGTTAAAATTTAAAATACATCTGAAAATGATCCAAATTCCTGTCTTATTTTACATCAATTCCACCGGCACTGGGAATCGTTCTCGGTTAGCACGTGTACCGTGAATTCAAAGCGAGCTCTTCGACGCTGGAGTACCGTGATTTTACACGAACATTATTAATTGCAATTTTACTTTTGTTCTCGTTGGTGGAAGAAAACATGGCGAGGAAATTTGCATGTCTAAGAAAAAATATTATATGTAATCCGCCAATCCACAACGTAGTCGCGAACTATACTCGAACACCCTCTCTAGAGGGTTATGCTCAGCAGTGGCAATTTATATATGTATATACACTATCACAATTATTAAAACTCAAAGATATGATTAGGAGGATGTTAGAAGAATATTTCTAGCAGCAACGGGCGAGTCGATCGTGGAAGAAGCACGTCCACACGGAATGTATTTCGTCTGATGGGTGTAGCAGACCCCCTTATCACTGGCGGCGAGGAATGTCATGACCGGCAAAAATCACTCACGTCCAGGTGAGCTGTGTGCTGTTTTGTCACCTTCGATACAATAATAGAATTTTAAAACGTAATCTGACAACAGACGTATCGAATCATGACCACGTGTTACTAGCAGCGCGTACTCCGCAGCGTAGGCCGGCGCTACCGCGGCGCGCGCCAGGTGCTCCCCCCCTGATACACATACTCCCACAGTCGCGAAAAAGCTTTACACGCAGAAGATGGGAAATTACAACTATTTATATCGATACTTTGTGAATTTCATAACGACGGTTTGTCAAAAATAAATTACATACTCATGAAAAAGGACTATTTATTTAAACCCACTGGTTGGCATGGGCCTCCTCTCTAGTGAGGGTGTAGTTATGCAGTATATATAGTATATACATAGTTTAGATTTCACATGACAATCAAAAATTAGCAGTTTACAGGGTTAATTGCAAATACTGTCTACTGGCTACCAAAATAATATTACTGTCTACCTGTATCTAATAATACTAGTTACTAACTACCGCTAGTGCACTCGCTTGGCTGGATAGTGTAAACCTTCCCCTAATTGTGTAATCTTTTTTAATAATAGTTTTCATATTTAAGAGCAATTAAAGCTGCAGAACTCAAATTTATTGATTTATATAATAAAATAAACAATATAATAAGTATTATTACAGTTATCGATATAATGCGATATCGATATCAGGCCGGGACTCTAAAAAATGTTTATTCAAAGGTAAATAAATGGCACAAGTCGAAAGAAGGACGTAACGAAATTGTTTGAAATTAAAACGCGAATAATTACATTTCGTTTGTGGGGTTCTTGTGAAGGCAAAAAAGCCGGTGTGACACGTGGCCAAGAATACCGTTGCTTTGGGAAATATTGTTATTGAATATACTTGTTATTGATAAATAATTATGAATAAGGAAATATCAAAATAGTGTTGTATTGTAGTAAAAAAATTCTTTATAAACATCCAATTTAGTAAAATTATTAGATTAACATAATAATGTAATGTGTGAGCAGAGGTTTTACGTTAAATGGCGTCTTAGACCGATTGTTAAAGAGTGATAAAGTACGTATCTAGGGGAGTTCTAGACTAAAAAATATATAATTATGGAAATAATATATTTATTAATGCTTTGTTGTAGGCACGAACGTAACTACGGTTACAAGGGAATAATCAATGACTTTGGGATTCTTTACCGATACAATCTAGGGACCTTCAAGAAAGAGCCTACTCCTAAAGCCCGTCAGCGCATCTGTGACTTCTTCGGTGTTGGACATCCATGGACGGCGGTATCGGCATGGTTCAGTGACATGCTGCGAAGATCTCACATGGTTCCTATCTACCGTATTCCAGTGGGTACCATTATTCACTAATTGGTAATCAAATCTAAATGGAATCTGATAGCAATTCTACAATTTCAGAGTTATGAAATTATCTCTCTAATTGCTTGATTTATTCTAAACAAGTTTCTCTTGATAGCAAGATATTCATCTATCTACATTTAAATTGCATTACATTAATTGGGATGCAAGAATCGGTGATGGACGAATGAGATTACTGGTCACGAGGCATTTCTTCCTTATCAAGGATGAACGTGGATGTTATGGGCCGTAGGAATCTCTTACTATCAGGTGAACTTCGTGCTCGTTTATAACTCTCAATACAATAAAAACAAAACTCAAAAAACGAATTACGTCTAGAAAAAGTAAGGAATTACGAATTGTCGATTTTACTTTATCGATCGTTGAAATAAATAATTCCAAATTTCATCATGGTAACTATTTCTTAAATGAGTGGTTATAGCACGTGCAACGCATAACCAATGAAGAAGATTTTTTTTGAGTGGCAACTCTGAACTGACGTCGCAGTATTTCCCTTTAGACGGAGGACGATCCCCTATTAGGACCTAACCGTTTTAACATATAAAGAGCTGATAGTGACTGTATCTTTTGTTATTAACGCCCATTGTCTTGATTTCTTTACATAAATAACAAAACCTAAGAAATCGAATCGTGAAGTTAATGGAGACAGACGGCCCAGGATCGTAGTTTGTAGCCATCTACATGTGAATGCTCGTCAGTCCTATAAAATATTCCGCGCACTTGATGACCAGATGATACCGCCGTGGTCGAAATCGACTAGCAGGACATAATCATTATCGTTTAGGGCCTATCATATTATAGAGGCTTTCGCATTCACATTCTGAGATTCTATTTGTGAATATATAAGTAGATAGTGCAAAAATTGATGATAATTTTCAATGCATGTAAGGAAGGCTGTGTCTAACGACATCAAATTGGACCATTAAAGGATTTCCGTGATACAAATAGAGCAATCAGTGAAATGCGGCGAGTTTGCACGTCTCGGACGACGAGGGTGTCGCAAGACGAAGTTGGCTGATAGGGCACGTCACTCCGGGTGCTGATAGGAGTATCGCTATTGTCCTCTGAGAGGGCATTGACGTGACCTCATCTACCGCCTTGTACATGAGCAATCTTTGACGATAGCCATACCATAACGGTTTGCTTTACTAAATTAGTAGTTATTAGTAGGTTTACTGAAAGAAGTGTTAGAGAGTTTTGTATGGAGCGCTACAGAGATATTTCTATTTTCTATTCTTATTATGTTAAAAAAGCAACTATACGAGTCCCTTGCCGATCTTTTTATCAGCTGTCTTCCGGAGCGATGGGAGCAACCTAGTAATTTAGGTTATTCAAAAGTGTTTTGTATGCGCCCACTTGAATAAAGCATCATTTGATTTCATTTGCCGCCTAACTTTTTATCATCTGTCTTCCGAAGCGATGGGAACAACCTAGTAATTTAGGTTATTCAAAAGTGTTTTGTATGCGCCCACTTGAATAAAGCATATTTATTTATTTTTGATTATATTTAATTTAATTTGCAGCCTAACTTTTTACTGCACAAATTAGTTTTCTTTAGCGTAATACGTCTAAAATTAAGTAATGAGTGATGTTACATAAACTTTTAACACTCAACTTTTTTTCGAGACGATGAAACGTATGAATAATTTAGTGACTACCAAGTCTGTAGACGTACAGCCGCAGTGGAACGAGGGTGACCTGTGTTATATCGCTCAAAAGATTAGCAAGCTCATATTGGCACTAAGCCATATTACTCGTGGAAATGATAACCGATGGGGGAAGAAAGGTTCTTGAGTGGCATCCTCGGACTGATTGGACCACCCCTCACTAAATCAAGCAACAACCTAACCAAGTATTTCTGGAATTCGATGGATCGAATTCGTCGTATTTTGTGGCGAGCTATGCGGGAGGACCATGCAGCAGTGGACTGTGGACAGGCGGGTGGTGATCATTATGACGATGAAGCCAGATTTTGTTATCATTATCATTATTTAGAAGGCAACGGAAATTTAAAATCGACGTAGTTGCAGATTTAAAACTGAATTAATATAGCGATTAGGTTAGCGATGAACGATAAGAGGAAACTCCAGAACTATTTACATATATATATGTATATATATATATATATATATATTATACTAATTTGAATGATGACATTTAAACAAATAGTACTTAAGTAATGTCTTGCAATCTATTTTTGGTAGTTCAAGTTGCAATGTGGCTCTACCACTGTTGTATACACGACGTACACAAATAACTCTAAATATAAGCAAGCAATCATCACACGCAACGTTCTCGCGAAAAACCATTAAGATGGGTCTCAACGTAAGTAACATGCGCAGATCTGCGTGTGGTCTTCGGTAAGAAAATAATCATTCTTATTTTTTATTGTGTCGAGTATGAGGAGTGGAATTACTGATATAAAAAAATGCTGGAGCAGTAGCAGCAGTTTCAGTTCTCGATTAATTAATAGTTGATCATTGATTTATTGCACTTGTAACTTTTTTTTATCATAACAAACAAGTACACAGTTTATCCGCGATAGGGTATCATAATGCAGGTGGGTTGTATTAAGATGGAATGTGTAGTCACCAGCGATAAAGATCTACATCCAACAGACGAACCACTACAGCGTTATGCTGAATGCGTTGATTGGGTCCGCTCAAGCGCGCAAGAATCACGCCCTCACAGAATATCCGTGTATAATAGCAGCATGCGATACTACTGGCGATGAAGCATACCATTTCAGTGGTAAGTCCACTGTGCTGGGAGCTGTGGTGATGATGACGAACATTAGATTCAAAGTCAAATTGACTTCAAACTCCGCGTCACCATCATTATAAAAAAAGTTCTACATGCGTGATAAAAACAAGTAAGTAGGCAATTATGTAGCATTTTCATTTTTAAATTTATAGAATGTTAGAAGTGGATAAGATATATTTGATCTTACGTGTCTTATGATGCTCTAGATCTGGCGCCCTTTGCTACAGCAGAGAAACAATCTTCATTTATTCTTCAAAGCCATTATAATCATCACAACCTTGTACATAGGCGGCTGACCTACCTTCCAAGTAGCTGCATAGACAGATCGAGAATCGATCGAGTACCAGAGATGCAGAACCTTGCCACTGTTAATCATCAGTTTTTAATATTGAAAAGAGTTATCCGACATATGTTGGAAGTTTAGTACAGTGTAGTTGCACCATAAGTGTACTTGACCAGTCAGGCGTACGCATTCCTTAAATATCGACATAAAACAGTAACTCAGTGCTGCTAACTTGCCGCCTAAGGAGAAACCGAAGATCATATTCCTGGTGAAGAGGCATTCCATCCTAGTCCTCCCAGATGACAACACATTTATAGAGGTAGAATGTGGGTGTCTTACGCTTTCCACTGGCTCCATCTCGTCATACTTGTCTTCTAATTTTATTTAGAAGAAGCTTTCTTCTTAATACCATCTTATGATCCAGTTCTATAAATCGAGACTTACCTGAACTTAAATTTATTGTATTAATAAAAAAAAATACTCGTAATAAAAAGTCCACACAAAGCATTACTTTAATAACAAATAAGTTCCATGTTTACTAATGGTAAGCAACTACCTCAGTTAAAATTTAAGAAAACACTTTCATTTCAAATCTAAGTAATCCTGAAAAAACTTTCGGAAACATCGTATTATATAGTGCAACAAAAAAAACAAGTGCAAAACGAAACCAAAGCACAACGTGAACAGAAGCGACAAGGTGTAATATAAAACCGACAACACAGAACAACACAAAACGCCGGAGTCACCCGGCGGGTTGTACAACTAGTGGGTGAGTGAAAACTACACAATCTACAAGGTCACAAAGATCACGCCGTCTCACCCATTGCGGCGGGACGTCCGCGTGCTGGTGGTGCTGGTGGTGGTGATGGTGGCGGCGGTCGGGCTGATGGTGGCCGTTCGCCGCCGCGCACGATGTCGCCGCCACGCCGTACTGGCGTGCACAAAGCGGCGGTTACATTCAGATGGTACGTCGTGGTAAAAGGTACAGCAATAAATACATTGTAATTTAGTTTCACTACTACACATATTTAAACTAGTGTAAATTTGGTGGGTAAAAGTAAGGTTCCAGCTAAAGACATCTCTCTGAAGGAGTTTACACACGATTAGGTCAGCGATAAATGTCAGATATAGCCACTATATGGAGGGACCAGTATCTTCTTTTCCGAAGATGCATCCATCAGCAAATGGTTCAGCATTGTGCTTCGTGGCAAACTATGATGGAATATAAGATATACTATATTGCAGTAGACTAACGATGAGCTGATATGAAATATAATTATAAAGTTAAAATCACACACAAACTGTCAAATTTAACAGTCAGAAATTAGGTTGGTATTAAGTTCTTTCCGTTTTTTTTTAATTTTATATCCCCCATGTCATTAAATGTTTTTGTCATAATCATTTATGTGATTTTCATCCTCTTTCGATCTCTTTCAAATAGTATGGGCGATGCGCGATGTTTTGCAGAAATGAGATTCTTGTAACCAAGTAGAAGAATTTTTGAAATCGGAACCGGGTGATTTCTATTAACGAGGTATTGAAAATCTTGTTGAACGATAGGAAAAGTTGTGAACAAAGGAGGAGAATACATTTTCAATTTAAAAATGGATAATTGAAATAAAAAACGGATAGAACTTGATATATAAAATACTATAGACATATTCACAGATATATGTAGACTACATCTTTTACCGTAACCATATATCTGTCGTTGAAGAACTATGTAGAGGTAATTTTACAATAGTACTCGTGTGTAATATAATTCTTTGCATCTGAAGTCTTTATTAAAACTACATTCTAAACACAACTTAAAATGAACAAGACGTCCGTGTCTATAATGAACGCGGCGACCTGTTGGTATCGTGATCATGGTGGGCCATAGACGTTTATCCTTGACGAGGGTTGCGGATGCTTGTGCGTTATCATCTCTTAGGAGATACAATTTATGCCTTATACAGTAATAGCTATGTTTCCAGTTCTACCGAATACCATTCGAAACACACTAGTTTATGGCGCTGTTGCTCGTGTCAATTATAGTTTTCTTTTATTCTTTATATATTTAATTATTGAATATGGATCCAGTGAATATCCGCAGTAGAACCAAGGTGAATACACAACTCAAAGGATCCGTAAACTAACGTGGAAATGGACTGGCCTTGTAGCGTGTAGAACCAATAACCGATGGGGAATAAAGGTCCTCCAGTGGAACCCTTGTTTAAGCGATCGCAGTGTTGGGCGACCTAACAGTAGATGGAGCGACAATCTGTGCAAGATGCAGGCTCAAGACAGCGCTTCATGTCTTTGGGGTTGACCTATGCACCAATGGATTAGTGATAAATTCTTGATGGCGGATGAAAACTTGAATAGAGCAGCACCGTACGCTCGTCACTTACAAAATATATTTAATAATGAAGAATTAAATAAAAAAAAAGAAATAAGAAAAACACATTTTAGTCATAATTGCAACAATGATATTTTTTTTAAAAATTAATTATAAACAAACATCAATAGTTACAGGAGTGAAACACAATAAGGTTCCATCATATTGAATTCTCAAGGTGAACAAAATGGATCTTTCTATTATTTATTGAGTCTTTCGAGAGGTACTGTGTTTACGTGTACACACAGACCGACTGACGTTCACAAGAAAAATGAATTCGTTTTTTTTTGTCATAATAATATAAATGTTATGACTTTAAATTTTATTACAATATATTTAACATACATTGTCATTTGATAATAGACAACTATTTCGTATATATAAGAGTTTGTATAAACTTGGTTTGCTTGTTGTTTTTAGGCCGATTATAGATCACAATTTTTTCTTTTTTTTTTTAATAGGATCATTTTTCAGGGAAAAGAGGACGGCGAGTGATGATGCGGCGGGCTGTGTGCCATGAATGTAATCTGTGAATCTGACTGTCATCCGGTAACAACCAGGAGGACGTAAAAGTCTATTTCATTAACATATGGATAATGAAAATTTACTTAACTTTCTAGGTTAAAAATTACTGAATTATAATTATTCTTTGGTATATTACCGCGAAGCTATTTTGGTTAAGATTTAATTGATTTAAGAATTGATGTGGTAGAGCCACGCTGCAGTTGGTTTCTAGCTGCAGAAATGAATGGAATGCAGCTCGGCCGGGGTGGGACCACACCCTCACAGAATGTCATGAGTTAAATAGCAGCATAATGCTGACGTGTTTCGTCTAGTGAGTGCAGTGATCCGGTGACCTTTATTACAGGTGACGAGACATTCCATCTCAGTCCTCAAGGGTGACAACGCATCTGCATTATGATTCCTTGTCAAGGATGAATGTAGATGTCACGGGCCGCAGGAAACACTAACCGTCAGGCGAACTGTGTGCTCGTTTGTTACTTTCGATGTAATAAGAAAAAAATATATATTTTCTTTTATAGAGAATGCTAGCATGGTACGATCATGACTTACATTTCTAGTAGATGGTTCACGAAAATAGATAAATAGTGGTGGATTGTTAAGACCAGGTTTAGTTTTGTAGATCGTACCCAAACCATTGGCTATTGGCGCTTCCTATATTAATAACATTACGTACTCTACCTTGTAGTAGGTAAACTGATGAATTAGGTTTTTCAATGACTATATTTGGGCTAAGGTTTTATTTAGAACTGGTCAAGTCTTTAATTGTTTTTTTTCTTAAAAATATTTAATATTAGTAAGAAAAAAACATTTCAACAAAGTATGATTTTAAAAATTAGACACAAGATCTAGTTTTATTTAAACATAAAAAGGGTTTTAACGTAAATATCCGAACTGTCTTCCGTAATACAAGGCCTCGCCGAACATAAAGACCGGTGAGATATGGCCCCCATTGCAAAGTGGCCATAAAGGGACAGTTAAGTGTAACGTCCCCTGGGAACGAGCGGGTCTTCGGCGAGACGGGCTGAAGTGACCTCCTTAATGTACGGAGACCTCTCGGATGAAGTAGTTAGGATCGGTGGAAGGAAACGAACGGGGAGATAAATATATCGCAAGTGACATGCGAGAATCGTCTTAACGTTACTAAACCTATCATTTGCCCGTATTTTATATATTGCGTATACCATGACTATGATATTATATTCTATATTATTACTTCTCTTAATTAATTATAATTTCTAATCTAATAGGTTAGCCAACTAAGCATCTTTCCGGTTTTTTGTTTAAAAAATAGTTTATTTTTCAATATAAATTAACGAATATTTAATCGATAACGTTATCTCCATTGTTGTTTAAAACTTTCTTCCATCGTTCAATAAGATTTTCAATACCTCATTAGATGAATTTTTCGAGTCGAACCCGGTTTCGACCCACCATATTGTTAGAGTTATACTGCAGTTTGTTTCTAGCTGCAGAATAAACGGGTCTGCTCGACCGGAGCAGGACCACGCTCTCACCAGAATACTAGCGTAAAATAGCAGCATAATGTTGAAGTGTTTCGTCTGGTCAGTGTAGAGATCCGGAGACCTTTGTTACAGGTGACGAGGCATTCCATCTCAGTCCTCAAGGGTGACAACGCATCTGCATTATGATATATATATACAAACCAGCACACAGTTCACCTGATGTCGAAGATGCGGCCCACATTCAACAAGGGATCATAATGCAGATGCGTTGTCACACCTAAGGACTAAGATGGAATCTCTCGTTATTTATAATTGTGTCTCCGGATCCTTACACTCTACAGACGACTACCATATTCTGTGTATTATAATCGAATTCATAACTATTGATCTTTTTGTTTAATTTATCGCAATAAATACGTACAGACTCTATAATAAGAACAAAATTAGCATTCAAAATCGATATTGGCCACGGCGACGTACGATCTTAAGATGGCATGATGTAGTCTTAACTATGGTAGAAATTTCTTGCTACAACATGAATGTCGTCCTGACCAATAAATAGAATACGCCCTCATGTAATGCCACAGTGAAATAGCGGTATAACGGTGCTGTGTTTCGCATGGTAAGTTTAGGGGTCTGTGATTGTTGTTGCTGTGTTCGTCTGTCCTAAGGGGTCCGTCAAGAAGGGTCGAGGATGGATGTGGACGGTATGGGTCGCCGCCATCACCTTCTCAGTTGAACTACCTGTTTGTCACACCTATTAACGTAAAACTAATTGATGAAATTAACGACGATTACAGCTATATTTTTAAATCTTAAGATGACAACGACCCATTTATTCCTCTTTACTTTTTGTTAATATTTAAATAACATTAGAGTTTGGACCCAGCTATCGCGTCGACCCCTCAACCTGATATATAATCACAGTGATGGAACTAAATGACGATGATGACAAACATATCCGACGTTCATAATCACCATCACAACCTATCAACACTCCACTGTTGAACGTGCATGCATCCACACCCAACCGATGGTAAGTGATCACTGCCGCCCATGAACATCAGTAACACCAGAGGAGTCACCGGCCTATAAGAAATGTGTATGCTCTTTTCTTGAAGGTCTCAAAGTCGTATCGTTTCGGAAATCACTTAAAGCGCTCAGCGGTCGGATCGCTATAACCATCGAGATGATGGAGATGAAATTTTCAATTCTGTCATGATGCTCAGTTGTTTTCTAGATCGTCCACGCTCGGGAAGACCGAGAGCTACCACGTCTAGTGAAGATAATTTCATTGTTGTTACCAGCAAGCGAAATAGACGCTTAACAGCACCAAATATCCGCGTTGAAGTAAACAAAACCCGAGTTAAAGCTTTATTATTGAATACAGTAAAACGGCGACTGAGAGATGCGAAGTTGTATGGTTGCGTTGCCGTTCGAAAACCTCTGCTAAGGCCGCAAAACAAGAAAAAACGGATGCAGTGGCTCTTGCCCATCGAGATAGGGCTGAAGAAGATTTAAAAAAGTGCTTTGGACCGATGAATCCAAATTTGAACTATTCGGTTCAAAACGTAGAATTTACGTTCGACGCAGTGCCCAAGACAAGATGATATCAGATTGTGTAGTCCCAACAAGCAAGCATGGAGGTGGCTAAATTATGGTCTGGGGTTGCTTCTTTTAATTGAAGGAATTTTGAACATTTTAGAACAAAATGCCGTTTCTTCCGGGTTGCGATTAATTGGAGATGGATTCATTTTCCAACAAGATAATGATCCAAAGCATAGCTCAAAGTTATGTAGAGCATGCATATTTAGAAGAGAAAGAGGCACATGGGGTGATAAAAATATGGTTTGGCCTCCTCAGAGCCCGGATCTCAATCCCATTGAACTTTTGTGGGAAGAGCTTGATAGGAACGTCCGCAATCGTGGCCCATCCTCGCGAGAAGAAATATGGAATGCTTTATGCGAAATTTGGAACAATATATCACAAGACACCATTAACAAATTGATTGCGCGTATGCCGAGACTTGTGAAAAAAGTCATAAAATGTAATGGAGGACTTTTTGATGAATAATCAGTTTAGCTAACTATAGCCTTTTTTGCTTGGACTGTTAATATTTCTTTACGCTTTTAAAGTATATTGCTTGTCAATAAATGTTCTATTAGATAATTTAACAGGTTAATTAAACATTTAATATTTTATTGGAGTTTTACTTTATTATCCTACTTTAATTAAGGTGGTCTTAAACTTCGGCCTGCAGTGTCGTATATACTGCAGGCCAAAAGTTTCAGCCAGCCGATTGTAATATAGCTTGCTGATCTTTGGATCTTTATTCGGCGTTATATATATCTTAAGTTATTTAGTAAACAGAAGTTGCCCGCGAACGTTAAGAGCAATAGGAGATATAAGTTTCAGTCCACATAGAGCTCGTTGTCCCCCGCGCGCCACTACACGCATTAGCCGCTACGGTGGCTCGCTACGTCGTCTCAGCTTTACGACCGGCCAACCGTCTTCGTACAGTCGCACGCAAAAGTGTTTAACTATTTTTATTTTTTTTCATAGGGATTGATAAATAAGCCATACAGTTCACCTGATAGTTCGGGATTTCTTACTATTTTACGTTATTATTCTTTATATTATTATATATGAGTCTAAAAATATGTAAAGAAGATTTTAACTATATGAAACAAATTACTAGAGATCATGGTCGTCATCGTTTGGAAAGTAAATCACAGCTACACAACAATTAGGTTTAGAAAACTATCAAATTTCTAAGTTTTCCGCGCGCGAATAGAACCTTTATTCATGAGGTTCTGTCAGGATACCTGCATAAAATAGCATCATGACCCTGTTGTGTGGTTAGAGTCGCAATGTACAGACACAATTACTACTAGCGAGACATCCATCGCAGTCCTCGAAGATGACACGGCATGTGCATCTTGGATCTTCGTTGAGGGTGTTTATAGGCAGCAGTCATCACCTACTATCAGATGAAATTGTGATCTCGTTTGTCACTCTTATCATAAAAGTTTATTAACGTGGTAATCATTTTGCTACAGTCAAATGCAGTAAAAAGAAAACTAAATTTAATTTCACTACGTTTGGTGCGATTCATTGCAGGTAATAATCGCTCTTACCATGGTAAAATAAGGCTAGACCCATCTTTTTACAAACAGATTTAATTCTTATATTATAAGTTTATAATGCAAAATAAGTTTATTTTATTAGTCAAAGTTTAACGAAGCACGACCTTTCTTACTGGTGATGATTCATTCCACTTTAGACCTTAGAGAAGACAACGCATTATGTTTCCTTATCGAAGAGGCTAACCAGCTCACGGACCCCTCAGCTACGTGAGCCCTGTGTCCGATGAAGCTGTAATAGCCGCATAGGCTAACAGCATCAACATCAACAGAATCTGGATATCGAAGAGACTTGTGATTTGACGATGAATGTACTCGTTTGTAACCCTCAATACAATAAAAAGGGCCGGAATTTATTATATAATTTTTTTTTGGCTTATCCTTGTTTTTATTTCATGTTTTTTTCTTGGTATTCTGTATCAGTCATGTCAGATGTAATGTGTTCATTATAGTTACTACTCGATCCTCATTAGTCATCACTGATTACCACCACATAGATTTGTCATTTTACTAACTTAAATAAAGAATGGACAACGATATTAACTCAGAAAAAGAAAAATATATTAAACAATTTTCAATAGCACTTTATTAAGCGACTGTACGTCTGACGCGAACAAGGGAAGGCCGCGAATTAAAAGAGAGTTACCTCCCTATTCTCAACCTTCCGTCCACCCGTCTCCTCCTGTCCTATCCCTCGAAGACATAATATATAACCTTTATTTATAAACAGTATATATCTTTCCAAAAGCCAAAGCGTTTTATAAAATTTTGAAATCGACATATATCATTCCGATATAAACCATTATTTTAAACTTTTCTTAAATTACTGTCTTCTCGATTCAATTTCGTTGTGTACCAATATTTTGTTTGAATAAATTACGATTTTCTCGCTGTGATACATCTAAAGATTTAAAAAATAATATCAAGCTTTATCCCACATTTTTGTACATTCTTTAATCTTCCGAGGCTTTTGAGAAAAAAAAGAAAAAGTTTGTATCGACGGCCAGCTCAATGAAAAATCATCTTTATAACGTATAGTTTTAATTTTAATTAAAACGCTTTTATTAGCTTCACTTCTATATATATATGTGTGAATATAACGAAATCTTTCTATGCAATTTTCACCAACTTCCAGACATTAAAATAATATGAAAAATTTGCAGATTAAGAATTGACATTTTAATTTCTATATAGTGTGTATTGTTTTAGTTTTGTTTTTAAATTCATCAATCCCTTGGAAGATCAAAGACAGTCACGTGCAATGCAATAAGTCAATTTGGATCTATTAACTTATACTAAAAAGAAGTTTTCGAAACCGAAAAGTTTCGTACCATTACAACGAAATTTTCGGTACGTTAAAAATCTTTATTAATTAACGTATTAATTATAAACACAGCTACAATTTAACTGTTACGGGATCCCGCTGAACGTTCAAAGAGCGCCCACCGCCGACCGATGGTTAAGGTAATTAAACCGCGTCCGTTAAATTTTACTTTATTAATCTTCATCTCGCGAGCCCGCGCCGTGTCTCGTCCAGCTGCCGTACCGATTGGGCAAACTAACCAACATTTACATATTTATGTGTGGTGAGAGGTAAACAGCGGCTAGTGGTGAACGTTCTAAGACTGATAACTTAGTGTAATGAGCACTCGCACTAGCGTACTGTTTCGTATCGCAATGACGCCGTGGTCATGTGGCTAGAGCAGCTGCTCCATGCCAAGTTACAACTTGGGTTTGATTTCTAGTAGAGGAAATATTAAGGAAGCAACTGAAGTTAGTTGTTTAGTAGTAGTAGTTTAGTTTTTCGTGTATAATAACTTTTTATCCATTCCCGACGTGTCACGGGTAAAACTGCGGTGTTTGACGTCATAATTAACAAGAATTACAGTCAGTGTTTATTTATGTTTGGTCCGATCACCGCAGAATGAGCTCACATAGTTTTCAGTTGGTTTCCCGGATTTCCGGGTGCTTTTGTAATGTCTTGTGTCGCTGAAACTCCTTTGATCTCTTCACATATGCCTTATGTATGATTTAAAAGGGGGGTGGGAGACCATATATATACGCGAATACTGACGTGTAAATGATGCAATTTAATAAGTCACATCACTTGAGAACGACTTATTTTTTTTAAATGTTCGTAATAATCCAAGTTAGGTTCATACTGAAAAACATTTAAAAAGTTGCCCAGACAATTGATAAAGTCGATAAAAGCCGAAAGTTCTTTTTTACTATGGGATTTTTGTAACAACATGATTCGAACATGGCATAATTTTCACAAAAAAAACGGTCATACATAAATTTGATAAAGTTTGGCCAGGACAACGTCGGTCGGGTCAGATAGTTCTAACTTTCTTCGTTCTAACTTTGATAGTTAATAGAAATTATTTTTTATTGACTATCAAAGTTACAACGAAGATGTATGTTTGTCCCGTGTCCTCGACACTGCATCTGATGTTATTGCATGGTATCCATGTATTAGATCGGACTAGGGAGGCGGACGTCGAGTAAGTGCTTCTTGTGTATATATGTCATCTGGTATTAATAAGAAGACCACACAGAGGACACCAAAGAATCTGTGATATAATCAGGAAAGTTTGGACCTCCTCGATCTAATGTATACGTTATAGTTATTCTGCTACTGACTAAAAGTGGTGATATTTTTCTATCAAATTACATTTGCACATACCACATAACTGACAGGCAAACCTCTAGGTTTTTGTCACTGCAACATGAATGGGTCGGATCGACGAGGGAAGGACCACGTCCACAAAATATTAGCGAATATAGGAGTCCAGAGGCCCAGTCAAACGTAGCGAGGACAGCGAGTACCCACCCCAACTTCAGGGTTGACAACGCATGTGCATCTTGAATCTTTATTGAGGATGAATGTAGATTTGTTTTTTTGATCTGTGTAGGTACTAGTTATAAAAAAGAAGAAAAAAATATGGACACCATAAAATAGGTCTATATCGGGAAAACCTTCGAACGTCCCACAAGTCACCCCCGGTGTGGTTACAACGCGAGCGTCGAACCGTCGCCGGCGCATCGACATACAAACTTGTCCGTCCGTCCGCGCGCGGAATGCGGCCGGACGAGCAGATGTTCGCGCTGAAACAATTCCACTATTCGCTAACTGGTTCGGTTGCCGGGCGAGGCCCCGTCTAGTGGGCGATTAGGCCTCTCTAAGCGGTGGTAGCGATGAGGCTACGAGGAATGCCGGTTTTGGTGCGTGGTAATAGGTTTTGTTGCCGATTTATATGTTTATTGTGGGTATATTGACACCTGTGTTGTAGGACGGACATGACAGCGAAAGCTCGCCAAGATATGAAGACACTGCTGAGATGTTAAGAGGGCCAAGAGATACAATTACACGAGTGTGTAAACTAATGTACTTGTGAAATAAGAGATGTGTAAAAAGAAGTCTCACATATATTTCTATTCATCCGTCATATACCTAATTCAACATTTTGTGAAAATTTTATTTCTCAGATGGCAATCGAACACAGAACCCGTGAATGAACCCCAACGGAAACCAAGCACTCCGACGACACGGTCATAGCATTCTGTAGTATGAAGTAGTAAATGCGGGCACACGCACGCACTCATTTTTTTAATTTCAATAATTGTGAAATAAGAGGGAGTTAGGAGTCCCCACTCCTAACTCCCTCTAAGAAAGGATAAAAACAGTTATCACTATAGGATCGTTTCTCAGCCTAGAGGATGCGTTTTTTACTAAATGGGGTCGTGATCCGTTCAATATTTATTCGACCTGTATTTTAATGTAGTGTCATAAAAGTAAATATCACATATACAGAGGTAGAGCTACTCTGAGTTTGTTTCTAGCTGCAGGATCAGCTCGCGCGGGCTAGGACCACAACCTCATGATGAATGTAGATGTCAAGGGCCGCAGTAAAAAAATATAATCACCATGTAATAACAACATGAAATATAACTTTCTTTATTCTAAAATAACTATTAATGGAAATTGTAGTATAGTTTTAGAGTGAAAAACGGGGCAATATATCTTTAGTCTGATTTTTAATACGACGGAATTATGACAGCTGTCATTCTTTAACAATTCAGATAATGTAAACCTTTTCTGCTTTGAATTTTTTAGTATAAAATATAGTATTTACAAGTCTTTGTTCTGTGCAATCAATGCACACTAACTAGTATGTAAAAAAAATATGTCTAAATGGAAAAAGAGTAAAACAACATATTTCTTTAATAATTTTTTTTTGTTGCGACTTTTACTGATTCACCGGTTTGAGAGGTGGCATAGCTCTTAGGTCGCTTAGCCTGAATCGGCGTAATTTTTTTTTTAATTTTAGGTTTGGCATCTTGTTATTTTGGCTCTTACAAGAAGCGATGATTTTACAAATAAGAATTTTTCCCTAAAAAGGTTTGCAACCTATGGATTATTGGACAGGGATTCTTGTAATAGAAAAATAATTTCTATAATAATTATAGTAACTTCTATTATATGATAATAAAATATCTTATTACCATTTTATAACTATCACAATATTTTTAAGTTTTAGTTTTTCTAATTAAAACGTAAAATTCAAGAAAGGTTAATATTTTATTCTACTAAAATGCTTTCCGTTTTTAGTGGGAATGTTTCAATGTTGGCAACACTTCTGAATTGTCAATATTCCATCGAATTAAAAATCAGACTATAGTAGGGTGATCATGAGTTCCGTCATTTCTTTATTTAATTTGAATTTTGAGCAAGCACTGGCCAGTATTTTTATTAATAACGAACTTTCGCGCCATATTAAAATAAAAAAATAAATTTAATTAGTTATATTTACCACCACCAAATACCATTTAAAAACAGAAATCGTAGGAACAAAAGTATAGCAGATCGAGTTGCGGGGATTGCGCTTCACCGCAGCGGTTACGCGCTAACCGAGATTAACAAACTTCTGCAAAATTTAAAAATATCTCTGAGGTTTGTTTAACGTGTTATCAAACGATTTAATGAAGATCGAGCTTCGAAGCACCGTAAAAGGAGCGGTTGACCTGGTACGGCGAGGACACTAGCTGTCATCATAACCCGCACAGCTTCCGATTGCGTGAATCCAATGAAATCCTCTCCGCACGCAATCAAGTTTAGCCCTTCAGTTGGGTTAAAGTAGCACTACGGTTAAAGCTACGGTATATGATTCTAAGGTCGGCACCGGTAACAAACACGTTATTTAAGATACAATAAAAATACAAACAGAAAAGATTCCGAAACCCTCAAACGCTTGCAAAAATAAAGGTCATCACATAAAAACATCAATCGTCCTCCTAGTCTGTAATGAAGTCAGGAAAATGTCAGATCGTTACCAGAAGATATCAACTATACAAGATATATTATAGTGCCGTAAGTTTAAGCATCTGTAACATTCCTTTCGTGTTGTGGACATAGATACATCAACGTAAAATAGAAGCATGACGCTGCTACGTTTCGTCTGGTGTGTGAAGGATTGGCAGATCCTTATTACTGGTGGCGATGCATTCTATTGGTTGGCAACGCATCAGCATTATTATTCCTTATGTTATTATAATGTGGGTGTCATAGGCCACATGGTCACTTACTATCGGGTTTTCTTTTTGATAGAAAAGGTGAGAAACGAGCAAGCAGCTCACCTGATAGTGAGTGATCACCGCCGACCGAGGACATCGAGGGTGTCGAAGATGTAATGCCAGCTTATAAGAAAGGTTAGGTAGGCTCTTTTCTTGAAGGTCCTTGGGCCGTATCGGTTCGGAACTACCGCTGACGATAGATACCACAGAGTTATGCGTGGCTGACAAATTCGCGTAAAGCGCACCAGTGATGGATTTTAAACATCGTATGATAACCTCACAACGTTGGCTTGAGTGCCCGAAAAAGTCTCAAGATTTGTGTTGATAACATAATTAGAGGGACTCAAACTTAAGATTCCACGACTCGGTAGCGAAATATTCGTAAGTAGTAACCGTAGCGCAGATGTCAAGACGAAATCAGAGCGACGTGAGCGACAGGTGCTTCATGATCTCTGCCACACCCACGAGGTGCGTGCTTGAATTAATTAGTGGTACATCTGGGAGTCGCGGTAGGTCGATGTCTAAGCGCTCACTCTTAATACACGGTGCCGATACCAATAAACTTTGTTAATTGCCAGTCTAAGTGCCGGTTTACCGCGAATTAGGGAACACCGTGAGACGTGATGTCCAAGAAATAAAAGTAAATAAAAAATATTACGAAGACATGTGAAGTCCACCAATCGACAGGAGCCACGTGGTGGATGCTCTAACACAATAACTAGAGAGGCATATTTAACTGTGGGATTAATATACCCCTGCCGGCCAAAAGTTTAAGACCGCACATAAACAACATAATTATCCATCAATCGTAATAAAATCCCATAGGATAAATAAAAGAAATGCACATCTGCATATTCTATTGTTAGTATCGAATATTTAAAGAAGTCATCTTTTGTTTACTTTCAAGTTATCGGACAACAAACATCTATTGTTTTCAAACACCGACAAACGCGGCGCTAGAGCCAGGTGGTAGAGTCGTAATAATATTACTATAATGTCCTCATTACTAATTACTTTGCTTTTATTACGTATTGGTCAATTATTAGGATTATTAAGCTCCTGAAAACACGTGTTTCTGACTTATTATTACCCGAGTTTACTTGGTTTTGTATACAAACAATCTCAATTTGTTTAAACTTGTGGTTTCTACAGTAAAGACGTCAGGGAATGGGAAAAGCTTGAGAAATTAGCAGTGAAATGCGTTCGGCCATCGTTGTTTTACATAACGAAGGTAAATCCGAAAGTGAGATTGCTTCATGGCACAAAAACTCGATTTCAAGATCGTTCACGCTCGGGAAGGCCGAGAGCTGCCACGTCTAGTGAAGATAATTTCATTGTTGTTACCAGCAAGCGAAATAGACGCTTAACAGCACCAAATATCCGCGTTGAAGTAAACAAAACACGAGTAAACCTTTATCGTTGACTACAGTAAAACGGCGACTGAGAGATACAAAGTTGTATGGTCACGTTTCCGTTCGAAAACATATGCTAAGGCCTTAAAACAAGAAAAAACGGATGCAGTGAGCTCTTGCTCATCGAGATTGGACTGAAGAAGATTTTAAAAATGCTTTGGACCGATGAATCCAAGATAAGAACTATTCGGTTTAAAACGTAGAATTTACGTCCGACGCAGTGCCCAAGAAAAGATGATGTCAGATTGCGTAGTCCCAACAATCAAGCATGGTGGTGGCTCAATTATAGTCTGGAGTTGCTTCTCTAGCCAAGGAACTGGCGATTTGATTAAAATTGAAGGAATTTTGAAAAAGGAACAGTACAAAAACATTTTAGAACAAAATGCCGTTTCTTCGGGGTTGCGATTAATTGGAGATGGATTCATTTTCCAACAAGATATTGATCCCAAGCATAGCTCAAAATTATGTAGAGGATATTTAGAAGAGAAAAAGGCACAAGGGATGTAAAAAAACATGGTTTTTTAACATCCTTCTCAGAGCCCGGATCTCAATCCCATTGAACTTTTGTGGGAAGAGCTTGATAGGAACGTCCGTAATCGTGATCCTTGCGAGAAGAAATGCTTGTGTGGAATGCTTTATGCGAAATTTGGAACAATTTATCACAAGACACCATTAACAAATTAATTGGCCGTATGCCGAGACTTTTCAAGTATATTGTTTATCAATCAATGTTATATTAGATGATTAAACAGGTTAATTAAACATTTAATAATTTATTGGACTTATACTTTATTTCCCTACTTTAATTAAGGTGGTCTTAAACTTTTAGCCTGCAGTTTATATACAGGGTGTCACTTACGTATCTTTTTATATCATCTACAGTGGCATGTGGAGTAAACATGCGTCAGATTCGTATCGAAAGCGAAGTGTTTAGTTTGGAGGCTGACAGGTGGGTTGTGGCTACAAATCACTGGGACAGAGACAGACCCACTGACAGCTTCAATGTAAGTGGTACCGACTGAGATCGAAACGTAATATGTTATGCTGGTTATGGTGTAGCATTTTATAAATATTAGGCGCTGACAAACACCTGATGGTAAGCCATGACGTCTACATCCATCAACAAAGATTCAACATGTGCATGTAATCTACAGTCGAATGTACTTATAACGGTTGTCGATATAGTTTTGTTTGAATGCACATAATCAGATCACAGCTCAGTGCCCTGAGCGCTCGGCCACCTTTCAACCCGATGAAGCTGTATCAGACATTAAAAAAAAGAAAAGAAGTTCTTTTTATAATATTTTAGGTTAGCACACAGTTTGTAATTCTGTATCCCATATGGCACGATAGCAACAGACTCCAACAACTGGTTACTCATGGATGGTCCTTGGAAATGGCAAATTACTTAACGATCTTCCTGATCATGGATTTACGTGTGTTGGGTCACAAAAACCATGTGACGTATGCAAATAACATATTTGGTACAACAAACAAGAGTAAAAACACAAAGCTTATGCAATGACAGTATCGACAGAGCGCCGACCTAATGGATTCACAAGCAACACTCGAGCTGCGCACGCGCAAACACACCTGTCCAGCGCGTTCGCTCGCGACCGGTGTCACCAACTACACACATGTTGACATGCTTACGGAATTGACACAGATCTGCCTAATGGTCTAATGGTCCATCGGTGGTGTAAGAGAAAGCGAAGCTTGGTGTGATATCGAAAGTACGCGTACATTCTCATTGTTTTTTTTTTATGAACCAAAGCCATTGCTTGTCCACAATCTGGTGTTAAGTGACGGTAGACTACACCTCTTGAAGAAGCCCACATTATACTCGGACGGAAATACTGGCTCAGGCAGATTATTCCAATCCTTCGCTGTTCGCATTAAAGACAATGAAACATATCGCTTCATCCGAATGCGAGGAATATCCACAACGAAAGGATGGAAACCCGCCTATTTTCGATGATGGGAGAAACAAATTGCATGTAGCGGTCTGAGGAATCGCAGCACCGGTCAAATTGTGATCAAATGTCAGCCTATTTTAAAAACAAGCACAAGCATCGTTCATCTGATGGTGAGTGATTGCAGTACAAACATCCATCATCAATAAAGATTCAAGGAGCATATACATTGTTACCACTGAAGACTGAGATGGAACTCCTCGCATCAGCAATTAGATCTGGATCTTTCACGAAACGAAACACATCATCGCTATACTGCTAATTCGGAGAAGTGTACTGAGGGCGTGTTCCTCCCCGGTGGAGCCGATTTATTCATGCTGCGGCTACAAAAAAGCTGCAGTGTCTGTTTACCACGTAAACTTTTAGATGATAAATGTCTATTGTATTCAAATCCACTAAGCAGAAATAAAGGCTAGCGTTAGTTTTTACTTGTGCGGAAGAAATATCCCGATATTTCTTACATGATTTATACGCCTACAAGTCAACCTTTTTGCGTAAGCAGTAAAATGCTGATTCGAAAACCCTTCGCCGTTACTTTTTCTGGGTTCGCCTTAACATGGGTAGCGGTATTATGATCCTGTTATTTTTAAAATACACGCAAGATAAAACATAAATGTATTTATTATCACAGTTTAATATTATAAGGCAGTTTCGAAGCAAAAATATATGATACGATGTAACAAAAATTTACAATAAATTTCATTCAACAAATGAAGACTGACGGTAGCAGAGCTACGCAATAACCGATATCTAGTTCGACCACAGCCTCACAGTATATCATCATGAAACAGCCACATACCTGGGACTTAACTGTGAAATGTTTGTCTATCTCTAATTTAATTAAATATTGATGGTTTAAAGATATCCAACCGAGTAACATATTACGATGTTTAACTGTTTGTTAGTGATGGATTCTAAATTCAAGAGAGAATATGACTGAACGCTTAAATCAGTTTTCGATCTTGTGATGAATAAAATTGAATACCAAGCCAGATATATCAGTGCAAGACCTTAAAATACCGCAACTCCTTGGTAGATCGAACCTCCTCGGTCCCGTCTCAACCAGGTGAAACTGTAAAAAGCCCTAGGACCAACAGCGGCCATCAGCCCGAAAAATGAAACAAAAACTTTGATATCGGGACGTCATACACCTCTGTCCTCCCCGAGACCATGAGTGCTGCATGCTCACGAAATGCCAGGATAGAAGTTAAAAATAAACTCGATAAAATACGTTAAGTTAGTTTTATATAAAGAAGATTAAAGAGAAATAAAATTAAATGCAACCAAGTCACTCGGCGAGCTGTGGAGAGGGGCTATGCTCGGTGTTCCCTGCGCAATATAATACTGAACGAGGACATCCACGGAAAAACTTAGGTCACCGACATAGCTCTAAAGATCAGCAAGCTGAAGTGGCAATGGACCAGCCACAAAGCTCGTAGAACCAATAATCGATGAGGAAAAAAGGTTCAGGAGTGGTAGCGCACGTTACCTCGATGGGGGGGTGACGACCTATGCAAGGCTGCAAGAAGTCAAAGAATGCTGGTTCATGCACAAGTATTGTTTTCCTCTCTGGGCATCGAAACCAGGACCCGCGACACCGTCACTTATATGACGAGGACCTTCTTTACACCCATTTATGTTGGAACTAGAATTTAGTTGAAGCGTGGACCTCACTTCAAGAGTCTCTTGTACTTATATAAATATATACTTAAACCTAACTAAAGTTGTAGACATGTTAATAAGATATAAAGTATAAAATTAAGTTGAGTGTGACAAACGAGCACGCCATATAACCACATTCATCCTAAATAAGAAATCACTTCTGACGACCGAGATGGAAATAAAGGTCGGATCATCACACTCACCACACGAAAGACAATGATGGTATTGTGTGTGTTTTAATGTTAGTTTTTTTTAGTTCTAACATGCGCGACAACGAAGTCGTGAACTTATAAAACTAAGTTATTGCGTATTAATTATATCAATCGACTAAGTGTTACAATAGGGGCTGAGATGCAGTTACTCACCATTCCATTGTCCATGCCTCCATATGGCGACTGGTATCCCGCTTTTTCAGTGGCTGCAAAAAAAACCCGCACAATTAAACCATACCGCACTATGACGGCGTCTGAACATGAAGGTGCCGCCGACGCGTTCCTCAAACGTTTTGTCGTTCTACTAGGTTTTTGCGTGTTATGCCATTTTACAGATAGTGTATCACTATGTATAATTATTAGGGAAAGTACTTATATTTGTATTTACGGCCAGAATGCTAGCAATGCTATTAACGCTCCAACTAAGCTTAAAGGCTTATGCTAGGAGATGGTTCACGACAATGAAGTCGAATGGCAGATTGGAACATACGACCGTAAGTTTTGCAGAGCGTACCCTACACGATAAGGCTATTGACGCTGCAGTCAATTGTTGCAATGTTATTTGTACAGGTGAAACAAACATTGTACAAGTCGGATTTTATGCCTCAAGGCATCCTACCAGCCTTTGAGATGAGCAGAGAATATGTTAGGATTATTATTTTTTAAATTATTATTATTAAATTATACAAATATTGTTTTATTAACCCCACTGCTGGTCTCCTCTCTTGAGGGAGTTAGAGCACTGGCCAACGGCTCCACTTCGGACTCGGAGGACTTCTCCGAAATATATTTTTCTTATTTCTTTACTTCTTACGTATGAAGGTAATGAACGCGCACGTACTAAATCAGTTTTTAAAAATGTAATCAACAATTCAATTGGTGTCGGCACCAGGGATCGAACAGTTTGCTCGCGTACCGAGAATTTAAAGCTAAGTTAGACCCTGAACTGGCCTCTCGGATCTCTAAAAGATATAATTAATATAAAATATCTTTTATCTTGTATACAATATAGAAGACTCAACATGGTCCCTATACGTCATCAAAACAAAAGCTGTTGAAAATTAAGTTTTAAAACAAATACTTAATACACTTCAACGAAGTGAGATCATCGTTAATAATATAATACAGGGGGAAATAAGAAGATTCCGTTCCTTCAAGTGTTTGAGGGTACTTTAAAATACAGAACAAGGGCGGCCTCGGCTAAATGACCCATTAAAGGGCTCCGAGCTTTTTGTATAAATATAGCTGCCGAAACAATGGCCGCATAACTTGATTCAATTAAGAAACACATTTACATAACTTGCGGGGATGAAGTCGACTAACCTGCGACTCGAAAACTTCAACTTTAAACGAAAGAAATAAGGGTTGAATTCGCACGCTTTACTTTTTCGTAGTTGACTGTACTCATTAGGGTTGTCAAAAGGTTTATGTTTCAATGCACATAATCTAGAGCTTGACTGGTGGTGCCGAGTTATCCGGCAATTTAGATGGTGTGAGTAAAAAGAATTCGTTTAGTAAAGAATCATAAAAACACCCACCCGCAAACTGTTCGGAAGGAAGGGCCGACGGAGACAATTTGTTGCAATTATTCGTTGTACGTTTTAAAAATTGTGCGAATTAGAAACAAAACACCACGCCATGCGCCTATATCAGATGATACAATATCCTAAATATATTATAAATGTAAGTTTGTATGTTTGTTCATCATTCACACAAAAACGAATGTACGAATTGATGAATGAAATTTTGAACAACTTTGATAGTTTGTTATCAAGATTAACATAGTATATTTTTCATCCCGGTAAATGAAAGTATGATTGGATGTTTGTTACTCAATTACCTGGATTTACACATTTTTTAGCATTGATGGGCATTAATGAGTTCCATGTGGCAGGAATTCTTTTGGACACTCCTTGCTTCTTACGTGGCCAGCTTTATGTTGCTTGCTCAAGGGTACGAGTGCACAAAACTTACACGTTATGGCCGAAAATAATAAATCATACAATATTCTCACACAATTTTCATTTCTCTCTGAAATCCACGCAGACGGAGTCGCGGGTAGATGCTGGTTTTTTCTTTTATAAAATCAAAATAAATCACCTGGATTTGTAATTATTTATTTTACCCAATTGGATGATATATATTATATTAATTATTATGTATATCACGCATGTTAAATATATTGTTAATATTTAGGATTCTATTGCTGTTGACTCCTGCAGTCAATTTTCCTACAGCTCAAGGGTTGACTGGTCAAGAATACCGAAACTAAGCTGGCACATTATAACCTTTTTGTAAATAAGGTTAGAATGGGCGAAGGGTTAAATATACTGTTGAAGATTAAATAAAACAAATTAAAGATTGGCAAAGACAGTTCACCTGATGGTAAGCATCCATCCTCAATCATACTCATCCTGCCTAAGGTCTGCGATGAAGTTCCGTTAACCTAGTCAGGTCACCGGACCGCAACCCTCACCGTACAAACCACAGCAGCGTTATGCTGCTATTTCAGCAGGCATTCCGTGAAGGCTCCTTCCCGGACCGATCCGTCCGGTAAATATTGCTGCTATTTACTGCAATGTTGTTCTACCTCTATACATCATTATACTGATGTTAGGTGTAAATTTATAATGAGTACGTCAGTTCGATGAGGTAGTAGTAGTCAGTTGAGTACATCAACTGTCACAGGATATCCAGTTGTAAATAGTATGGAACGGCTCTGTTACGTATGGTGAATCTGAAGACCTAACATAGATAATAAAGCATTCCTCTAAGCTTCACAGGTGATGGATAATGATGGGTATTTGGTGTCTATGTACGCACCGATAGTAAGAAGTGTTCATCAGTAGTTTTAAAACAAATGCTTAATACACTTCAACGAAGTGAGATCATCGTTAATAATATAATACAGGGGGAAATAAGAAGATTCCGTTCCTTCAAGTGTTTGAGGGTACTTTAAAATACAGAACAAGGGCGGCCTCGGCTAAATGACCCATTAAAGGGCTCCGAGCTTTTTGTATAAATATAGCTGCCGAAACAATGGCCGCATAACTTGATTCAATTAAGAAACACATTTACATAACTTGCGGGGATGAAGTCGACTAACCTGCGACTCGAAAACTTCAACTTTAAACGAAAGAAATAAGGGTTGAATTCGCACGCTTTACTTTTTCGTAGTTGACTGTACTCATTAGGGTTGTCAAAAGGTTTATGTTTCAATGCACATAATCTAGAGCTTGACTGGCGGTGCCGAGTTATCCGGCAATTTAGATGGTGTGAGTAAAAAGAATTCGTTTAGTAAAGAATCATAAAAACACCCACCCGCAAACTGTTCGGAAGGAAGGGCCGACGTAGACAATTTGTTGCAATTATTCGTTGTACGTTTTAAAAATTATACGAATTAGAAACAAAACACCACGCCATGCGCCTATATCAGATGATACAATATCCTAAATATATTATAAATGTAAGTTTGTATGTTTGTTCATCATTCACACAAAAACGAATGTACGAATTGATGAATGAAATTTTGAACACAGATAGTTTGTTATCAAGATTAACATAGTATATTTTTCATCCCGGTAAATGAAAGTATGATTGGATGTTTGTTACTCAATTACCTGGATTTACACATTTTTTAGCATTGATGGGCATTAATGAGTTCCATGTGGCAGGAATTCTTTTGGACACTCCTTGCTTCTTACGTGGCCAGCTTTATGTTGCTTGCTCAAGGGTACGACGAGTGCCCAAAACTTACACGTTATGGCCGAAAATAATAAATCATACAATATTCTCACACAATTTTCATTTCTCTCTGAAATCCACGCAGACGGAGTCGCGGGTAGATGCTGGTTTTTTCTTTTATAAAATCAAAATAAATCACCTGGATTTGTAATTATTTATTTTACCCAATTGGATGATATATATTATATTAATTATTATGTATATCAAGCATGTTAAATATATTGTTAATATTTAGGATTCTATTGCTGTTGACTCCTGCAGTCAATTTTCCTACAGCTCAAGGGTTGACTGGTCAAGAATACCGAAACTAAGCTGGCACATTATAACCTTTTTGTAAATAAGGTTAGAATGGGCAAAGGGTTAAATATACTGTTGAAGATTAAATAAAACAAATTAAAGATTGGCAAAGACAGTTCACCTGATGGTAAGCATCCATCCTCAATCATACTCATCCTGCCTAAGGTCTGCGATGAAGTTCCGTTAACCTAGTCAGGTCACCGGACCGCAACCCTCACCGTACAAACCACAGCAGCGTTATGCTGCTATTTTTTTATTCAGCAGGCATTCCGTGAAGGCATGCTCCTTCCCGGACCTATCCGTCCGGTAAATGTTGCTGCTATTTACTGCAATGTGGTTCTACCTCTATACATCATTATACTGATGTTAGGTGTAAATTTATAATGAGTACGTCAGTTCGATGAGGTAGTATTAGTCAGTTGAGTACATCAACTGTCACAGGATATCCAGTTGTAAATAGTATGGAACGGCTCTGTTACGTATGGTGAATCTGAAGACCTAACATAGATAATAAAGCATTCCTCTAAGCTTCACAGGTGATGGATAATGATGGGTATTTGGTGTCTATGTACGCACCGATAGTAAGAAGTGTTCATCAGTAGTTTTAAAACAAAACCACTTTCATATCGTAGAAAACCTGACTTTGTATAAATAGGATTAACATATACAACAATATTATTATGTTATCTATTATATTAATCTATACACACTGTGGCTAGAATGAACTATATTTGATCTAAGAGTTGGCAACCCTAGTACCAACCTCGGCGTTCAACACTTGCTTAATTACTAAACTCCTGGGGATGTGACGTGTCTCCGTCCAAGTTTCCAGTTCTTGGAGCCGCAACAATTAGCTCCGTAAACAGTTAATTGTCGCGTATTCAAATGTTTTGAATTTAATGTAGCTAATTAGCTAGCGCACGCAATTCACGGTACGCGCGCAAACCGACTTCGATCCTCGGTGGCGATTAAATTGTTAGTCGCAATTTTGAATGCTGGCATACCATGTGCTCGGTAATCCTTGACAAGGAATCATAATGAAGGTGCGTCACCCTTGAGGACTTAGGTGGAATGCCTCACCGTCACCAGAAATAAAGGTGTCCGGATCTCTGCACTTACCAGATGAAACACAGTAACATTATGCTATTATTATAAATATATACTATCCCATCCCGATGGGACTTCTACAGACTAAAATCTCGTCGTTGGCCACACAATGAACTAGGAAGGGCTCCGGAATCTCCAATCGAACGCACCGGTCTGCTATGAGTCTAAGCAAATCTAACCAAGCACGGCCACCTGGGACTACATCGTGAAGCCATCCCGCGCGGCACTACAGTGGGTAACTAAGGTCATCCTGATCGTCCTAGAATTCTAAGTTTTCTTTTAGTCAATTGCCTTATACAACAGGCAGGGGATTCTACAGCCCGGCACTTTTAAGGTTAATGACGTCAAAATGTTTGATCCCAGTTAGTTTCTAGTTTAGTTTTCAAAAATATCAGTAGTAAAAATAAGTCCATATCCCACTTGGTAACAATCGAGTACAGAGTTCCCTAATTTTAAGCGATGATGGCAGAATGTAAACATCTATCTGTCCTTTCTCAACAAAGATTCAAGATTTGCTACCTATGAGGACTGAGCTTTCTTATAACAAAGCTTTTTTTTTGTGTGTGTGAGTATTGCTGTTGGTCCAGAGACCTCTACAGCTTTATCTAATTAGACTCGCGAGCGGGAAGCCCGCTGAGACAACGACGATGCTGCGAAGCTGGCGTGGAGACTGCTGCTGCACCACCGCTGCATTCCGACCCCTGTGGACGAAGAACGTCAACGATAACAGAAGGTGGCGATAATACGATCCGTGGGCCCCTCATAAGGATAACAAAGCAATCCATTGCTTTTTTATAAGATTAAGGAACTGTCTCCCGTTCCTTACACTATACGAAGGCATCGTTGGAGATTATCGGTACTAGCCTCGTCTATTGCTATGGTTTGCTATTGGTGTACCAGGACGCCCTATATCCTGCAGCGGACTTGTAGAGTAAGAACAAGTTGGAGCGGTTAACGAGACTGTCTATAATATGAACACCAATAATAATAAAAAAAAATTAAAGAAGACAAATAATGAGTCATCTTCAAAAAAAGGAAAACATATTATACCACACACGATTAGATTAAAAATTAACAATTAAAAAAAAAATTAAATTAAAAAAATTTTGATGTTTTCACTACGGATTTAATCAGCTTGGGAAATTTAAATGCCAAACAAGTCATACCACTGTAACACTTTAGTACCAAAAATAAATGATTAAAAGGTGAAGAAGTATGACATTAGGACGTACATCACACTTCCTCCTAAGTAATAAAATCCTTAAATATTAATCACATTAAATAATGGACATTGCAAGCCAACAATCATGGTCACCGTCGCAGAGCATAAAATGCGCTACCGAGCGAATAAATTTCAATTAGTCCCAAATAGTGAACGAGAGCCCTTCCGTGCCGACGGCACTTTACATGGGGGACGCTGTTGTCCAATCACGCGGTGAGTGCCTCTTATGTACCGGTGAAGGTACGTATCCCACTGAAGCTGTGACGTCAACATCATTTGTCTTTACGACCTTTTGATGTATCTTCCACCGCCAACACCTATATTTATATTTGAGCAAATCGTTTTAAAATATTTAACTGAATTACTATAAAGAAGTTTCTTTTCCTACAATACTGTTAAACAAAAGATAGCTTCCACACAAACAGATTAAAAGATAGCTTTGGATTTGAATTCAGAATAATGGATTGTAAACTTGAAACCTTTTCATTGAAAAAAAAATGGTGGCCTACTTTTACCATCGATTCCACTGCTGGGCATGGGCCTAAAGTATTGGAGTTTATTCCACTACGCGGCTACACTGTGGATTGATGGATTCCACTTGTAAAATATTTTTTCTTTTTTATTTTTAAGAAATGCAAGTTTCTTTCACCGCCGAGCAGGAAATAAATAAGCACTCTAAATTGCAAAAGGAACCGAAATCGGTTTCCTCGCATATTGAGAAATTAAAAGCGAGAATTTAGACACTGAACTACCACGGTGTTTTTTGTATCCACTAATTTATACTTCGCATTTCTATTTTCAGAACTTGCTAGTAAATTATATATTTTTTCACTATACTTACAAAAATTTTAAGCAAACAATTCCTTGCTTTAATCTCCTTATTTTGGTTCTGTATAAACTTGTTTATATATAATAGTGGATATAGATAAAATATAACAAATCAAAAAAGAGTAGTTTTCTTTGTTGAATCTTCAAAGAGATACCGACTACCCACTTGCCGCCCTACAATATGCAGCTTTACTTCTAAAGCATCGATTCGAAGCCAACACGCCACCCCTATGTCCTTGCATGCCAGTCAGCCCGAACGTGTAATCAGGGAGCAAATGATTCTAGCGTACCCCAGTGAATTGTAAGACCTAAATGTATTATTATGTACCCGAGCTTGGGCGAGGGGTGGCCCACGTGTGTCGCTCTGTCACGGCCCGACATTTACTAATAAGCGAAGGATAATAAAATATTAAATTTATACGTCGATAAAATTGCGCTGCAGTTTGTATATGAGCGAGTCGGCTCGACCTCACAGAATATCAACTCTTTAATGTGAGACATGCCGTCTTAGTCCTCAGGATGGCAACGCATCATTAAGATTCTTTATAGTCTATATGCGTCCACATTTATCCTCTATAATATAGAGAATGACTGTGGGCCACTTCAATCATTTACCATCAAGTGAACTGTGTTTGTTACCTACCCAAGACAATGTTATAACAATTAAAACAGTGATAGACTGCAGCATGAATGGGTCGGCTCGACCCGGGGAGGGACCATGTCTTCGGAGAGTACCAGCTTGAAACAGTATAAAGCTAAAACGTATGGTGACGGTAAAGGTCCTGGAATACTTCCTGGTAACGAGTTATTCCATCTCAGGCCACAGGGTTGACGACTCATGCCATTAAATCTTTTGTTGTAGATTGTAAAAGTACAGTGATCACTTACCGTCACGTGAACTGTGTGCTTATGTCACCCTTTACATTGAAATACACACACGTAAACCAAGAACGCCTAGTCCTGCCCAGGTTGCCCTTCTGATACAGCTGTATCACGAAATACACATATGTACATTGGTGAGTGTGAAAACCAGAGACCGTACTACTGGTGACCAAGCATTGCAAAAATAAAAATCAAATCTGTACAGATGCTCTAAGTGGTGCGCCTACCAACGAACAGCATTAAACTTTCGTTTATATAGATGAGTATTTACAAAATATATAAACGTAATAAAACAATTTAGATCACGCTGTACGCTTTGAAAATAATCGGTTAAAGTACGAGGGTCGACGGCTATCAAAGAGCTGCCGGTCCCCCGCGGGGCTCCACTCCTAGGCCGCGAGGAGCCCCATCCGACAGCATTGTTCGACGTAATCCAAATGATACGCTACCACTTCACGCCGAGGGCCGATGTCCGATCTCGTCGACACGGTACACTCTTAAAATTTGACACAATTCGCCATTATTATGTATGTTATATATATTAGAAGCATTAAATTTTAGAGGTATTAAGGGCGAAGCTTAAACTCCCAGCTCCCCTGATGTTGAGCTTAGTCTACAGTCCGTATATAATCATAAGTAAAATCAAGTGTTTTATGGTGTCCGAAAGTAAAACGTGAAACTAAAGTATGGATAAACGTGCACAAAATAACTTGATATGTGATACAACAACGAAGTTTAGATCCAGCTGGACGCGGAGTACGACACCCTCAAACAATACCAGCGTAAAATAGCAGCATAACGCTGATGTATTTCGGAGACGTTCATTACTGGTGAGGTGGCATTCCATCTTAGTCCTCAGAGGTGACAACGAATCTGCATTATGATTCCATATCGAGGATGTTCGTGTGCAATATAAGATATGTTCGATACAAGAAAAAAAACTGTTTATTTCGTTCCATGAAACTTATATCCATTATCGATAAGAAAATAGAATATTGATGCGTTATCACCCCATCAGGTCGATCATGGAGAGATAGATGAAGCTATACTCACTTCCTAGCAGTATCCTTGCTCTACGCATAATCTATCTGTACGCATGTAGGCGTTTTAGCACAGGGATTCAATTGTTCAGACTTCAAGCTTCGATGATCAGTTTTGATGTACATATGTAGGTAGTAGGTTCTAACTTCCATCGGTAAAAAATGCTTTATCATTATTACCATCCCCGAGCCAGTTCAACTGAATTGATTGTGCACTTGGTTTTCGTTCACGATACAGTTGAATGGCGGATTCGAACCTACATCATTTCGCAGACGGAATCTTGAACCATAAGGCTATAGACGCATATAATAGAAATATTACGAGTCCAAGGAAGCCTATTTCAAAAACCAAGCACCCATAGCCTGAGAATAAATATATTTTTATTTATTTATGTTTGGGCGGGGGTATAATTAGTATAGTAGCATACCAATTATAATTAAAAAGATGTATAAGCGCGTGGTGTATTGCTTTGGGTATTGTTGCTTCGCATGTCCTCAGGGGTTGCCACTCAAGAACCTTTCCTCTCCATCGGTTATCGGTTCTACGAGCTATGGCCCATTGCCACTTCAGCTTGATGATCTTTTGAGTTACGCCGGTCACGGAGATGTATTTTAAGACTTTAGAACGTTCAAATAATCATTCATTCTACGTCACAAGTAAAAAAATATATAAAATTCGGTCACGAAGCTTGTATTTAGACAGATGTCACACACACACACACACACACACAATTTGCAGCAGTACGCACACAGACACACGTACAACTAAATCATTGAATAGTAGACAACACACTTTATTGGACACCTTATATAATACATAAAAACAAAGTGACATATTTAATAAGGTTTGGAAATGTGCAACTGGCGATCTTTTCCAGATGACCTTTAGATGGACGGGATCGTAACAAAACAAAAAATATTGAGTTGGCAATTCTCTCTTTTTTAGTTTTTTTTTTTTTAATGTTAATTTGTAATAACAATTATCAAATTTAAATTGATAATGTATTCTCTCGTATTTTTTAAAACTTTCTCCCACCGTTCCACAAGATTGTCAATTCCTCGTTGGTAGAAATCAGCCGGTTTCGCCTCGCAAAATTCAACCTACCATCTGTCTTCGGTTTAAAACGAAACCTACCGTGAGTACACATAGCATTTTAAAGCAGGGGTGAGCAACTCGCGGCACTGGGGCCGCACGACCCGCCAAGCATTTTATTTATATTACAGATATTCTACCGCTAATATATTAAGTTCTAGGTACCAAATAATATTTATTTTGTGTTGAATACAAATTTAAATACTATTTGTGTGTACAAAGTGTGATTTGAAGTGGGATAGGCCCATTGCTAAAAAAAAGGTTGCTCATCCCTCGTCTAAAGTGATTGGATGAGGTGGCAGGCAAAATCATGACATCAATGACATGGGAATATAAAATTAAAAAAACGGAAAGAACTTAGTTGCTAATATATTACATCAATATTTATATATATAAATATATTTATATATATAAATTATCATTTATATAATTTACCACGTGCTCGGAGTCAGGGAAGGAAAACATGAAAAAAATGTCTAAACATAAAATTAAAAAAAGTTTCGAGGACTTGGAAGTAATGAAGTCCGCAAATCCGCATTGGAGTCGTGTGGTGCACTATACTCTAACATTTAGAAAAGATGAATATATGTTAATTAAAATATATTAACACACACACAACGCAAGTAAACATGGAACATATAACGACCTCTCAAATTAAGAAAGACGCCGGTGAAGTCTGAATTAACTGCCCCCGCTATCTACCGTGTAATCCACTTCATCCCCCTCCGTCAAGGGGTGCACGAACGAAAAGCTATAAATCACGTGTGTCGTATTACAACTGACTGATCCGGACAATAGATAACAGTGAACAAGCATATAATGTTCCCTTTTAATTTATGTAAGACTAACAGGGCAGTACCGACTGCTGTTGATACCTAACAGACACCTAGATCCTTTGTTTTGCTGACTCTACATAACTTCACAATATTTCCTTATTACATATTTATTTAATAATATTAGAATTGGCAAGCACGTAATTCATCCAATGGTAAATGATAACTGTGGCCGATGACATCGAACCTTTGCAAAGATTTATGATGCGTTGTCACCTCTGACTGAGATGGAACGCTTCGTTACCTGTAATTGGGCCATACGAAACACAAGTGCATTGCACTGCTTCTTCACACTAGCATCCTAGGATGGCATACCTTCCCCGGTCGAGCCGAAACCATTCGTTGTCATTATATCTATTCTATCAATCAACGATTTACGTGATCCTGCTCGATGATATTGAACGAGCTTCCAATAAAGATAATTTTAAAATACTGATTCGAGAGTTCACAAACATGATTGACTTTGCAAATTATTATAACAATTTTTTTATTATATATTTAATGTATTTATTGTGTAATTTATAATGTTTTTTTTATTATATATTTATTGTATTTATTGTGTAATTTATAATGTTTTTTTTATTATATATTTAATGTATTTATTGTGTAATTTATAATGTTTTTTATTATATATTTATTATTGTGTAATTTATAATGTTTTTTATTATATATATATTATTGTGTAATTTATAATGTTTTTTATTATATATATTATTGTAATTTATAATGTTTTTTATTATATATATTGTGTGTAATTTATAATGTTTTTTTTTATTATATATATTATTGTGTAATTTATAATGTTTTTTTTTATTATATATATTATTGTGTAATTTATAATGTTTTTTTTATTATATATATTATTGTGTAATTTACAATGTTTTTTATTATATATATTATTGTAATTTATAATGTTTTTTTTATTATATATATTATTGTGTAATTTACAATGTTTTTTTTATTATATATATTATTGTGTAATTTATAAGGTTTTTTTTAAAAAAAAGGCTAACTATGCTAATTACGTTACGTTACATTCCGGTTAACCAGTCCGACTACGCTCGTAAAGGTTCACGACAATAGTCGAAAGGTGAATTAGAACTTAGTTTTGCAGATCGTTCCCTAAACCATTAGGCTGACGCTTTAATTATTAAATATTAAGTATATTCAAAGAAGCTCAAAGTCAATGAAAAGTAAAAAAAACCAAAAGTTGGCTTAGGCTAGGTGTTTCTGCGTGATCGCATAAAAATTGTGGATATCCTCAGAAAGAACTAAGATAACCGAAAATGCCCAATCAGTAAGCTTATGAGGTAACGGGCGGGCCGTGTGGCTCGAGGAACCGATAACCCATGTGGAAGAAAGGTTCTCGAGTGACAAACTCGTATTGGCCATCAGCTTAGAACGATGGAGTAACGGTAAGTCTGCGTATGTGTCTGCGTATGTATTAGTCTGCGGCAAGTCGATGGATGCAGGTGGTTCCGGATCTCTGATGACTCCGGACTCTATGATAGTCTGTCGGTAATGGTATGATGAAGTAAATTCAGTTATATAATTTTAATGTAAATACAGTAATGTTAATGAACTTATTCAGATTTAAATTTGACGTAATTTCATTGCTGGCCACCTACAGGTTGACGTGAAAAAATAGAAAATGCCTAAAGGCATTAAGTCCACTCATGGGACTTGTTTTTCATATAAGTCATTCTCTTTCTATTTTTCTTAATGGCTTTTTTTTATTTCACTGTAGTATAGCGCATTACGTGTCGATATTGACACCTTTATTTTGATAATCGGTCACTAAAAATCTCGCAGGTTCCGAAAAAACTGTATCTATAAACGTTCCCGGCCGAATGTGATGCTGAAAGATTTATGTTTTCTACATTACTATACTTGTCAGTGCTTGTCTGCAATCACACCTGGTGTTAACTGATCATAGATACACCTCATTTATTGCAAAAAAAATTAAACAGTTTTTAATAAAGGATTAAATAAACAAGTGTCCGAATAATTTTTTTCAAGATCAAACGCTAAGATCCATCAAAGTCGGTTTTTTTAAAGCTGATTCGAGGGTGACCGATCCACGGCTCGATCAGTTACTTCGAAAGGAGTAGTGTTAATAGTTTTAAGGATATGTTCTACCACCGCCTCGGAATGCGTTGGCGCTGGAGAAGAAGTGGCGCAAGAAACTCCAGCAAAGCGTTTTAAGTGACTATATGTAATATATCGCGAATTTGTAAGATGTGTCGGTAGTTTACTAAGCCTGCAATGTCGGTATTTACTCTATTTTATTTATTCATTTACCACACTGAACTACCGCAGTTCATGTGACCGTTAAATACAAAGTGTAACATATTCGTTCAAAGCATCACAGATAATAAAGTAAAAGAAAAACACACATTTGTCGCTGCGCACGCGCCGGCCACGCGTCCGCTCCGCAGCACACCACCGCCCTCTTGAACGCTCCAGCAAATTGCTGTTAATGCTGTGGTTTAATTGTCCTCTCTTATATTTATTGTGGGATGAGTTGTGTCAACGTAGTAACGTGGAGGGTCGCTAAAAATGCAGTTGAACAATTGTATTTTTAAAACGCTTTTATTAGTTTGACCCGTATGTATCAATGAAATGGAAAGATCTTAATACATCGTTATTTGAAATAATGCAATTGTTTCTAATTTTAGGTAAAAGAAAAACCCAAAAGTTTTGTTTATTAATAGGTTTTGAATTAAATAACATTGACATAGTTAATTTTAATTATATCTAATAGTAAATGTTTAAATTTAGCCTGTACAAAGAGCCTAGATGCTCACCCGTGAGGGTTGAGATGGAATGCGTCATGACTTCTTATTTTCGGGTTCCAGCTTAACTACACTCAACATATGAAAAGGCAGCGTTATAACGCTATTTTACGCAAGTATTCTCTGAGGGCCTGGACATTTCGAATTATAGCTGACCCACTCATATATAATATATAATACATTGAATTACTAATTTAATTAGATAAACTGTAAGCTATAGGCGGGAAGGATAATCAATAAATAATAATAACTAACCACAACTTTAATATCAACGAACGATGAACGCGCAAAAAAACAAACAAACCGGAGGGTACTTAACAATATGACGACTTCACTTCCCACACTTTAACCGCCGCCCGGCGGGTGCGCTGTGAGCGGCGAACTTCACAGGCGCGGTAAACGTGCGACAAAACATTAACACTACATGAGTGGATCAATTAACTGTTGGTTAATATTTATCCATTATTATTATTATTACCATTTAGATAGAGCCGTGGTCACTCGTGTGTAAGCGCTATTGTAATATACGAGAGACCGAACCCCGCTCTAGTGCACATTGTTAAATGTCATTTTAAGTACAGATGTACTGCTCGCCGATGTAAAAACATGGTGAGAAAACCTGCGTATTTAAGTGTAATAAAATAAAGTATTTAATAAGCACCGTCGATTGTTTTTTTATATCATTGATAATAACAAACTCACACACAGTTCACCTGACGGCAAGTGATTCCTGCGGCCCGTGTCATCTACATTCATCCTTGACTAGGAATCATAATGCTAATGCGTGTGTCACCCTTGAGGACTGAGATGGAATGCCTCGTCACCGGTAATAAAGGTCTCCGGATCCCTACACTCACCAGCCTAAACACAGCTGCATTATACTGCTATTTGACGCTAGTATTCTGTGAGGGCGTGGTCCTGCTCCGGTCGAGCTGACCCATTCATTCTGTAGCTAGAAACAAACCGCAGTGTAACTCTACCACTATGACTGTTATTGTTACTCTTTGGGTGTGGGGTGTGGTACAATGTCCAGTGTCTTTGACACTGCACCTGCCCTCCCTCCGATCTTATTGCAAATGGATTATTATTATATAGATATCATGGGCCTCAGTCATCGCTTACCATCAGATGAGCTGTGAGTTCAATGGCATCTCTTATTGAAAAAAAAACATTATGAGTCACATGTAGTTTCCACTCAGATAAATATGTAATTATTATAAGTTTATAAATAACTCGTCTAGTGCGTGCATAACAGTTACAATACATCAAAGCGTCTAGCAGTTTCTTTTTACTTTTGTAGTAGTAAGCAAAGGTCCTGCTAATCCTATTCAGTTAACTAGCGTGATGCTCGTGCATTACTGACAAAGGAGGCCTAGCTTGCTCCCGGCGGGAATCGAATCGTGGTCGGTGCATCGTTGCGTTAAATTCTCGCGATTAATCATCCACGCAGTCAGTCGGCCGACGGGGGCCTTATTCATAGTCACAGCCTGCATAATCAAAATTTTAATACACTACACTGTGTTTGTGTACCTTTATATTAAATAAGGTCAGATTTAAAACTGATGTTAAAATCGAACGAAATAATTCACTATTGAGTGTTATTTACATGTTATTATTTTATTGGCTTAAACATTGTGTTTAATTTTAAAAAAATACGTAAAAACGGCGGACTTAATGCCAAGAGTCATTCCCTACCAACCTTCCTTTGGGTTAAGCAGAGAATTATACTATGGGTCCAAGAAGTATTTGTATATATTAATACAAATGACATACATATTAGTTAAAGTTCATTATATCTTTTTCTTACAGTATTGTGGGTTTGTTTGTGTAAGTGATTCCTGCGGGCCATGTTCAACCACATTCATCTTATATAAGGAATCATTACACAGTAGCGTTGTCACCCCCAAAAATAAGATGGAATGCCTGGTCACCAGTAACTGTGTCCTACACTCACCTGATAACAAACAGCATGCAGTTATTTTGTGGTGTTATTCTATGAAGGCGTGTTCCTAGCCCGATCAAACAAACGGCAGCTTAGCTCTTCCATTGTTCTAAATGTAACTTCAAAAGGATTAATAGCCTAAGTTTTGTATGCGTAGCGAAACTTAAAGCAGTGGATTTGAATCTGGCATTGGAATATTCTCGTTAACCGTCTCTTAGCTCTGACATTTAACCTAAGTTGCACTGCTAGACCGGAATGTTGGTAAAGTTAATAGCATTATTAAAAAAAAATGCAATCACGATGCTACAATTCCAAAATGACCGACCCTCCACGGACGTGAGTATTATCAATATGTAATAATGAACTTGAAATTCACTTGAGACATTTAATCACGAAATTTATTTACGATAAGCGAATCTATTGTGTTAATATTACTAACAAGTAATTATAATTCCCTACGGCTCGTATAAATATTTAAAAAATTTACTGCATCGGTTCTTGTTTTATACTTTTTTATATTACCTTCTCGAGCGTAATTTAAATTTAAAAAAAAGTAAAGCAAAGTATATCTATATTTAAAAGGCCCAATCCTAGGCATATACCTCCTGAATAGAGAGGGTGTTATATTCTGACGAATATGAAATATTTCTGACGGTACAATTATAATAGTAATAATCATGAATATTTATTGAGATGGCTTTGTCTGTACTATGAATACGGCTCAGCCAACCCTCCAATAATCACTCTCTCCGGTCGACAATATTTGTTACATCCCCGTTGAATCATGCACCCCACAACACGGGGCCACTCTCTCACTCACACCCGATACACGTTCAATTAGCTCGACAAGGACAGAGTCTGAAATATGATTTTCTTTTTCGTTTCACCGGCGTGGAAAATTGTCGTTATACGCGTGATTTTATTGTGTTATTATAAGCCAGTGGATCCGGATCGAATAAATAAAAATATAAGAATAAGTTGGAGCTTTCCCTTAATAATTATAGTCACCCTAGCAATTTGCTCGTCATAATTAAAGCCAGAAAAATATATTGCATAAGATTTAGTTGGTAACGAACGAACAAACCTAAAAGTCAGTCACTGGTTAATATTAACTGATGATAGATATCACGAGAACCCAACTGTCTATTTACTGAGACCGTCTTCTTATAATAAGAGTATAGAATAAATCTATAAGTTAATAACTAAAGAAACTCAACGAGACATAACCAGTGGAAGGACCACACGGCAGCTGGTTATATTACGATTGCTTATCGAGGATGATTGTATCGTGTTACCATCAGGTGAACGGTGCTCGTATGTCACCCACAGTAAAATAAAAAAAACAGCACACCAATTGAACCGAGAGTATTATTCTGAATCACCATCCACGAATACCAATTCAATTATTAAAATAGACATGAGATAACTCCGTTCGCTTAGCTTAATTAAAATGGGTCGGCTCACGTGGCGAGGGTGACCATCGCCACTGTGTGTTTGTGGACAAACATCGGACGCAACCCTTGCTTAGGGTTAAATTTATTTGGTGTAGATTCATTCCATTCACTCAAGGATCCTGAGCGGCGTGGGATGTTTGTAGAATTACGGTCCAATTACATCATTAAATGGTCAGCCGTGGACGGTGTCGTACTACTGCTAGGGTGAAGGATAGGGGGTTCATATCCGACTATAATATTTGCAACAGCTAAAATTGATTAATATTTCTTTAATAAAATCGAAAAGATAGTTAATAATACGTCACAAAAATCACGAAAGGTATTTTTTCCCTTATTTATTGACCAAAAACTATGTTAATTACTATTTAATTAATTAAAGTACTAAAACTTAAAATACAATACAATATACACAAAAATATTGTACTTCCCCATTAGCATTCTTTATTAGCTCGGTTTCTGAACGCTTGCTTGTAATCCACATCATCGTGTGCAATTCTTAAAAACAAACCGCAGTCCGCCAATCCGCAGTGGAGCGGGCTGGAAACTGCTCTTACACCCTCTTTACGTTGGAGGCATATGTTGTTACTTTATTTATCTTTATTATCATTGTTAGCTTGGCAGCTATGCGTTATATTGCGCAATTACAAAATATATTTCTCTCATAATTCTCGCACATTAATAACACGATCTACTTACAATGACATGTAAGTGACACAAGACATCTTAACATTTATTTTGTCATAACTAAAGCCAGAAAAATATATTGCATAAGATTTAGTTGGTAACGAACGAACAAACCTAAAAGTCAGTCACTGGTTAATATTAACTGATGATAGATATCACGAGAACCCAACTGTCTATTTACTGAGACCGTCTTCTTATAATAAGAGTATAGAATAAATCTATAAGTTAATAACTAAAGAAACTCAACGAGACATAACCAGTGGAAGGACCACACGGCAGCTGGTTATATTACGATTGCTTATCGAGGATGATTGTATCATGGGCCGCAGTGATCACTTACCATCAGGTGAACGGTGCTCGTATGTCACCCTCAGTAAAATAAAAAAAAACAGCACACCAATTGAACCGGTAGTATTATTCTGAATCACCATCCACGAATACCAATTCAATTATTAAAATAGACATGAGATAACTCCGTTCGCTTAGCTTAATTAAAATGGGTCGGCTCACGTGGCGAGGGTGACCATCGCCACTGTGTGTTTGTGGACAAACATCGGACGCAACCCTTGCTTAGGGTTAAATTTATTTGGTGTAGATTCATTCCATTCACTCAAGGATCCTGAGCGGTTTGGGATGTTTGTAGAATTACGGTCCAATTACATCATTAAATGGTCAGCCGTGGACGGTGTCGTACTACTGCTAGGGTGAAGGATAGGGGGTTCATATCCGACTATAATATTTGCAACAGCTAAAATTGATTAATATTTCTTTAATAAAATCGAAAAGATAGTTAATAATACGTCACAAAAATCACGAAAGGTATTTTTCCCCTTATTTATTGACCAAAAACTATGTTAATTACTCTTTAATTAATTAAAGTATTAAAACATAAACTAAAAGATACAATACAATATACACAAAAATATTGTACTCCCCATTAGCATTATTTAATTCTTTATTAGCTCGGTTTCTGAACGCTTGCTTGTAATCCACATCATCGTGTGCAATTCTTAAAAACAAACCGCAGTCCGCCAATCCGCAGTGGAGCGGGCTGGAAACTGCTCTTACACCCTCTTTACGTTGGAGGCATATGTTGTTACTTTATTTATTTTATTATACTTTATTATCATTGTTAGCTTGGCAGCTATGTTATATTGCGCAATTACAAAAAATATTTCTCTCATAATTCTCGCACATTAATAACACGATCTACTTACAATGACATGTAAGTGACACATGACATCTTAACATTTATTTCGACATAACTAAAGATCCTATGACCTCGCAGTTTGTCGGTTAGAAGCAAGGAGCTAAGGAGCAACTGTTAAACTTTTTCTTAAGTCAAATAAAAGAATGGAAGAGTCAAATGCTCTGAGTTAAGTTAAATGTCAAAGACCTAGTGCAAGGTATAAATATCAATTTCATAAACCTTATATGGAAACATTTTATTTTTAAAATTGTTTCATTCTTCCAGTATGTTCCTTCTTAAGAACCGTTATTGCCCATCGGTTATCGGTTCTACGAACTATATGGCCAGCCCATTGTCACTTCAGCTTGCTTTTGAGTTACGTCGGTCGCCCTCGTCCACTGGTTCCACGGTACGTATTTTATCATGCAGAGAAGCGTAGCCCGCTCCATAGTTCGCTGAGAGAGTTTGAGCTATCTGATGCCATATCAATATTGTAGGACAGGGTAAGGACCCTGGCAATAGGCCTTTGTTTTTGGTATTCCTTTAATGGCATCTTTATCTGAAACTCTTGGACATTTTAAAATACGAGTTTTCAAATAAACCCAAATTCCTAACCTAGCCCGAAATGGCATGTTTTGTTTCAGAGCGTAGCCCGCTCCATAGTTCGCTGAGAGAGTTTGAGCTATCTGATGCCATATCAATATTGTAGGACAGGGTAAGGACCCTGGCAATAGGCCTTTGTTTTTGGTATTCCTTTAATGGCATCTTTATCTGAAACTCTTGGACATTTTAAAAATACGAGTTTTCAAATAAACCCAAATTCCTAACCTAGCCCGAAATGGCATGTTTTTGTTTCAGTTTTTTTTATATTAATCTAATAATAAAACATACACGTATTTTATAGTATTGGGAGTGACAATCGAGCACACTGTTCACCTGATGAGAAGTGGTTACTGCGGCATGGCATCTACGTCCATCTTCATCGAATAATAATAATAATTATTAATTATATTAAACAAGTCTTTACGAAAATGTACGGTAGTAGAAGAAATAACACAATAAACTCATTAAGACAATTACTTTACGGCTTGGATAGTGCTGGTCTACGAATTAGTCATTTTATGACCTGTATTAAGCAGATTTAGTCCCCCCCTGCATAGTGGAATATAGGTCTATGGTAGATAACAAGAAAAAAGATATGTGAATGGATATACATATGGTGCGTGTGTATGTGCGAGAGATGGAGAGTGTGTGTGTGATTGCGCTGTTATTGTCCAAATAACGTTATTATTAAAATTATAATCATCATAGAATAAAGATACACACTAGTGAGGTCGGAGATGGAATGCATCTTTACGTTTTATCGGTTGCCAGGATCCCTGCATAGCAGCGTCATACTGCCATTTCGCTGTCGGTCAGGCCGACCTATTTAGTTTGAAATTAAATATCCGTTGTTACTAAAAAATACGGACATATTCGTTAAACAGCAAATTTTTAGTTGTAGGCTCTGCCAAGAAGAATACTCTTATATTAAAAATACATATTTAATTGACACGACATAAGCTTTTTACGAAGTCTGAAGTCGGTAACCGCTTTTCCAACTCCTACTATCCTTATTTACGACTATATTATATATATTATATACGGGACCCGACACATATAGAGTTCTCTCTCCCACATTGGACCTTTTCAACTGTCGCTGTCGATCCTGGTTCGCAGGAGATACAGTGTTGGATGTGAGTGTAGGGTTCCTGTTGAAGGCTTGCGATTGGGTGCAAGTTGATGAAAAAGCAAATAAACAGATTTGCTAATTAATGAATCGGTGCCGACTCCAATGGCGTCCCGTTGCGTTTTCCAAAAGCGGCTTCTTTAATGTGTTACGAATAGCTTTTGACATAAACCGCATCTACTCGTGCCATTCGCTACTAACGTCTACGAATACATTTAAAACCTCACTGTCGCATTGAAAATTGCACCCAAGATAAATAAGCAGGAGGATACGACGCTTTTGCAGCACACGGTTCTCGCAAACCAGTTAATTATCAAGGATACCTTTTAAGATTGACATAAGCGGATAATGAGCGCAAAATGAAAATGTTTATTTTGCAGGTCATAGTGATTTTTCGTACATTTGACGGCTTTTAAGAAAGGCCCTTTCGGTGGGGATTTCTTTTAAAGAAAATGAAAAAAACCGGTTACATCCCTAATACTTCAGGTGATATATGTTATATCGTCGTTCTTCCCTCCTGCTGTCGTCCAGTGTGCCTCACTCTCTAGAACGAATGACAAAGATCACACTTCGTTCAGAAACTATTTAATCCTATATATATTATAGCAAAAATAGTATTACAGAAATAGGAAAATAACAAAGCACGTGTAGTACGAAGGTGCTATATCACATGATGTTCGTTCGTTTATTAAGGTTTCTTTGGGAACAAAATTTCCGTCGTCTGGTCGTTCTTTTTATTGTTGTATAGCCAACAAGGGCGCCCCTATGAGCGTCGCTGTATCCAGTGGATCTAGATAGTCATCTACGATTAAACTTGACTGCGATATGTGCCCCAACAGTCTAGAAAGGGTTAAAGGTCTGGAACGCATTTGCGATTCTTTTGATGTTGCGGATGTTGAAGCCATCAACCATCGGGTAAGCTGCTTGCTCTAAGTTAGCAGCTCTGAATATATTTATACCGTGGTAGAGGAAGTTACGTATTCAACTCATTCATGCTATACCTTGTCTCCAGATACAATGTGAATGAATAGGCTCGAAGGGTCCACGCCCTCACAGAATAGTAGCATAACAGCTCTATTCTAGCTGGCTAGTGTAGGGATCCCGGGACTTCCCGGGGGATTCAAGATATCTTGAAACTTTGTTGAGGCAGGATTTTTGTTTATTGGTGCATCATTTACTACTATATCATTCTATTAGTCAACTATATATCTCTGGATCTATATACTTTATTGGATTTCTCTAATTCTGTCTAAAGACGTGACTAATATCTTAGACTTCGATTGACTTACAATCTCAAAAAAAAGGTTTTCTTTTTTTTAATGATTATACGCTAAGTTAAACTGACAACTCCAGTTGTCGAGTGCAGCCCATGAACACCTACATCCATCCTCAACAAAAATTCCTCCTGAGTATATTGTTTCCACTGAGGATATAGAATTGCTCGATACCAGAAACTGGATCTCTGGATCCCTACACTCACCATACGACTCTGCTATTTCACCCTGGTATCCTATGGGGGCATGGTCCTTCATGTTGCAGGAGCTATTCATGCGGCTATCACGGTTACCTTTGATTATTTGTAAAGGGACACTCCCCACCAGGGACGGAATGCCGGCGCTGGTCGGGCCGCGGTTGTGCACGAGCGTTTCCATGGTTCTCGCGCATGCGGCGAAGGTAAAACGACTTGAGGTTATAGTCGGCACGATTCCGACATAACCCGTCCTTCTCATAACACACACGCCCCCGAGGGGTCATCATAAGTCATTTCGCCACGTATAAAAAAATAAGGCACAACGGTACAAGGTAGGACATGCACTCGATAATTGCGGTTCATCACGTCCACGGATAAGGTGTCTGTTAATTTATATTAGAGATAATTAAATAAACGGCGGGGGTCGCCTTGTAAGCTTTACGCTGGTGCTATATCCATGTAGGGTAGTCGGAGATTTATTATAGTCATTTTCACGTCAAATAAAAATTCCGTACGGCGTGAATCAGTTTGCGTGCGACAGTGTTTATGGCTAAAGAGGCACTGTTTGTTATTTAACCGTCTATTTATAGAAATCGCAAGCGGGATTTAAATATATGAAGTAATAACTATTAGCGGGTTATGTTTAAAGATGAAGGTTTCTGTTTGCGTAATTTGCTCTGGTATGATATAAAACACATAGTTTCTATTGGCGATATGGATGGGTCGGCTGGACCAGAGAGGGAACACGGCCTCACTGAATAGCAGCATGAAATATCACCTAACATTGTATCGTAGTCCAGACCAGTCGTAGGGAGACAACGACCGTGCACTGAATTCATGCCATAATAGCTATAAATGTCGATGAAAAGGAACACATTCAACACTTACTATGAAATGAGCTGTGTGTTCGTTCGCCAACCCTAATATTATTAAAAAAAAACATTGTGTTATTCGTTGAAAGCAGAGATGTAACTGCATATCTAATATTCGACGAACCCCTTCACAGGATAGACAAATATTCTCAGATCGCAGCGGACATGTTGAGTGTCGAGTTACGCCGCGGGGGGCGTCATCCCCGTGAGTAAGCGAGCATCATTTACAAATTGTTATTCTGATAATTTTGATTAACTTGTAAAAAGTAACGTATGTGCATACTGAGAATTAGTTGAGGATAGATGTAAATGCCAGGGGACGAAGTCCTTACCATCAGGTGAGATGTGTTCTCGTTTGATAACCCTAATTTAAAAAAAAAATATTTACGGAGAAAAAAGATTACCTATTAAGATTACCTATTATTATAATAAGAAATAAGCCGTTTTGTTTTATTTGTTTACCGGTATCTACCTTTTTTATATTAGGGGTGGCAAACGAGCACATTTTTCACCCAATGGTAAATAATGACATCTACGTCCCTTTTAAACAAAGATTCATTCACATGCCTTGTCACCTTTGAGGACTGAGATAAACCTCGTTACCTGTAATTAGATCAACAGATACACAGTACTGACAACAGAATAGATACACCCTACACTCACCAAACAAAATACAGTATCGTTATCCTGGTATTTAATGCCTGTATTCTGTGAGGTCGTGGTCTTTCCCACTCCATTTAGTTGCATCTAGAAAGTACCTGGTACGTGTCTCTACCACTATCGACATTTTATCGTTATTAATAAATCAATAGAGTTGTGTTGAGTGGAGAGAAATAGAGTGAAGATGAGTGGAAAACTCAGCGTCCGCCAAAAATTGAGTTACTAACAGGAATCCAGTTGGATAGAACTAGAGCAGATAGGCTGAATATATCAGGTGGGTACCGAGACTTACTTTAATTTGTGGCGTACTGATTAAATTGCTTCCACATCAATATTCTACATAAAATTTATATAAAATTTTTTATTAAATGTTTATTAAATCAAAAAACATTACTAAAAAAAACAAACGTTAAAATTCTAAAATAGAAAAAAAGTAAAAAAAAACGGTTTTCTGCGACAGCCAGTGATGAATCTTTCCAAAAAAAAAGCTTTTTCGCGCGCGCTTTTAGTCGTAATGGGTGTTATAATTTTTTCAGTATACAGAGGACCAGTGTCGTTTCACGATTAATTACTGTAGTGTATTGTAATCTCCGTAAGAATTGTATTGATATATAGTTGCGTTAAACAATATTAAACTGTAAAATTGTAAGTAAAGAGTTTATTTTTTGTGAACTAAAAATAACAATCCCTACAAAGACCGCCACGACGAAAGCAGACCTGCAGTGTGTTCTTAATTGCAGAATGAAAAGGTCAGCTCGATCGGACAAAGACCAGGTAGGACCACATAGTAATTAACTGCAACCCAATCTTTATCTAAATTATAATTGAGTGTTTACGCAAGTGGTTGATAAACGAGCACACAGTTCACCAGATGGTAAGCGACTCCTGCGGCCCAGGGCATCTACATTCATCCTTGACATGGAATCATAATGCAGTTGCATTGTCACCATTGAGGACTGAGATAAACCTCGTTACCTGTAATTAGATCAACAGATACACAGTACTGACAACAGAATAGATACACCCTACACTCACCAAACAAAATACAGTATCGTTATCCTGGTATTTAATGCCTGTATTCTGTGAGGTCGTGGTCTTTCCCACTCCATTTAGTTGCATCTAGAAAGTACCTGGTACGTGTCTCTACCACTATCGACATTTTATCGTTATTAATAAATCAATAGAGTTGTGTTGAGTGGAGAGAAATAGAGTGAAGATGAGTGGAAAACTCAGCGTCCGCCAAAAATTGAGTTACTAACAGGAATCCAGTTGGATAGAACTAGACCAGATAGGCTGAATATATCAGGTGGGTACCGAGACTTACTTTAATTTGTGGCGTACTGATTAAATTGCTTCCACATCAATATTCTACATAAAATTTATATAAATTTTTTTATTAAATCAATAAACATTACTAAAAAAAGCAAACGTTAAAATTCTAAAATAGAAAAAAAGTAAAAAAAAACGGTTTTCTGCGGCAGCCAGTGATGAATCTTTCAAAAAAAAAAGCTTTTTCGCGCGCGCTTTTAGTCGTAATGGGTGTTATAATTTTTTCAGTATACAGAGGACCAGTGTCGTTTCACGATTAATTACTGTAGTGTATTGTAATCTCCGTAAGAATTGTATTGATATATAGTTGCGTTAAACAATATTAAACTGTAAAATTGTAAGTAAAGAGTTTATTTTTTGTGAACTAAAAATAACAATCCCTACAAAGACCGCCACGACGAAAGCAGACCTGCAGTGTGTTCTTAATTGCAGAATGAAAAGGTCAGCTTGATCGGACTAAGACCAGGTAGGACCACATAGTAATTAACTGCAACCCAATCTTTATCTAAAGTATAATTGAGTGTTTACGCAAGTGGTTGATAAACGAGCACACAGTTCACCAGATGGTAAGCGACTCCTGCGGCCCAGGGCATCTACATCCTTGACATGGAATCATAATGCAGTTGCATTGTCACCATTGAGGACTGAGATGGAACACCTCGTCACCAGTAATAAAGTCTCCGGACCCTGCACTCACCAGACGAAACAAAGCTGCGTTATGCAACTTTTCAAGCTGGTATTCTGTGAGGTCGTGATCCTGCCCCGGTCGAAACTCTTATCTTAGTTCGTCGGGGTGACAACGCGTCTGCGTTATAATAAATCATCGAGGACAAATGTGTGAGTCATGAACAGCAGGAATCACGTACGATCAGATGAACTGTAAGTTATAGATTTTAAAAAGTATATGGGTACCGATGCAAAAAAAAACAACTACATCCTTTATCCCTTGGTCGTGTCCTCTGCAGTCCACGCGCGAGGCGAGGAGTTTACGTCACCTAGATCCACGTAAGCGGTGTGTTTGCTCAGCTGCGCCGGCGCCGGTCCGAGTGCCGATGGCTTTACATTTTTTTCTTCATGAATTTAAATTAGTGTGCACGCAAACTGTAACGTGATGTTAAAACAACTATTATTTCGCACCGACTAAATGTAGCAGCCTACAATATTAGTCCCACTGCTGCGCTTACGCCTCTAGAACGTGAGCGTGTTAGAAGTATAATCCATCACGCTCGTTACCGAATGACGGAGCTCACAAGTCTTTGAAATATATATTTTTAATTCTTAGAAATGTAGGTTTCTTCACGACGTGTTACTTTACAGTCGAACACGTGATGAACTTGCATGTAAGATTGTAATTAACTGCTGATGGTCACTATTATCCCGAGGGCTTTTAGAGCTACACCGGGTTGAAAGGTGGCCGAGCGCTTAGGACACCTTTTTTAATGGGTAACCAGCACAAAGGTTCCCGATAAGTAGCCTCGGATTGGACCGTTACCCTGTGCGATAGCGACTGACTCCGAGGATTATTGTCAGTAACCGATGCTTGCGCCGGGATTGATGTCGGTTCGCACGCGTACCTTGATCTAAATCTCCCTTATGTAGTTGGAGGGACTGCTAACAAATATATAATATTTATTTTTATTTAATTTTAATAGAACCCCACCAACAGAATTACATGCAACTTGATTTGTCAATAAAATGGCGATAGGTTGCTCAATACAAATAATTCCACTTACTATATAGTGGTGGTTACATCATGCAAATTAAAACTTGTTATATGTAACTTAAGATTGAAAGAAAATAAAAATAATAATTTAAATAAACTAATTTATACATATAAATAATAATGACAGGTTTTCTTAGCGCATTACTTCCTTACACCTTGCTTGCTTACTTTTAATAATTTTAGCTTTAAAGTAGAATCTGATTTACTAAACAGGCCAATAAACTTATTCTTACTAATAAATTCCTGGTACAATCTGCTTAGCTTAAGTATTAGGGTGTGGTGACCTAGATTTGTTCTGTACAATTTGTGAGTGAAGAATGAAATAGGGTATCACGGTGTACGACAGGGAACTTTATGTGATATAAAGAGTACTATGGAAGAACCTGCGTGATCCATATACCATTTAATTTTATCATTCAAAGGTTTTTGGTTTTTCTTTTTATAATATTAGGTATGAACAACTCACACACAGTTCACCTGGTGGTACGTGATGACTGCGTCCCATGACATCTACATCCATCCTTATTAAACATCCAATAAACACATGTTGCCAAAAACACTCATGCAGACTGAGACAGTATGCCTTGTTATGCCAGCATTATGCTCTTTCACTCTGATATTCTGTAAGGGGAGGGGAGATATCACCCTCCCCGATCAATTTTGTAGTTTAATTTGTAATTCGCAAAAAAATAATTATTATACTATTGTTGCTCAAATCACACTTGTAGAATAATTACGTTAATTCAATTAAATAAAAATGTTAATTAAAATAATTAATTCAAGTGTTAGTAGTTTTTAGCCACAAGTTGGCCCGGCCTTACCACGTCACAAGAGTAGCTTAATTTCAGCCCATCATTGGTCCCCTACTAAATACATACTGCTACATAGGCCTCACCCACAGATGACACAGAGTTTGTACCTGAGCCAACTCTATCCATCGACTTCCCCGCACTTGCACTAGTCATTTGTTCTATTCATTATGCGAGGGTATCTGCTTTAGTTGGCTCGCCAGGCGCGGGGGTTGGTAACCGCTGTTTTCTAACTGCCCCTTATCAGCTTCAGTATTTAGGATTTGAATTTCAGAGATGGTTACTCTGTTATCTATCGGTGTTCTCTCTAAGGTGATTTGTGGAGTTTCGCTTAGTCGTCTCTTACGACATTCTAGAGACGAGATGCTTGCTTGGCTTGTTTTAATGCCGACACCATCCGACAAATGTGGGAAGTTATTTATTCATAGTTTCTATCCGTGGCGTCACATACTATGTTATTTATAATTGCCAGCCGAGGAATAATATTAGTGTACTACGAATTGTTAGTGGTCGGGTCTGGATGTATTGTGTATAAGTCCCGTGTCTCTGACGCTGCTTCTAGTCACTCCTCCTTATTACACATGCATGTCGGTTTAGGGAACGAGACGAGTGAGTAACTGTGTGCTCACGGCACTATAAAACATTCTGTGCTGATGATGTCATATGGAAATAATCAGAAGATATGGCCGTGGTCGACATCGACCAGTAAGACATTATCATCGTGATCTTCTATCGTTGGCCACTGGTTATTTGTGGGGTTTACCTTAATCAACTCTTACGACACCCTCGAGATGCGAAGCTTATTCTAATGCTCACTACACATGGCGAATATGGGAGCTTATTTTATTCATAACATCAGGTCATGTACACTATCCGTTATTTATACACGGTATTTGCTAATAAAAGCCTATATCAGCAGGTCTTCAAACTGCGCAACGCTGGAGCTCGGCGATAGACAGCCAATTTTATTGTCGTCCGAAAAACTGCGCAATAAAATGGGCAGTAAATAAATTAACGACGCACTATTTATTTGGAGCGGCCGTAAACAGTGCCACTCGGCCGACTGTAACAGCCATGCCCGCTCCCGCCACAGATCTCATCCGATGTTCTTTGCAGAAGACCTTTTTTTTGTGTGAGTGACAGACTAGCACACAGTTCACATGGTAGTGATTCCCCGGGGTTGCTCGCGTATCGTGAATCATAAGCGAGCGTTTAGATATTGAGCTTGCCAGCTTCGCAGCATGGTCGTTGTCTCCCTACCCAGCGGGCCCCCCGCTCGCGAGTCGAATTAGATAAAGCTGTAGAGGTCTCTGGACCAACAGCAATAATCACTCACAAAAAGAAAAAAAAGATATTGAGCTACCAGGTGTATGTAATATGCCTTATAAAAATAATAAGTTTAGAGCTAATAAACATACATATTGAAAACTTTTGCAAGCATGGTACTCTCCTGTACTGTAATAAATAGTGATACAGTCACCTGCGGTTTGTTACCTTGTGCATCATGACAGAAACCAAAATGAAATAGCCGCATGACGCCTTTCATTTTCATCTGGTGAGCGGATCCGGAGAACCTTATAACTGGTGACGAGGCATTCCATTTTACACGTCAGGGATGATTTATGTGTGTGTCACGGGCCGCAGGAATCACTCACTGAGCCGGTGAACTGTGTGCCTGTTTGTCACCCTCAATACAATAAAATAGACATCGGATTAGCCAATTAACTTCTTGGCAGTAACCAGCGTCTGCCAGAGTAAATAAATGCAGTACACAGCGCGTCACACGGGCCGATCTTTTCGAGCAATCAGAATCACATGCAGAGACAAACACGACACCAAAAATAAATCGGTTGTTTTTTTTTTTTTGATTACACTGTATCGTACATTTTAAGGCTTAAGGCATTCTCTATCAGTCAACCAGTGCGGTGGAAATTTCTAATAATAATGATTCTACTAATAAAACATACAACATATATAACAACAGTATACCATATATATAAAGGTAAAGATATATACATACATACATATATATATATATATTTATAATATATTGCTATATATATATATATATATATATATATAGCAATATATTATATATATATAACAATAAGAGTAAGTTACCATATTAATTGACACCAAAATATTACTGTGAAAATTTTGTCCACCATAGGGAAATAAAGGACAACATTTTTAATGCGAATAAAATAAAAGCACTTGGAGACGTGGTAGCTCAACGAACCGAGTTCGATCCCCGGTGAAACAATGAAATTGTGAATCGTAACTTAATTTTGATATACCACGTATTTGTCGGTGAAGAAAATCATTGCGAGGGAACCTGCATAGCTAAGAAGTAAATGAAAAACTATTTGGAACATATGTGAAGACCGCCAATCCGCAGTGGAGTCGCGTCGTACGCTCTAACATTCCTAGAGAGCAGGTCTAAACCTCACAGTGGCATTTGTGTATACAGGATGTTACTTTTTAATTGGAATCAAAGTACTACAACCTACCTTTAACAGCTAGTTTTTTAGCAACATAAATGGGTCGCCTCCTCCAAGGAAGGGCCACTCCCTAACCGGATATACGCAGTCCCCTGTTCCCATACCGTTACTACCGAAACTTAGTAAGTTAACATTATATTCGCTTATTAACGGTGATAAAGGCTACGCTACAGTTTGATTCTAGCTGCAGCATGTATGCGTCGATACGACCGCGTGACGACCACGCCTACACAGTGTACCAGCGTAAAATGACAACAATGTAGCCGCTGTGTTTCATCTAGTGTAGGGATCCGGATAAACCTTATTACTGGTGACGAAGCATTCCATATCAATCCTAACGAGTGACAACGTCTCCGCATGACGATGGATCAATGTGGATGTCGTGGCCGCAGGATCACTTATCAGATGAACTGTGTGCTCATATGTCACCATCGTTACGATCTAATAAAATAAACCTATCAGATCTAGGTATGTAAGATATAATTCATTACAATATATTCTAACCTACCACATACCGATTTGTTTTAAGTCGCGTTCTCACAACAGAACTTCAACATCCCAAAATAAAATGGATATCACAATAATATTAAAAAGATATAAGGAACCGCCTATATATACATAAATCTCATTGCTGGGCATAAGCCGACACTAGGGTATCAAAGCAGAAAACACCAGGCGGCTTCTATTGCGGTTTTTGCGTTCATCAAATGTGTTTGTGTTAGTATTATTTCTTAGACACTCACCGCCGAGTTTCACTATTACTAACATTCTAGCGTGCTAGATGGTTCACGTCATTAGTCGAATGCCGGATCCAAAACCACCTCAAGTTTCACACACCGAACCCCAAACCCTTCTTATTCTTATTGGCGCTACGCTGCAGCCTGATTTCCTACACTGATCCTCGACAGAGTCAAGGTACATGCGTTGTCCACCCCCGAGAACTGAGATTGAATATCTCTTCATCTGTAATCGGGACCCACTAACCATAAGAAACACGGAAGCATTATGGTCTCGTAACATGCCTCTACCTCTATCTGCAGGAGATATCGCGAGGAACACGATGTCTCCTGAAATCAAAAAAACAAAAAGCATCGATTGCAATTTCAATCCGAATCCACGCAAGTTAATGCCGCTATCTCGGGGGACCGAGTCGCCGGGGTCGGCGATGTCTCTGTGACCGCTGATAACGCCGTGATCTCACCGACAAACGATAACTATTATAGATAGATATTTTCAAACTGTATTAATTAATTTGACCCCGGCGACCTGATCTTAACGTGAATACAGTTAGAACCGGTAATTTTATTTGTTTTTTACATATATTAACATATGTATATATATATACGCCATGTGGTAAACAATGCGTTTGTGTCACCCCTAATGTAAAAATATATATGCCTATCCTTATACTGTCGATTGGAGTATTTGTGGTACCTAAATAAAAAAAATCATGTTCCAACACAAACATGACATTAGGCTTGACAACAAACATACACCGACCCCTTTCGAAAGTTTTTAAAAAATAAATAAATAGAGGTGCCTAATTATCAATAATTACCCCTTTATGAGCTTATTAAGCGGCAGCGGTTGGCAACTAATTACCGACAACCTAAAAAATACAAAACAATACACCAAATTATTAGTACTTACAATTGTACATTATTTCCCAACGAAAACAATTGTGGAATATTTTAAGTTATAATTATGTGGTACGCGATAGGACAGTGTTTCTTTAACACAAGGGGTTAAAATTAAACATATTGTGTCACAACCGAACCACGCCGCAGAAGCAGTGTAAAAATACTGCATTTCGCTTGGTCAGTGGTGATCCCAGAACCCAATTAGACAACGGGGCAAACTATCTCAGTCGGATGTAGACGTCCGCTCTTACCATCAGGTGAACTGTATGTCCGTTTGTCATCCTTAATGTTATTATATAAATAGTCACACTTATTCCGACATGCAAGTTTCTTCACCGTGTTTTCCTTCAACGCGTAAAGTCCGAGAATGAAGTTGCAAATAACAACTTCTGTGTCAAAATCAAATTAAAACTTTAATCGAATAGGCTAATACAAAACGGTTTCGAATCGTCAAAAGATCGCTAGTAGGTCTATACCACCGCTTCGTAAGGCAGCTAGCTGCTGGCGAGAGGAAACTTCAAGAAACTACTAGTTGCTTTTTTTAAATAGGTGTTTAGAAAAAGTCCAGTTGTTCAATCCTTAAATCTAAGCATATTAGTCGCTACCAGGGATCGAACTCGGTCAAAAAATGTTATAATAAAAGCTAGCGCGTACACTTCAGACAGGTAACGCGTTGACAATTTTAGATGTGAGGCACAGGATTTCCTCGGAGTGAAGTCCACTAGGTCAAATTAATACAAGCGTACGTCAATTGGCAAGCTCGCGTTCGCGAAAGCGTCAGACAACTCTTGGCAGTGGCCACATCGTCAAGCCATGTCACTTAACAGCAGGATCGGTGACAATGAAATATGTCCACTAACGTTGTGTCGACTCGATAGAAGCCGGTTGTGCAACCTATGGATGAAGATCAAACAATGTCGTACGAAAACTAAAGATGCACACTTCGTTGGGGTTGTCGATTCCCAGCCAAAGAACAGTATTTAATAGCAAATTGTTGGTTTTTGGGTCTGGGTGTGTTGTATGCATGTCCCGTGTCTCTGATATCGCCTCTGAAACTTCCTCCGATTCAATAGCACATGCATTATATATCGGAATAGGTAACGGGACGTCGAGTGAGTGCTTACGGCACTATAACATATTCTGCGCAGTTGATGTCATCTGGTAACAGCTAGAAGATATCACCGTGATAGAAATAGACCAGGAGGACATCATTACAAATCTGACAGTCGTAGAGCTACACTGCGGTTTGTTTCTAGCTGCAGAATGAATAGGTCAGCTCGATCGGGGTAGGACCACGCCCTCACGGAACCTCTCTCGGTCTCTACTCTCTCTACCAGTGTAAAATAGCAGCATAATGTAGCTGTGTTTCGTCTGGTGAGTGTAGGGATCCGGAGACCTTTATTACTGATGACGAGGCATTCCATCTCAGTCCTCAATGGTGATACCGCATGTGCATTATGATTCCTTGTCAAGGATGAATGTAGAGTTCGTGGGCCGCAGGAATCACTTACCGTCAGGTGAACTGTGTGTGAGTTTGTTACTCTCAATGTAATAAATAAATAAAATTATCATTATGTGATATATATTTGTTTTTGCACAGTGGGTTTCCATCCTTCCCGTTGTACGAGGACATGTCGTTGTGAATATTCGTCGCATTAAGACGAAGCGATATGCTTAGTTGTTTTTATAAATTAAATTATAAAGGAACAGCGAACGATTGGAATCATTTGCCTGCCGTAGTCTTTCGGTCCTAGTATAATGTGGGTGTCTTCAAGAGATTTGCTGAGCTGGTGCGTTCTACTATCAACGTCTACAACACCAGGTAGATATATACATAAAAAAGAATGTCATCACTATATCATTGGATCAAAGAACCAGCCACTGTTCTCTCCTGCAAACATGGAAGGACAGCAGAAGACATATTGATTGAGTGGACGATGGGACCCAAGCGACTACATTGGACAGAGAACTGTGAATGCCTTGAGACCTGCACATAATTCAATGATAAGGAGAAGTAAGTAAACTGGTTTACCGATTCCCTTCCATTGCAAGGCAGGAGATGAACAAATTGAAGCGATAATAAGTTAATGCATTGTGAATTTATTGTATTGCAGGTGACAAAGAAATAATTCCTGCAGCCCATGATATCCAAACTGATCTTCGATGTGGAATCATAATGCATGCCTAACCATTCATGCTGAATGGAACTGATGTCTAGATATCGTCAAGCGACGAGACAGACAGACAGACCAGTATGAAACATAACTTTTTTGATATAACACGTACATACATATATATTCAAATACAGTTTATATAGCGTTATTAAAATTAATAAGAATTAACTAATGGAATGAATATGTGGGATTCTATCACCTGGTGGTAAGTTATGTCTGCGGCCCATGACGTCCACCTCCATCCTCAACAAACATTCAAGATGCACATGCGTGGGTCACCTTAAGGACTGAGATAGAATATTTGGGTCACGTGTAACTGAAATGCATCGATGCCGCCGTCATGCTGCCATCTATGATGCTGTCGACCCGACCCATTCGTGTTGGTGCTAGGAACTATCTGCAACGTAATTCTACCGCTATTTCCTGCGTTCCCTTCCTATATGTTGCCAACAAAAACACTTTGGAACATAGTATGGACAATTTTCTCGATACGTATATTCATTGTTTGATAATATTGAAGTACGCATGTCTGGTGGCGACCCCGGCCTCAGATACGCGCAGTGACCCCGGGGCTATCGGCTCCTCTCGAAATAAAGTAATTAATTATAATTACTGAAGCCGAACAGCGTAGAGTCATGTCGTACGATAACAGATATGAAAAAGCGTTTTTATTTACACTTCAAAATGTTTTTATCGAATATCTAACGTACTAAATACCTAGACGTATCATATTGAATGCGTTATATTTATCTCTCGATGACTAAAATCTGTTTTAATCCCATGTATAGTGCATAACACAACTGTTAGTTCAGTTTTTTGTAAGATTGGCAAACGGGACGAGCCCCCATGGAGTTAGGAGAACACCACGCGCTGGAAAGGTAGCCTATGCCAAGATGGATGCAGGTTGTTTTGAATGATACTTCGTGGGAGGCTGCGACGCTGATAATAAGTACATCACTAGTTATCATTACAATAACCATGATTATAGTCTAGCACCCGTACGGGGTGATGTATTCCATCGTCACCAGTAATGAGTCTTCGATCACGGCGGCATGACATAAACTACGAAGAATATATATATATATATATATATATATATATATATATATATATATATATATATATATATATATATATATATATATATATATATATATATATATATATATATATATATATATATATATATATATATATGCGCTGCCGGCCTTTAAGAAAGGTTTAAGCTCTTTTCTTGAAGGTCCTTCAGTCGTATCGGTTCGGAGACACCGCTGACGACCGCTGATTGCGGGATAAGTTGTGCGTAGCAGAAAATTTCATGTAAAGCACACAGCGATGGATTGTCAATCATCGAGATGATGAGGATGAATTTCTGAACTCTGTCGTTCACACTCAGCGGCTGGAATTAATCCGAACATCTCCTCAGAACACTGTCCATGGTAAATGTATAATTATAAAAAAAAGAAACTGACTGGTTGCCCCTTCTCTATTACGTGTGATTCAAATATAATAGAAAGAAGGTTAACATGCGTAAAAGACGCGAGATATGAATACATCACTACCCAGACTGGCTTCTCTGCTGGGAATCGACACCAGGACCTGCGCCGTAACAGTAGTATTCTAGTACTCTTGCGGTTAAAGCACGCGGTCGTCCGCTATTAACATTAGAGAATTGGTTGTAACCCAATGTGTGGGAAACAAACTCTATATTTTAACTTCTACACAAAACAGTTATTAGATAAGACGCCGCCACACTAGCGCACTGGACTGGCCGCCGTCGCTAATTGAGCTGTAAGCCAATAGCTCAGTGGTTGTAAGTCGGTCGAGGTCGGTCGCTTGTTCAATCATAACTCCACCGCCGGTCGGAGCGCTCTATTATTTTTTTTTTATTGATACGGCGTAACATATTTAGTGTTTGAAATGTGTTACACGTTATGTTATATGACAAACTGTGTAACTGTTATTACATATTTCTGATATTTATCCACTTAAGTGTAATGTACACCCTGTATAACTATATAAATTAAATTTAAATGCCTTTCGCTGGTAAGTATCATTTGAGCACGGCTGGACATTTTTTTTAAATATTCGTGTCATAATAAAATAGTCTGAATTAGGTTTTATGGATAGAAAATTTTGGGGTGTAATAATTAACGAATTCAAGAATAATTGGCAAATTCAGAAATATCATTTTATTTTTGGGCTGATAAAAGTCCGAAAAAAAAAGGTTTATAGGTGACCGAGCACTTATAGCGCCCAGTCGAGATACACCACTCTAATATACAAGGTAATGAATATTCTTTTTCTATGGGATTCTTGTATGAACTCAAGACAATAACTCAATATTCGAATGAACGATAGATAATTATCACCAAAACGATTCTTAAACATACTTATTGAAATTTGGACAGAATGATGTATGTCGGCTCAGCTAGTAGGTAAATAAAATAACAAAAGTGTGTACAAATGAGCAGTAAATATTTCATAGAAATAAAAAACGAACTGTATCTATTCACAAAAGAAAATTAAACACAAGACTATATTTACGACGGTCGCGTGGTGCAGTGGTTACACTAGCTGGCCACTGCGTCACGGGTCCAGGGTTCGAGTTCCCAGCTGACTAAAATGATTTGTGCATCATAAATTATCGGTTTTCAATTCTTTATATATGTTCCGTGTGCACTGACATTGCATGTGAACCTTCGTTCGATCTCAATGCGCATGCATTACATCGGAATAGGTGGGGCACGACGAGCGAGTGCGTCTGTGTTTGGGCAAATTGTTACGGCACTATAAAGTAGACTACAGTTGATGTCATCTGGCGTGGTCGAAATCGATCAGGACGACGTCATCATATTTATTTACATACATTTATCAAGTAACTAAATAATAACTATGTTTTTATATTGTACATTCCACCCACCTATACATGACGACGACCAATGAAATTTTAAAATCCGCCGCGATGTACGATGTTCAAACTTATCGATTGGAATTGATCCAAACAACTGCTAACACTAGGCAGTTTAAAGCTGCGACGTTGCTCTACTACGTAGATTCATCACCACGACAAAGTGTAACACGCAACGTGCCGACAGACATGCAGACGCGTCATGTGATGACGTAGCGCTCCTCATTGTTGAGGTACAAACTTCGCACCGCTTGCTAACTAACAGATATTCACCGTGACTCATGCGACGAAGATTTCTAGATTCGCACATTCATTTACAGTGGCACAGAACACCAGATCAGATCAACATAGCGCTGCTGTGCTAAGCATGATGAGTTTATAGGTCCGGAGGCCAAGTTCAGAGGAATTTCATATACATCTCAGTCCTAACCGTATCTTCAATCTTAGTCATGGGTCGCAGGCCTGTGCAGAACTGTGTGCTCGATTGTCACTCACTAATAATATATATATGGGGGCGTGTCTTATCAAGGAGTCACAAAACTAAATTTTTGTGAAAAAGGAGTGAAAACTTCAGCCAAAGTGTATCAAGATACAGTCTTGGATCATGTTGTGAAACCTCTCAGCAATACACTTTTTAAAAATATACCCTATACTCTCCAGCAGGACACTGCGCCAGGTCACAAGGCACGAACTACCCAAGCCTGGCTTGAAACCACCGTTCCGGACTTTATGAATGGCCATTTCGAATAAAATATTTTTTTAATTTTTGCTGAGACTTAAATATATAGGTACAAATTTTAATAATATTACATTACTTCATTAAAAAAAATGCATTTTCTATATATATATATATATCCACAGCTGAGCCGTCCGTGGGACTCCTCTCTAGTGAATGTTTTAGAAGACAGTCCATCGCGCGGAGTCAGCGAGGATCGGTGGACGTTATGTCTTATATGAAATATATCTTATTCCTAGATATGCTGGTTGAAGAACCAAATATATGCTCTTGAAATTACGATTGATGAGCACAAAAGGCAAAATTACAAAATGCATGCTCACAGCTCTTATGAAACCTCGCAATTAAAAAAAGGAAAAGTTGGATAGGTTCAACCTGGTCATTATCCTGCTGATGCAGCATGGTATCCTCACGATGCGTTCCTTCACCGCCGTGCACGTTTCAAATACTGATTTACCATCAGTATTTAAAATCGCAATTAACAATGAGCATTACACCAATGTTGTTTACCTTTGATAATTTACGCGTATACATCGACAAAACGCTACGCTTATCTGGTCACGTAGTGACACACGCAGCGCGCATACACACACGAACGATATATATATATATATATATATATATATATATATATATTTAATAAGCGTCAATAGTGTAATGGTTTAGTGAACGGTTTGCTAAACTGACTGCTGTATAGGTTCAAATCCGTCATAAGACTAATGTCATGAACCATCTCCAAGCACAAGCATTGAGCTTAATGCGAGCGTTTAACGGGGAATATTAGTTATTTCAACATCACTGTTAGCCATTCTCTTTTCAGAAAAAACAATAAACTATTTTCCAGCATACAATAGATTAGCTGAGACTGGCTTGAATACGATCCCAAGGCGGAACGGCTTTGGAAGCAATCTAAAATTAGTTTTAATTTTTACTGTATTAAGGGTGACAGATGATGGTAAAAGATCCCTGCGGCACCTGTCTACACTCATACTCGATAAGGGATCACTTGAGAATTGAGATTGAATTGCCTTGTAACCGGTAACAAGCGTCTCCGGATTCACAAGTCGAAACACAGCAGCGCTATGGATGCTATTTCACGCTCGTATTTGATAAATAAATAATACAAAGAACAACCAAAAATGGCAGAGAGAGGAAACAATCACAGATATCTCATGTCGACAGCTTCAAGAAGTTCCTGGCGTAACCTGAATTGTAAATGAAACATCTACCAAGAAAACTGGAATGATGAGTTGAAACTCAAACTCTGTTACTATGAGAAGAGCGTAATTCATTAAAAAGAGATGAAGTAATGTTTCCTCAACATAGCAATCATTTCGCATCTTTAAGACTGACAACGCATTTGAGTCTCTAGTGTTGTGAATGTATCGAAAAATATAAACTCTGCTTTTAAACATTCGAGTTTAAACGTATATATAACTATGGAATTAAACATTTTATCATCATCTCGATGATTGGCAATCCACTACTGTGCGGTTTATGCGATATTTTCGAGATACGACTTAGGGACCTTCAAAAGGAGCTTATATCTTTCTTAAAGGACAGCAGCGCATCTGCGACTCCTCTGGTCATGTTCAAGGGAGGCGGTGATCTCTTACCATCAGGTTAGCTTCTTGCTCGTTTACCACCGATTCTACATTAAAAAAAAACATTAAAGATAGGAACGATCGTATTCAAACTAATGATGTTTTAAATTTACTAGTTACTCTATTAATACGTTTACAAAATCAACACCATTCTTAGTAAAATGACGGTAAACTTGGAAAAAAAATTCAATAAATAAATATCAAGTATGAAATCTAGGCGTTCGTGCAATTAAATATCTGTAGCCACATTACTTAGGTAATAAAGAGAAATCTAAGTTAAAAGCGACATGCTACTTAGATTTAACTTTTTTCGATTTATTCAAATACTTCACTTGTTTTTATAGAATAAAACTTTTGTCATTACTGACTTTTCGAGAGCATTCAGAAGATCACAGAGTCTTGAGGCAGATTGGACTAAATATAAATAATTAAATTCTGACAGTAGTTCGGGTTAACTATCATATCGGGACGTCCAACATCTCAGTTCAGAGATGTCGAGAGTCAAAATAAATGCAATAAAATTCGTAAAATTAATTTAATTCAATGTATTATATAGTATTCGCGTAAATATTTGAAGTGGTTAGTTTTCTAACGATGTCCACGTTCATGCTTGATAATCGTAATCAAGATCTGATCTGATCATCCCTGAGGACACTAAGATGGAACACCTCGTCACCATCTGCCGGGTTTCTTTAGCTGATCAGAGAACGCAGCAGGGATAAATATACATTTCATTCTGGTATTGTGATAGTTCTTACTTGTTCGACGCGACCTTGGTACAGCTAGTTTAATGATGCGATGTGGCGCTATCGTGTATCGTGCTTTTTGTTCATGATTTAGGATCAAGAAATTATATCTGAACTAACAACATCGACCAGTTTATATGACCCTCATTTATTCAGCCGATAACATGTAAGTCTTATTATATTTCCTTAAATTTAGTCATTATTGACAGAAAATTGCTGGAGTTGTCTCTTTCATGACGAGACCAAACAACTTTCCACACTTCTACGCGGCCCTTACTCTAATGCTACCCTCCGTTTGTATAGTTTCGAATTATTAACAGTAATTCATTGGTACACACTTGGTCTGTTTGTTTGTTTGTCATTTCTAAACACTAGAAACTTCCGGACGAATTTTATCGTTCTTTTTTAAAGATTCAGTAACGTTAACATTCCTCTCAACCCCTCCAACTAAGCATGAAAGCTTATGCTACGAGATGGTTCAAGACATTCGAATTCAGACGGATTCGAACACAGGACCCACTATTAGCATATTGTCTCCTAAATTATTAGTTATTACTGCTGTTGTAACCCTAAATCATGAGGCTATTGACGCTTGTATCTCTGACGCGTACAATAAAATGACCTCAAAATTTACCAAACTAACGACACTACGCTGGAAGAAACCGCTCATCCTGATGGCTTTAGTCATAAACAGCTTTTCTCTTGAGCTTAAGCTTTAGTTTCTATTTATTCGACTATTTTACTTTAGTATTTGGTGAAAGCTTGGTCCGTCTCTAATCAAGCAGTCGTACTCATGCTTTAGCAAATTTCAAATCAAATTATACTTACAATCTATTCATATAGTCTTACAAATAGTCAGTCAGTTTCCACCACCATTTAATCTGTCTTCAGAGGTGACAACGCATAGTATATCTTTGTCCTGGATAGATGCAGACGTCCATGGTCACCCCTATTATTATAAAAAAAGGTATTGTAAATGGAATCTCTAAATTCCTTCCTCCTACGTTAAGTAACAAAAGTAGGAGTTTTATAACAAAAACGTATAGATTTTTTTTAATTTTACCAATAGGTAGGCTATATAAGTGTATAGTTGTTGGTTCTGCGGCCTCTACAGCCCGCGACGAAGGAATACGACGACGCTGCTGGCACGACAACTTCTGCAAATCCGCTGCACTCCCACCCCTGTGGACGAGGAACGTCAACGACGACAAAGGGAGGCGAATATGATCCGAGGGCCCCTCTTAAGGTGGTACGAGACCTGAAGGCCGCTGAGTTGAGACCTCGCGGTTGCAGGCGATCATGGCGTTTGTAATATATTGCTTGTGCTAGATGGGTTCACAACAGTCGAATGGCGGATAGAACCCACGACGTTGGATGTCGCAGACCGTACTTTAAGCCATTAAGCTATTGGTCACGTAAATAAAAAATAACCGCTAGTCGCTTATAGCTTGTGTACGTCAACAGGCGGGTCAGTAAGAAGCGGTCCTCGCCTAACGCGACGTAATGTACGACAATGTCGAGTACGCAATAACGATCAATTGTTGACCATATCTGGGAGACATCTCAACCCCGTTCGGCTTTGACGGATTTGTGGGAATAGTTACTTTTAGATAGACCATCAATATCATTCATCTATAGTAAGTAAATTAACAGCCTACATAGGTATATATATATATAAATTATTTAAATCGCACAGCTGAGCATAGTTCTACTGAGGATAGTGGTTCCCTATTCCGTTATAATGCACGTGCAATAAGATCGGAGGAAGGTTCACATGCAGTGTCGGGGACGCGGGACGTACAACAGCAACAATTTGAGTGCACAAATATTGTTATAACCTAACCTGTCCATTACACCATGCGGCCATCGTATGGATATAGGTTCATAATGCTTATACATTATCGTCCCTGAAGACTAGAGATGAATCCCCCCCTACCCAACCACACTATCCCCCACTCAGCAGGCTGGTAGCCTTTGAGTGGCTGCGACAACTATCACTAGCCGGAAGCTAGTCCAGTCGGTTCGCATGCATACCAACCACCAAGACTCAAACAACAATTTATAATAACTAAATATTTTTTGTTAGGAATCGAACACAGTACGCGGCCGAGTTTATCGCGAGTGACATATTACGACACACGATCTTCTATCTTCTCTTACACTAGGTAAGTGATCATATGTAGCGTGGGAAGACGCTGTACGTCCAATTGACAGTTTAAGAAACACGTGACTAATATTACGCGAGCGGAAATAACTGTGTAGTTACCCACTATTGGTTAATAAAATACGCAATAAATTGTTTGAGACTTATTTTCATAATACTAACGGTGACAAACGAACACACATTAGGTCTGATGTTAAGTGATGACAGCGGCCCGTCTACATTCAATCTCATCAAAGGTTCAAGATGCACAACCATTGTCACCTCTGAGGAGTGCGATGGACTGTAGATGGTTCCCTACGCTCTAAACACAGTGAGTTTTGCTGTCTGCAACCAGCTAGCTGCTAAGTGACTTTATCAATATTAGACTAAAATTAGCCAAGATTTTCGTTTCTGATACCGCGACGTCGATATGGAATATATCATGTTTCTAGGTCAGGCTTGCGCCTGGGGGGCGAGGTTATTTCATCAAATAATCTGAATCATAGACAATACGCCTTATTTTTCGAGTTATCCCGTACCTAATGTATTAACATTTAGTTATATCAAATGACCCCACAATTTACTAGCTCACTAGTCATGAGTATTCTGTTTGAATATCAGGCGGGTACCTATGTTAATCAAACAGGTAACAAGGCAACACACCTGAGGCCTCAGAGGTGACAAAGTGTGTTTATCTTGAATCTTTCTTGATATTAGTAATGTCACGGGCTGCTGCCATTGGTCATCATCAGGTGAGCCTTGTGCTTGTTTATCACCACTAATTTACAATGAAAAAATCCAATATATCTACATACCATTTCATTAAAGAGCTGTGTGAAATGATTGAATGCATTTATTTGTTAAGGCAACTGTTTGTTCAAGTGTGCCTTGGTATAAAAACACAAAAAAGAAACAACATTGATTCAGTCATGGATACCCACACCAAGCCATGTTATATTGGTGTCAGACAATAAAAAACATTTATATTGTAGGACAATTTTAAAATGTAATAAAACTATTGCACAGTGGTGTCAATGACATATTTAATTTAATTTTATGGCAACACATGTTCCAGACATTCTACTTCAAAGTATCATTTTAAAAGCTATGATAAATACATTATATTGTATGTTTTTATTGAATTAAAAATAATTCAAAATCTACAAAATGTTGTAATATTTTTATTGCAAAATTTTAGTCTTTCAGAAATAAATAATAAAGAGGCTGTTAAGATTTTCTAAAAGACCACCCAATAAATAATAAAAACAAAATATAAATGTTTGTATAAATTATAAACATTATAAATACAATGTGCTGTGAGTGAATCAGTGATTTTTTTATACTCCACTCCAACTAAGCTCAAATGCTAGTGCTAGGTAATTGTATATGCCAATAGTCTAACGGTAAATTTGAATCTACATACAATTTTAACACATAAACTGCTGGTCCCGTGAGGATGTGTTGATAGTTATTGCCTCACTGTAGAAATGGATTTTCATGAAATACCACCTACCTACTTATTACAACAAATATGATTAAAAAGTGGTATATGATATGTGTAACAACCTACCATATACGCCGATTCACCGAGCACATGATAAGCACTAAAGGTAACATTTTCTTCACAAATTGCCACATCAAGTGCCAAAATTGGCAGCAAAGGTGTCTCATAGATCGTACCCTAAACCATTAGGCTATTGAAGTTGATAGATTGATTGCAAAGGTAAAAAGGGCTAAAAGTTTTATACCTTCAGTATTTAATGTGAGATGCCTGTAGCTATAATTAAATAATTCTATGCAATTTTGTAGGAGTGTACTGCAAGCGTAAGACATGTACAATCAAAGGTCCGTTGACAAGCTAATGAGTGCAATAGCTGGCGGATCTATTGTGTCAATCAACAGCAATCCTTGATCTAAATAATAACATGTTGATATTACTAACATATGTGTTGTAATTATCATTTTTAGTTCAGTTTTATTTTCTTGTTTAATTACCGGCTATGAAAAATGATATTTTTAATAGCACCAAAATTAAATAAGAGCCATGATAGTTCAAGGTGAAAGTGATGGCTTAAAAGCGATATGAGAACAATCTGGTTATTGCCAGATGACTTCAACCGTGGAAAATATTTTTACAGAGCATTTGTGAAAATGGAGAAACACTCATGACCTTTTTCCCTATTCCCATGTAATGCATGTGCAATAAGATTGGGAGAAGGAAAAGATGCAGTGTCAGAGACACAGGATATATATACAACACACCCAGACTAAAAAAAACCTTCACCGGGAATCGAGCCAGGGATCCAGCAGCCCGGTATTCTAACTTCTACATGCCGCCATCAAATTTGTAGAAAAAGTAGTAATCTAAATATAAAATATATTATACTTCAGTTTTTATTAATGCAAGAGATAATATTTTATATAACTGTTTTTAACACTTTTTCAGGATATTACAAAAATAAGTTTTGTACAAAAAAAGTCTTTAACATCATACTACAAACATCAGTTCAGTCACCAAATATAAAGTCTAACTGAAGTGGATCATTAAATTTTTCAAAATGAAAAATTCATAAAACATTAATACTTAGTACTAATATTATAAATCTGAATGTTTGTATGTTATTCAATCTATAACCTGGATTAACACATGGGATACTTTTTATACTGTTCAATGACATGACTTAATGGTCAATTTGTGTTAAAACTAGCAGTCTGCATCAGCTTGGATTTCAGAACTAGGTTAAGTTTAGGTTTTGAAAAAAGTTTTAGGCACTCCTTCTCACATTGTCAACTTTGTCAGTTGTTCAAGAAAGTTGGGGACCCAAAACTTATGTGCTTAAGGAAAATAATAAATCATACAGTGATGTAGAAGAAGTTGTAGGCAGATGCAGGTAACATATAATTCAATTGATTTTTAAGGAAGTCACAGTAAAACCAATATCTACAAATATAATTAATTGATACAAACATCCAAAGATAATATTAATTATATGGCACCTCCTTGAACATTTTTAAGAGCATCAAGAGATAAGGTTATCAATTTTTAGTAATACTAACAATTTTTTTGTATATACCAATACTAACTTATACAGCAGACTGAGGAGAGGTGCATTTGCCAAAATCTAGTTTCTTTCTGACCAAATTTTTACAGCACCTAAAGATTTTTTATTGTGAAACATCTTCACAATAAAAAAAACTTCTACATTTTTCATATATAAACACATATGAATTATTAGGTAATTTAGATTTACCTAATAATTGTTTTTGAATGTTAAATAAAACAATTATGATTTAAATAAAATATAAGGATTAATTTCAAAATTTTAATTGGAACAAAAATATCAATTATATTGTTTGTCATGTTAGTAAATTCTTCAGTCTTTAGAACCATTGGTGAGTTTATAAAAAAAAGTTGGCGTCTATAAAAGTATTTGCAGCTAAGCACCATACGGTGCTACATCGCTAACAAGCGACGTACGCGCCGTACTCGCGTAAATAAACAAAATTAGATTGTAAACATTGAGCGTAAAGAGAACATAAAAACGGCAATTCGCGATCTAAAACAGCGCACGCGACGATCAAACAAGCACAATTACGGCTACAATGCCGCAACAAGCGATCTGAGCAAAAAATGCAATCGGCCTACGTTTGCCAGATTCGGGGTATTTAGTCATTTTGGCTGTATATTGTTTACGGCTTAACGCGTTTGTAACATTACCTGGATACAGCTATACAGCGTGAGTCAACGTAAACAAATCCTGAAACAATTCAGTTTCGATACCCAAATCATATCACAATGGAGAGCACATTTGACAATCGACTGTGTGATCAAAACATAGCCTTTTGAGGCCGTTAGCTTATAGATAAGACAAGTTTTGCGGTTTTAACACACGCAGGAACTATTAAGGATGTTTACTGAATGGTAATTAGATGTCCAGATGATTATTTAAGAATACTTTTCGTGAAAATGTTATTCAGTTTCGACACTGAAAATGGCATAACACGCGAACACTTTGGTCAAATTTCACAATGAAACACTTCACTTTAACGCGACACTTTGTTTGAGGAACACGAGACGGACCACGGTATGCATATTCTCACTCACCTTGTTGTTTATTTGCTATTTTATTAAAACAGTTTTGAAAAACTTCATATAAATGCATAGGCTCGTCATCGCTCGTCGCCATTTTGGAATTTACTGTCCAAATAAACCATTGACAATGTAGAGCAAAGTAAGATTGCGTAAGGGTGCGTTCCAAAATACATTTGAAATTAATAAGTTAATATCTGTAAAATTGAAATCTTTTTAATACATTATAGATTTTTTGAGTAATTTAAGTGCTTTTATTACTCAATTGTTTAAATATAAACTTGCAAAATAAAAATGAATACATAAATGCACAGTTTTTATGAATTTTAGATAAACTGCGGCTCCATTTCATATTTACTAAAACTGTCCCATAGAGGTCAAAGAAAAAATAAGAAACTCGCCATGTTTTGCTACGAACTGACGTAAGAAAAGCTTACCTACAAAATTTTGGAGTGCACTTCAAAAAAAGGGAAATAAAAACTATCTACATGTAACATGTTTTCACTGAATTCTATAAACACCCAAAATCAGGTAAAAATGAATCTGCTACCGACTATTATTACGTAAAAAATACGGATGTAATTTGTTTGTCATCACATAACCTTGTTGTTGCAGATACTTATTAGCTGTAGTCAGCTATCGTCTAGATATTCATGTATATTCAAGCAAAAGAAGCACAATAACAGTAAAAATAAACATGTGAAAAGCACAGAGTCTGCTGTTGGGTTCTCCAAAGCTACACTATGCCCGGACAGCTTAGAAGAAACTTTAAATAACTTTAATAAGAATGATTTAATAGACATGGGTAACATAAATTTAAGATCTCTTAAGACAATTGCAGGTCCTTGCAAAAGTCCTCTTAGAAGTTTAGTACAAATTAGTTCTACAAAGAAGGTTTCCCATATATCTGGAGACTCATTTGAGAAAAATAAAAATGGCTGGAAGGATGTGTCACATGCCCCAATTTTAACAGTCGATTTCCGCGGCAAAAAAACGAGATTTACCTTTACCGATAACTTCGTCGGACTCCTGTCAAGTGGCATGCAAGATGATGTGTTCAAATACAATATACAGGTTCGCAAATTTAAAACTGAGCGTAGCATTCATGCAGACCTGAAAAGGAATCCCAACCTCATCAATAGACTGCGTAAGTTATTCGGTCAGTATTAATCAACTTCATACAGTGTTTAGTTGTTATAGTAAATTTGCTTCCCAATCTGGACTAGACCTGTATAAATTTAATAATTATTTTAATGTGGTCAAATGGCCTATGAGCTGGCCATATAGCTAGTAGATAGACCAATAAACAATGGGGAAGCAAGACTTGAGTGGTAACCCCATATTACCTATGCAAGTCGTGGAAGTTAATGGATGCAGGTGACTTAAAATCATACTTATCAACAATACAACAACCTATAAAACACAACAATTTATTGCTGCTGGGTTTTGTATGGTGAATGAAAAATACCTGATATCTTATAGGTGATGTGGCACTCAATCAAAATCAAACAATTTATTTTGTTTAAATCACTTTAGAATAAAAGCAATAACACTTTATAAAGTTGTAGTGCTGTGCAGGAACTAGTTTCTACTTGCAACATGAATGGTTGCCTCATGGTTGTTCAAGGGAAGGACAATCCGCCAACAGAAAACTAGCAATAATATCACAATAAATGATGAGGAATTCAATCTTAGTCCTTAGAAAACACAACTTGAAAGAAACAGAAAACTTGTTGAGGATATGTGTAGATGTCATGGGCTGCTGTTAACACTTATATTATAAGAACTGCTTGCTTTGTTATTTGTTTTCAGAATACTACAAATAAAATCAGTATAAAGATCAAGATGTTTGCTAAAAAAATCATAATGACAGGAATATTGACAGTACCTAGAGCTTCAGACATAGTTTGAAGTGCCCTTTGATCTCTTTATCACCCTTAACACTTTAAATGAAATGACCATTATTGAATATGGTGGAGAGCCACTGTAACAACCAGGTCCAATTTATTTTTGGACTTTGTAAATTTGATCATATCTGTGTTTAATTATTAGCTCAAGGTGTTTTTATACTAGTTCCCCATATTTAATTCTCACTTCTGCTTATTGCTTGGCTGAAAAAATCTTACTTGATCCGTCAATAGGCACCATTGTTTTTTGACATAACAAGTTTGTCTATTCCGGACACTTGTAAGTTATACTTCTGCCCTGCAGGCTACATGCCTTTGTAACTCCTTGCCTGTTGAAACAAGGAAAATGCACATGTGTTGTCATCTAAAACTGAGGTGGATATCATTGATGCAGGACCTTTGGATTGTACTAACATTATACTACAATTTAAAACACTATATAAAAACAATATTAAAAACTATATACAGCAGACCTCCACCACCGTGCGTATGTAAAATATGCAATAGTTATAATAAATGTTTACAAGCAGTGTTCCTTTAACTATCTAGGCCTCAACATAAGTGATGGTGCAGACAAGCAGCAGAATGCCAACCTGGGTCCAGATGTGGCACCACGACTGGAGAAACTGCTCAGCGAGGACACACTGCTCACGAATAACCAGAAAAACAAAATTAAGATAGCATTTGCGGAGGGATATCTTGCAGGTTACTATAATTATTACTGTTGTGCTAGATTACATTCCGAAGTGTAAATTTTTTTTGATACTTTGGATAGCATGGTACCTCACCACCTAAGTTCTAGATTTTAATTTCATTGTATGTAAGTTTATATATATGAATAAATACAAAAATATAATAAATAGAAAATAATAATTTAATCCACAAATTGTTTTCTTGACTATATAATCATCTTTCAGGGTCACATCCAGAAAACGCGCGTACATCCAAAGGTTCCAAGTATTTGAAATTGGTGCAACAACTGCTGACAATAGTGCTCTTCCTTGCCATATTTGTCAGCCTTATGGCTTCCGTCAGCGGCACTGTTTTCCGGTATCCATCCTGCCTCTTTATTTTTTACTTTTTATAATTATAATTAACGGTGGATTTCCATTCTCTCATGAAATAACAGCATTATCTCTTGACCCAATTACATGTAACAAAAATTCCATCTCAGCACTCAGAGGTAGGATGTAGATGTTACGGGTGGCAGTCATCACTTGCAGGAGAACTGTGTGCATGTTTGTTACCACTTATATTATAAAAACTGATCACAAGCTTACAAAGTACTTTTTTGAATTGGTATTTGTGTTAATTGCATTTTTCATCTGTCATCACCAATATGGCTGTTTTCATTTGACTATACTCAAGCTTGATGCACTATGTGTCCCATATTTCCCTACTTTTACAATATTAACCTCTCATGACACTTACAAGAAATGCTCCCAGTGCGCACTGAAACCTTACACAAATCAAACTATATCTATTGAGTTGGCAACTAAGTTCTTTCTTTTTATTCTATTTTTTTCAATAAAAAGTAGCAATTTTAATAAATAATGTATTCTCCCTTTACAACTTTCTACCACTATTTAACACAATTTTCAATACCTTGTTGGATGGAGATCACAATGTTTCAAACTTGTAAATTCATCCAACCAAGATCTCATTTCTGCATTAGTATTAAATGTTACACATTTCTTTTGAAAGATATCGAAAGATGTGGAAGTTCACATAAATGAACTGGAACAAAAAACCAAAACACTCCGGTAGAATATAACATCCCTTTTTCATCTCCATTTCAAACATTATGCAATAAAAAAAAAATGCGTGCGAAATATAAAATTAAGAAATGATAATGGAATGAAATTAGTTGTCAACCCAATATTTACTTATTTCTTAATTGTAACAGTGGTAGAGCTATACTGCTGCAGTTTGTTTTTAGCTGCAGAATGAATGGGTCAGCTCAACCGGAGTAGGACCACGCCCTCACAGAATACCAGCGTAAAATAGCAGCATAATGCTGTTGCTATTAATTTGGTGATTTTAGGGATTCAGAGACCTTTATTGTTGGTGACAAAGCATTTCATCACAGTCCTCAGGGTGGTAACGCATCTGCATTATGATACCTTGTCAAGGATGAATGTAGATGTCATGTTCCGCAGGAATGACCATCAGGTGAACTGTATGCTTATTTGTTACTCTCAATGTAATAAAAAAAAAGAAAAAGTTGTACTATAACTATATCGATCAGCGGAATATAATCAGTACGGATGAAAATAACATGCGCAGGATCCAGCTCGGCAACCAGGTGGAGGTGGACCCTGAAGACATCTCTGTCACGTTTGACGACGTCAAGGGTGCTGATGAGGCCAAACAGGAACTTAAGGATGTGGTTAGTAATTTGTTCAAGCTTTGTAATCATAATATTCATCACTGAAAATATCCAACTGTATTTTTTTTAATGTAGTGAGGGTGCCAAACAACCACAAATCACCTGGTAAGTGATTCCTGTGTTCCGAGACATGCACATTCATTCTTAATAAGGAAGAACCCCTGTAGAATAGGATGTGATACCTCATCCCCAATAATAATAGAACATGTGTGTGTTTAGTGTCCTCTATCATTCATCTCACACTTTCGAAATACAACAGTGTTATGCTGATATTTTACATTGGTAATCTGTCTGGGTGTGGTTCTGCCCGGGTTGTGCTTATCCGTTCATATTGCGGCGGCTCTACCGTGTTCCAAAGACAACATTTGTGTGTTGCCCCCATATAATCACTGTAACTGATGGTAACGGAGGTAACATTACAATTTAGATTTTTTTTTCCCGGTGACAACTATCTTCATCAGTTCCGCTGTTGATCATTATATTCATCCATTTCCTGGTGTTGATCTTCTTCTTGCTTCTTATTTCTATGGGCATTTATGAAGAGGCTCCAGACTTGTACAAGATAATATATTAAAATGTATAAGTCCCTAGGCAGGCCGATTTAAAATTAAATAAATGTGATACATGCAATCCTTTTTATTTATTTAAGACATAAAAAAACTGTTAATAGGTGGAATTCCTAAAGTCACCAGAGAAGTTTTCTTCATTGGGTGGCAAGTTACCCAAGGGAGTGCTCCTAGTGGGCCCGCCTGGCACAGGCAAAACGCTACTAGCGCGAGCGGTGGCTGGCGAGGCGCATGTGCCGTTCTTCCACGCAGCCGGCCCTGAGTTCGATGAAATCCTTGTCGGACAGGGGGCTCGTCGTGTTCGTGACTTGTTCAGTAAGTATTTTTTATGAATCAAACCATAACTATGCCTAAAATAAAATATGTGCTATGATAGTTCTATTATATTAATTATAAATAAATAATATATTTTTAATATCATACAATTTTAATATATGTAATGTGAACTCTGTGGTAGAACCATTGCAGTATGTTTCTTGCTCTTACATGAATGGGTCTTGGCGCCTGTCCTATATCTCTTTCTCGCTTTTTTTTTGTTACATTGAGAGTTACAAACAAGCACACAATTCAACTGATGGTAAATGTCTCCTGCGGCCATGACATCTACATTCATCCTTGACAAGGAATCATAATGCAAATGCATTGTCACCCCCGATGACTGAGAACGAATGCCTCGTTGCCAGTAAATCAAGTCGGATCTCCAATCTCCGGATCCCTTCACTCATCAGACCAAATACAGTAGAGCTATACTGCTATTTTACGCTGGTATTCTGGGAGGGGACGGTCCTATCCCGGTCGAGCTGATACATTCATTATGCAGCCATAAACTAATTACAACGTAAATCGCTCGCTCTTTCATTTCATTCTTTCTTTCTTTCCATCAATCAATTAATCAAAAGAAGCTTTATTAATTAGGTTTATACAAAAGGCTTTTGAATTATCAAGATAGCTAATAGGATCCCCTGTTTCGGAAATTGCTTTTTTTTTAAATAATAAGTTACCAAAATGTCTAGTTGTCCAGTATTGAAACCAGCGCTGAAGGTTTAAATAGTATTAGCATATTGGTGATAAGAGTAGTAGTATTTTTTGATTAATTGATCTTTAACCAGAATTGTTAACCTGTTTGATGGCAAAGTATCAATGCTTGTACTATCAAATCTTTGTTAACTTATAGCCATGGTTTCCTCCGATAAGACAATACATTTTTTGTCCCAATTTATGTCGGTAAGGTGATGTTCGAATTTTCTTATTTAAGTGTTATATTAAAATATATTTGGCAATGTTGTAAATAAAAATGCAACTGAGGATTATTCAAAAATTCTTAGTCATTTAATTCAGATGGTGTTAATGATAAATTTTGAAATAATGATGGTTTAAAGAAGATTGGGCCGGTTATCAAATGGTATCATGTGATTAAAATTGAAGTTAAATTGACATCATAATAAATAAAATGATTATTTCTTTAACATTGTCACAATCACACTGTTCACCTGATGGTAAGCAATAACTGCGACCCATGATATTTTCGTCCATCGTCAACTAAGATCCACCATGCACATGCTTCGTCTCCACTGAGGACTGAGATAACCTCGATACCTGTAACTGGGTCCCCGGATTCCTACAGCAGAGTTATGCTGGTATTGTATGAGTTCATAGTCCCTGGACAAGCAGACTCATAGAGCTGCTAGGTTGTAGCTGCAATGGCGCTGTACCTCGAAAAAAGAACAGTGTGGCTCTACTTTTTAGTACTATCATTTACTTTAATTTATAAAAAAAATGTTAACTATGTTATTAACATTGCTAGCACTGGGAGAGATGGTTTCATAACAAGAATTGAATGGCGGATTCGATCCTATAGACTATTGACACATTTTTTTATTCTTCGTCATGTAATATGTCTTCCTGGTCAATTTAGACCCCGCCAATATTTTCTGGTTTTTGTCAGATGATATCACTCTCCCGTTAACCCCCTCTCTATTCCGATGTAATACATCTGCAATAAGAAGATGCAGTGTCAGGGATACGGGCTATATATACAAAATACACAGAAAAACAAATAATGGTGAGGCACACATATTCTTACCACAATTGGCAATCGAAGCCATTGTTCACATCTTGGAGAGTATTGCTTCTCTTGTCCATTCTATAATTTGTAAATATGTTTCTGTGATTTATTAATCGCTGCGTCGTTTTCCATATACGTATTACAAAATCTGTCCATTAATTTAATTACAATCGCTTATTTATGTAAATTAAAAATTAATGTTGTTCATTGACAGCTGTGGGTCTGGCCATAACGCAGCTGGCTTCTCGTAACACCTGTTGTCACGTAACAAGGTCAATTGAGACATATCAAATTTAATTTTGATATGTCTTCGATAATCTTTTCCGTTTACACCTTGGGAAGATTTATCTTATTATTAACAGTGATAGATAGAGCCACACTGCAGTTGGCTTCTAACAACAGCATGATTGACCATGGCTTTAAAGAATACGAGCTTAAAACAGCAGTATGCTACTGGTGATGAAACATTCCATATAACATATCAAGGGGACGTATCTGCATTATGATTCCTTATAGAGGATGAATGTCGATGTTGCTGGTGGCTCAGATGGTCCACACAGGAATCACTTACCATCTGGTGAGCTGTGTGCTTGTTTGTCACCCTCAACACAAATAAGATGTCAGATTTATTTATACTCTAATAGTTGTTGATCTTTAAATAGCATCTTTATTCAAATACTTATTTATTTTGATTTTAAGATAAAAAAACCCAAATGCCGGGAAATTTATTACACTATTAATGTTATGTTTATGTTAAAATGCTGTTGCCTGCATCATAGCTTCATATATTTATGAATATGCTAAAAGCCGTGATAGTTCAGTGTCTAAACTTTCGCTTTTAATTCAAGGTATTCCAGCGCACCGTGTTAGTTCCCTGGTGTCTGATTAATGTCTGTCTAATTAAATATTTGATTGCAATATTTATTTATTTACTCTTTATTGCATTAACCTTAACAAAATTAGGGGTTCACATAGGGCAGACTTCGTGCCAAAGACATTCTTTACCAGTCAACCCGAAAAATATTGTGATAGGTGTAGCAAAATGCTAATTAATAATAATAAAAAACTAAGAATTGCTAAAATAAAATATACAAATAAACAATAATACATACATATATAGATAAAAATTATATACATTATTATTACATTGTAACAAATGGGCACACAGTCACCTGATGGTAAGTGATTCGTCTACATTCATCCTTGACAAGGAATCATAATGCAGATGCGTTGACCCCCTTGAGGACTAAGATGGAATGCCTTGTTACCAGTAATTTAGCTGCTATGCTGCTATTTCACGCAGGTATTCTGTGATGGGGTGGTCCTAGCCTGGTCGAGCTGACTCATTCATTATGCAGCTAGAAACAAACTGCAGTTTAGCATATATATATTTTGTAGCTTGACATAATATATATATAAATACAATATTCATACACAATATATATGTTATCAGGTAAGGAATTCCAGAGTAGTGTAACTTGGACAGTAAATTAATAAGCACAAAATCTGGTAGTATGCTGGAATATAGATCTTTTAATTGAACAAAGATTGAAGAAGTCTGTCATGAGATAAAGAGAGATGTCAGAATTTATCTTTAGGGTAAGAAGGTGATGAATGAAAATTTATAATGGAGAAGATAAAAAGCAAACTTCTGGAATGGACACCCTTGTTGTATGGAAAAATATTGACATTCATTTTGGAATATTTACGTCAAGTGGGTTATTTTTCTTATTGATTGATGCGTCATAATCATCAGGTGTGGTTACAATACTGAGTTGCCTTAACATTTCACATATATTAAACTTAATCATAATAGATGATTATTTCTTCACCTTCTTCTGTAGAAGCGGCCAAGGAGAGAGCTCCGTGTGTGATTTTCATTGACGAGATTGATTCAGTTGGCTCCAAGAGAACCAATAGTGTACTGCATCCATACGCAAATCAGGTTAGTGCATGTCTTGTTGAAATATACAGTGCTAAAGCCACGCGTTTATTAGATTCTAGTATTTTACTTTTTATCTTTCTGACTTTATGGAGATATATTTCTATGAGCATATTATTTGTTGCTTTTATTTAGGCTTTCCGTATTTGGGTCATTCTAAAATAAGGTGTTCAATCGTTTCTTCTTTCACACATGAGGTATTAGATTTATATTCAAATTTGTATCCCGGCTTGATCAGGCAAGGATGCTATTTAATATTTATAGCACTGTGTTTTGTATGGTGTGTGTAAGGATCATGGCACCCATGTCCAGTTAATGAGCAATTTCATCTCAGTCATCAGGAGGCATCTGCATCCTGAAAGCTTGTTGAGGATGGATGTAAACATCATTGAGGTGATGATGATGAAACAACATCTTTAGTATCACATTAGGGGTGCTGACCGAGCACCCAGTTTACCTGATAGTAAGTGATACCTACATCCCATGCCACCCACATTAAAACTTGATAAGGAGTCATTATGTTGCAACGCTGTAACACCTGAGGACTAAGGAATACCTCATCACCTGTAATAAGGATCTCCTTATCTGGATATACTCACCAAACTAAACAAAATATTCTGTGAGGGTGTGAAAGTTCCCAGTATAGCTGAAACATGGATGGGTTTCATGTTGCAGCTAGATTAAAACTTTAGTATGGGTCTACAGCTTATTTATTGCAGAAATCCTTTTATGTGTAGAGAATGTGTAAGGGGTGCTGTACGGAACAATAACGGTACAATAGTTTTACTTAAGTCATCGTAAACGTGACACTGTGCAGTATTGTGTGATCATTTACGCGTATGTAATAAAATTTAGTAAGCAATTGAACGTCATACCGCGCGGTCTTACTCATCCTGTTCACCTCATCCTATTTATAGTATTTCATACTAAAAAATACAGTTTTATAATCTTAAATAAGGGTTTATCTTAATCTCACCCCAACCCCGAACAGGTACCCTTTAAAAAACTGTGTAACTGCTTAAATTAGATACTGGTACCTCAAGGCTAACGGTGCTAACTATCTTAGGTTATAACCTCTAGTACTTCCCTCATCTTTGTAGCCGCACACAGTCTGCATCACATGAGCCAATACACCTATTGGCTTAAGAACAATATCGCTATCTCATGTCTTTTCAAGCTTATAGGGCTTAACAAAGTAGAATACCTCTATTTCGTGACTTATTTTTCAGACAATCAATCAACTCCTGTCTGAGATGGACGGATTTCACCAGAATGAAGGTGTTATAGTACTCGGTGCTACCAACCGACGAGATGACTTGGATCAGGCTCTGTTGAGGCCCGGACGCTTTGACGTTGAGGCAAGTTATGTATTATTGTATTTTATTTCCCTAAATAACAACAAACTTCAAGAATTCATTTCCTGAAGTCAAGTTATGGTGTTAACATAACTATTTAAACGCCTTGTTATCAGCCGCTACTTCTAACCTCATGGGGGTTGACCGGTAAATGATGACTGCAACCCACAATATCTACACCCGTCTTCAACGAAGATTCAGGATGCACATGTGATGTCCCTTGAGTACTAAGATGGAATACCTCGTTGCCTTTAAATAAGTCCCCTGCTTCCTACACTCAACATACGAAACACAGCGGCATGGTCACACTATACCACTGATTTCAAAAATAGTTTAAAGCAAATTTAACTCGTTATGGGACCAACATTCAATAGCGGAACTACACACGATGTAATAGGAATTCAAACGCCTTCATCATAATCACAGCCTGGCCATAGTTTACTGCTGAATATAGGCCTCCCCCCCATAGATTCCCACGAAGCACGATCCTTAGCCACCTGCTTGCATAGGACGTAGCTCAGTTTAGTGGGGGTCCTCCTACACTGCCGATCTGAGGGTGTCAGGCGAGGCACACGGATTTTTCTTCTCCATTGGTTATGCTGTGCTATGTGGACAGATTATTATCATTTCAGCTTGCCAATCTTTTGATGTATGTCGGTCAACCTCGTTCTACTGTCGATGTCTGCATTGCCTATTCCATCACGCAGAGTAACGCATAAGACGTAACCTGAATTGATTTATTCAGTATTTTTTAATATTGACCTTGTTTTTCCTACTCGACTAATGAAGTCGTCATGCAAAGTACAACTAGCGCCATCTAGTTTAAATATCATAAAATATTTAAAAAAACTGTCAAATATGAAATGATAATTGCTGTAGCACAGGTGTCGGTGCCCACGCCTGACTACGACGGGCGGGTGGAGATACTGCAGCTGTACGTGGCGCGCGTGGCGGCGCAGGCCGACGTGAACGTGGAGTCCCTGGCGCGCAGCACCACCGGCTTTACCGGTGCCGACCTCGAGAGCATGGTCAACCAGGCCGCTCTCAAGTATGAGACCTTCATTAGACGTAGATACCAAACGCGTCGCAATATATATGTGGAATTATTAATGCTGTGTGTGTTATGACTTGAGCTACGTTGGCTTGGTATTTGCTACTAACTGAATGGGTCGCCTCGACTGGAGAAAGACCACGACGTCAACACGGAATACCAGCGACAAATTGCAGCATAATGCTGTTGTCGATGTTTCCGGAGACCTTTATTACTGGTGACTCAATCCTTAAGGGTGACAACGCATTTGCATTATAATTCCTTGTCAAAGATGAATGCAGATGTCGTGGACCGCAGGAATCACTTGCCATCAGTGTACTGTGTGTGAGTCTTGCTACTCTCATTGTAATAAAAAAAAGTGTTTTTTTTATGGTGGGTGTAACGCAGGTTAATCTTGAATCTTTGTTGCGGTTGTGTGTAGATGTCATGGGCCGCCGTCATCACTTACTACCAGGCGGAACTGGTGCTCGTTTGTCTTGTACATGGTGAACTCACGAAGGTTAGACTAAAAGTGTGACGTCCAAGTCAAGTATTGCATATACTATCGAAGACAGCATATCAAGTCCTCACTACAAGAGAGTGATAGGTTCTTTGCATATCGACTACCATATATATATATATAATAATAAGAAACAAGCACACATTTAACCTGATGGTAAGCGACTCCTGCGACCCATGACATCTGCATTCATCCTTGACAAGGAATCATAATGCAGATACGTAAGTGAATGCCTTCGGTCCCTTCACTCACCAAACGAAACACAGAAGCGTTATACCGCCATTTTACGCTGGCATTCTGTGAGGGCGTGGTCCTTCCCCGGTCGAGCTGAGTATTCATAACACTGAAAATATACTAGACCTGTCCATTTGTAACTCGTAGTTCCCAGTTATAAAAACTAGAATACGAGTATGTAGAAATTATTTTAATAAGATACAACGTTAATAACCACGGGTGCGCACGGGTGAAATTTCCAATGTGGCAACACTGCGATCTTTAAATAGGCATCTGCATGCTACTACATAAATGTAGTAAATAAACGCATTTTGTCATATTTAATATATATTGAAAGCCCCGAAAAAGAAAGAGTGATTTAGCATATAAACACAAAAACTCTTAAAAGCTGTAACACAGGTGTGGGACCTAGCACGGGCTGCTAAAGAGGAAACAATAAACGGTTGTAATTGTAATTCAAATAAAAGTTACTACAAACTTATACTGTCATGTCTTGTTACTATATATATATATATTTTATTATTATTATATATATGTAATATATCGTTAAACAATCGACACACCAGGGCAGCGGTGGAAGGTGCCAAGACCGTGTCAATGGATCACATGGAGGAGGCGCGCGATAAGCTGCTGATGGGTCCCGCAAGACGCGCGCGCCTGCCGGACGACGAGGCGAACGCCATCACCGCTTGCCACGAGGGCGGACACGCCGTCGTCGCGTACTACACCAAGGTACTGAACCTGGCACCTCGAGGGACGGCAAGGCAAGGCTACCCTCTGCAATTAGTCTTATCTGCTGGTGCGTTGTCGTCACTAACAATAAAGTAATGTATGTACATAATTTCTTCCTCATCATCTCGATTGTTGCCAATCCTCCACAGTGCGCTTCACGTGAAACTTTCTGCCACGCACAAGTACTGTCTCACAAGGAATCAGCTGTCGCCAGCGGTGTTTCCGAGGAAGGAAAAGGCCAGCGGTGTTTTCGCTTTCAAGGAAAGAGCACCAGCCTTAAAAGCCGGCAACGCATCTGCGACTCCTCTGGTGTTGCGGATGTCCTCGGGCGGCGGTGATCACTTGCCATCGAGGAGCTGCTTGCTCGTTTGCCAACTATACTATAAAAAAAAATAAGCTGCTATTTTACTCTGGTATCCTGCGATAACGTAGCCATTAGTTCTATTCGTGCTTCAGCCACATATTTTTTTATGATGATAGCATTTAAACATGCATATAGTTCACCTTAGGGATGAGCGGCCCACGACGCGCGCTGTTATATAAGATCTGGCTCGAAGGACCAAAATATAAGATTTTAACCTGACAAGTTAAAATTGTTTGATTACTGATACATTGATACTTAAAATATATTCTAGATCTTATTAGTGTTTGATATTATAATGATAACAGATGGTTTATAAGTTTCTTATGGTGCTTTAACACAAACGGCTTGTGCCCCATACCATATGCGTAAACTGCTGGCGAGGCGTAATGTGCGATGTTTAGCCTTACGTTCATCGTCGCCAAAGAATCATAATATGCCGTCACCTCTGAACACTGAGAGGCAATGCCTCCGCACAAGCGATAAGCTATCACCATGCCTCTAACATATCACTATGTCAAATTACCCTGGGCCATGTTTTATAACAACACTCTGTTTCAAAGTATTTCATTCCACTCCAATCCAAAATATGTATTTTTTTCAGGACGCACATCCGTTACATAAGGTGACAATAATCCCACGCGGCCCATCGCTGGGACACACCGCGTACATACCTGCCAAGGAAAGGTGAGTGTGTAACTGTACAATGTGTGTGATCATGATCAACCTACGTACACGGACACACCCGTTATTTCACACAATACGATCACACAGCACTCAACGGCGAGTGCGAGGTCCTGATCCAGCGACCTACACGTGATATGCTCGTGATTGTGGCCTCTTCTAGACCGATGCTCCTTACACGCCGAGGTTCTGGACTTCTTAAGAGAAGAAAAGGCATCAAGCAGCGCAAGATCTCTCTGTCACTAGCAACAGGAGGGACCGCTGCATTATCGTGTGTCGTCGTACTTTTCCGAAATCCAATTGATTCTTTAATATATATTTTTTACTTGCCGTTTTTTCTTACATTGGGTGAAGTTGCATTGTGTCTATTGAATAAATAAATTTTATTACTTTTATAACTTTACACCGAATCTTCTTCTCCAGGCCCTAAGTAGTCCACTGCTGGACATAGAGTTCTCTCGAGTTGGGAGGATTAGAGATTAGGCGAAAGGCGGCAATCGCCATGGCCGGCCGGCGTGCTGGCGATTGCTGCACCAGACACATTAGACGCTGCTGTGTTGCCCCGCCAAGGGGGGGGGGGATGGTAATACTGCCATATTTGCAATGATCATTTCACCAGCCTTTCACAAAAGATATCCCATTTCCTAAGGAGAAGATAGGGCCCTCGGCGGCCATTCTGGCCACCTCAAGCTAATTGGTAAGCTTATTTAAAGTATTTTTTTTATTTATTTATTTACTTGATGGGCTGTGATAGCGATGATGAATATTAGGTGACAAACGAGATCATAAGTGACAACTGCGGTCCGTCACATGTACACATATTACCAACAACACCGAGACCCCATATGATCTCACCCCCGAGCACTTAGGTGCCTCGTTACCTATAATTAGGGCTCTGGAACCCTACACTCTCTTTCATAAGATGATTGTTTATAATTGTGATTAAAAGTATCTGTATACCAATTGCAGGTACCATGTGACAAAGCAGCAGCTACTGGCTATGATGGACATCATGATGGGTGGGCGGGCGGCAGAGGAGCTGGTCTTGGGACCCGATAAGATCACATCTGGTATGTTGATGCTCTTCCTGAAATTAAAATATCTTAATGACATCTGATTAGAACTGCAGGCCTCATAGTATTGGTAATAAATATGTTATATAGAACATGAAAATATTTACAGGTGCATCATCAGACCTGAAGCAGGCGACGTCCATCGCGAGCCACATGGTGCGCGAGTGGGGCATGAGCGACAAGGTCGGACTTCGCACCATGGAGCCCCCGCGAGGAGCCTTGGCACCCTCCGAGCCCGTCGGGCCCCACACCAACGAGCTGGTGAGCATTGTGCTGTGTTTGACGAGTGATGCTGCATCGTCCCGGCGGTGAGCTCGGGCCCTACAACAGGCTCGTCGTGGCGAGCCTCGCAGCAGATACTTTTATTAGTAGCCGTAAAAGATAACTTACTTATTAAGTACTTTATCATTATATTATAATTGAAAAAATTCTAATAGGCGTGTTTTTCATTAATTTTTTCAATATTTTCAATATAAATATATATATATATATAAAAATATATATAGAAGATAGACGATAGTACTAATGACACCTTTGATGAAGGGACGGGAAAAAAATCGATCCTGATTAAAAAATCATATTTTTACTTACTTTTACTTTACTAAAAAAAACCAGCAATGAAACACAAAATCAAAAACAGCTGATGCTCGGATCAACGAACGCACGGGCGAAACTCTCAAAAACTAAAAATACTACACATAATAATCAATCCCGCCAAAACAAACCGCTCCGTTTGCAGCCGCTGTTGACGGCACTTTGATCATTTCCGCGGTATCAGCGCCGCGCCCGTGTGTTCGTTGATCCGAGCATCAGCTGTTTTTGATTTTGTGTTTCATTGCTGGTTCTTTTTTAGTAAAGTAATGTATATTTTATGAAACTATCGTTTCATTTAGCTGTACTAACATGATGGAGCGTAAATAATGCTAATAAAACGTTTTAAAAATATGAAAAAACTAATCTTTATCATGATTCTTTATCGAAGATGTATTTATATGTCATGTCGAACTGTGTGCTCATTTCTCACCCTAAAAAAATTAAAAAATAGTTCAACTAAATAATGCTTATGCTTCAAAGGTGGACGGGGAAATAAGGAAGATCCTGTCGGAGAGCTACGAACGAGCGAAGGCTATCCTGCGCGCGCACTCCAAGGAGCACAAAGCGCTCTCCGATGCACTGCTCAAGTGAGACACTGTTTTATATCTTTTATATTTTCATATCTGTATTTTTATCGAAATACGCGCTTTTCGAAATTTTTAAGCGGACCCCTAGACTACTGAACCCCCATACATAGCATCAAAATTCATACAATGTTTTAAATTCTGGACATAGACAAAAATTCAGAATGTTGTTGATGTAAGTTTAAAATTTCTTGATATTAGATTCCAGTTTGGTTTCATTTATAAATATATTATGATATATATAAATTAAACCAATATTTATATATTAGGATTGGATATATTTACATCTATTATAGTAGAACGCAACCTTAAAACTATCTAATTGTTATTCCATTTGTAAACAAAAAAGGAGATTGAATCGATTACGTTTTGTTGACGTCTCTTAATTTGTATTAGTAATACAAATTAAGAGACTTCAACCAAACGTCGGGATTTAAAGTAAAGCTATAATGTTCGGAGTTTACCCTCAATAAAAATGTTACAGATACGAAACGCTGGACGCAGACGACATCAAGGCAGTCATGGCCGGCGAGAAGCTGAAGCGCGAGCGGCAGAACCGCAACACCAGCAAGGACCCCTCGCCCGGCGCCCAGCCCGCCGCCGCGCTGCTCGGCACGCAGCCCGGCGCTGCGCCCGCGCCCGCCTAGCGCTCCGCCTCCGCCTCCACTCTGCCACACGCGGTATGCCCCTGCCCACACACTAACCGGTGCGCACGCTTAGCTCTCGGCCAAACACCCCTCGCACATAACTCTCTGCTGATATCTAACACTATACTTTAGTTCTCAGAAGTGACAACACATCTACGTTATGATTCCATCAGTTGATCTGTGTGCTCTTTTATCACCGCAAATATTATAAAATTCTGCCAAACAACTTTTCCATACAAGTAAACATTTAACACAATTCAGCCACACCTCCTGTAAACTGGCTGTAGCTATTGAATGAGTCTGCTCAACCGAAGAATGACCATGATCGGAATTGAGAATGAAACAACAAACATCACTCCGACACAACAATTCTCAGAACACATCCGTTTTACGATTCCTTATTGAGGATGATGGATGTCGTGGGAGCCAGGAGTAACTCACGATCAGGAACTGTTATGCCACTGCTAGTATGTCACTGGAATTTCATAAAAACATCCATGAATCAATATTTTAATGAAGTAACTTTGTTGCAGGTACCTCCCACTGTCCACACCGATGCCAAACACACCGACATACGGGAGCATGTACAAATATGTAGATTAGGTATCTCATGCAAACCACGGGTCGCTCGTTGTCTCAGAGATACGCCCCTACATTATACAAATATTAAATTCAATAAAAATAAGCATAACACAATGATACCAATTTAAGTCGTTCTTTAAAACAAAGTACAACTTGGATTTTATAAATATTTTGTAGCTACTTATTTAAATAAGTGAAAAACCATAAACCTAGAGGCAATATAGACATTTTTTATATCTACACACATCACAGACATCTTCCACAGATAACGCATGTGAGTGCAATTTTATGTTTTATTTTAGATTGACAGCGTAAATATTTTCATATAAGTTATTACTGCGTAATAAAGCGAATTGATCCTTTCTTCTTTTATTTTTAAATAGATCACTGAGAGAATAATATAAACTGTGCTTCCAAAATAGTCGGCATTATTAATTATTATTTTAGATAAATAATAAGAGCAATCTTGTGAGATTTGCCTCGTGTTATTTAAATTATATACATTTATTTTGCCTCTGACGCAGAATGCGTCCATTACCAACTGTGCGACATCCTATTGCGTGGTGATGGAGTAAGAGAATCGATCACACTGCTATTGGACATCTGATTTGGAGTTATTAGATATTACACCCGTCTGGTGGTATATCTAATAACTCCAAATCAGCTGTTTGCATATATTTTCTAGAAAAACAACCATACTTTTGGTAAACTGACATGTTGACCACGGTGTGGATCTGCATTGAACCCCTTTTTCATTCGTACCTTTGCTTACTTAAAACATGACCCTGAGTTGACCTACCCCGCGCTCTAAATAATTTTTGAATAAAACGAATTATATGTTTTTGTCGCTTGAATTAAATTTTTCTATCCCAACATTTCTAGCGCACTAACAACACTAAAGATAACGGCTGGAATGCGTTTGTCCTGATGCCATAGATAGGCTGAATTAACGTTTATACTTTGTTTTAGAGCCGATCTGCGCAGAAGAAGCTCAGTTTCTTGAGGTCTTGCACTGGTCGTATGTTTTTTGTATATTATGCAAGACTTCATGGGATATTTTTTTTAAATAAATGCAATAAAATCGTATATTTAATTTTATTCAAAGTTTTATTCGAGTAATTATCATTGGTGGCCTGTGATAATTGGCCAAAATGATCTGTGTTTGAAATTACATCATCTTATATCTTGCGTGTTGGATGTCATAACCTAATTGTTGAGATTAATGATAATCGCAGAACATAATCGTATTGAATATCTTGAAAGGCGAGTTCATACCTTTGTTTGCCAGTTAACAGGTAAAACAAAATTTACGTTAAATGGTGTATCCGCAAAGATAACAGTGCCACAAGTCTACTCGTGACTATGGCCCTTGCAATCTCCGGAACTGGTACATGCTTATCAAAATAGTAAATTTATTGATAACAGAACAGCCTAACTTTATGCTCAACAGCAGCGTATGTCACAAACTTAAATTTCATCCTCATCGCATCATACTGCGTCTAAATTAAAAACTCATTTGTGACGCAAAAGGGTTCTGCATCGCTAAAATTAATAGATAGCCATTATTAGGTTACTTTGACATTTCACGATCATTGCCTTTTATAGTGATGACATAGATTAAATATATTTTTTCAAGTACCCGTCATGATCTCCCTGGAATGTATACTATATATGTGTTAATAAATGTTTTGTTGAAGCAATAGGTAGTAGATGGCCCTTACTGCCATTTTAATGTTCTTTTAGTTAAGATTTAACCAATTGTATCGTATTCCAACGTTGCTTCATTGCCTGTTTACTGCGTCTGTGTTTATAGAAAAAATTCTATAACGAGCCTTTGTAGGTAGTTTGGTTGTGTAATATAAAATTGTCTATATACAACTAATTTTGGGTAACGCCTGCAGAAAAAGATACTGTTGAAATTGTAGTTCTAATTTGTTACGACCATACTACCGCTAAATATAATTTTGTCTTAAGATATTCTTTACTTCAAAAATTTATATATAGGCCATATTTATTAAACACAATAAAATGCGACCACAGACGCAGTTAAAATTATCAGAATTGTAAATTGATTTAGACAAATTTTCTTAATATTATAAGAGATATATACTATAATTGCATAAAGTTATTTAATGCTTAAATATAGTATTTTATGAAAACCATTTTCAAAGACACTAAAAGAAACTAGTTGGAAAATTGATAAATTTTATGCAGATCGTATATTTGTGAAATAATAAAATATTGAAAAAACATTTTTTTTTCATTTATTATTTATCCTTCAGAGTTGCACCATCCGGAATCCCGAGTCACGATGCCATACCTCATCGCATTTTAAATACTTTTTATAAATATTAACAGTTTTGGAGATTGGCAACAAAGTTATTTCAGTTTTTTTTTTTTTTTTTTTCAAAATGTTAATTTTTTAAATTTTGTTCACCACTTCTACCGTTCAACAAGATTTTCAATATTTACGTAGAAATCACACGAAAACAGGTTTCGGTACTCGGAAAATTCATGCAACTGAGATCTCATTTCTGCATCAGTATTATACGAAACTCCGCGCACAGCATTTGAAAGATATGGACATCCACATAAATTAACTAATAAAAATAATCCGGCAGAACAAACCATCCTCTTTCAAACAATCGTTAAAATTATGCCAAAATAATTTAAAGACATGCGAAATATAAAATAAAAATACAGAAAGAACTTTTTGCCAACCTAATGTTTTGAATTGACATATTAACGTTTAAAACAGTTGTTAATGTTTGTACAAAATTCAGGTAATAAAAGGACATCACCAACTATAAATATTCCTTGTATTAATCCTACAGTATCCAATATAACAACAATCACCAATTTTAACTATAACGTAATCATTAACCCCGTAAGTACCCATCAGATTTATATTTAAAAAAAAAACACGTTATTATTCAAAGAGCTCTGCTGTTTCCATTTCAAGTATTTGCCGCCCTTTGTTTTTTTTTTTTACAAAAGATAAACTCTGTCACAAGCCTTAATTTAAATATACATAAAAATTAGGATTTCTTAATTATTAAATAAAAATTACTTTAATACCGTTACAAGCCTAATGTCCAACGACTGAAGTGGACAAAAACATTTTTTGGCAAATCAGGGTATCAGGAGACCGCTTACGAACACGAAGACACACGATAGTACTAATGACACCTTAGATCCGAGCATCAGCTGTTTTTGATTTTGTGTTTCATTGCTGGTTTTTTTTAAAGTAATGTATTTTTTATGAAACTATCGTTTCATTTAGGTGTACTTACTTACTAAAACTAGCTGTACTAAACTACTTTAGATAAATATTAATAAGGTCAAATGATGATGATAGACTATGGTCATAAATCTCGTAGAATCTATAATCGATGGGGAAGAGAGAGCCTTGGACTGTCTCAGTGTGAGACGACCCTCTTCTAGATGCACCTTTGCATGTTTGAATATCGATGGATGCGGATGTCTCTGAATCGTACTTTGTGGCAATCTATGAGGCCTCTGTATAGAGATGGACTATCGATAGGCTGTGATGACGATAACACGTTCTTCTATAACATAGTTTCTCAACCATTTTTATGTTGCGATGCCCACGAAAAGCAGCGAGCAAGAAAAAAGTCTTGCTCTCTATATAATTAAAACATTTACCTGTTTATTTTCTCATGCTGTTATTACATGGTAATATTTAATTTTATAAAACTACAATGAAATTGATTCGAATATTAAACGATTGTTTTGTGTACAGGACTTATTTAATAAAAAAAACAACTCCTAGGTCGAGAAACGTTGTCCCGTAAATATTTTATTATATGTTTGTATTCATGGGGACATTTTCCAGATTGATAGAAAACTAAACCTAAATTCACACATAACGTCGCGGACCGACCAACATCACCGACGCGCGCACACCAACATCACACAATCCATACACGTAAACTCGGTTCGGCACTCGCGATTCACTCGGGTCGTTTAAAAATCGACCTGTCCTCCCTTTAGATAGCGATCCGAGTCAGAGTATTATCGCCCCCCTCTGTTGTCGTCGACGTTCTTCGTCCACAGGGGTCGAAGTGCAGCAGCAGTCTCCGCGCCAGCGCGCTGTGGCATCCGGAAGCCTGAAGGGCAGCAGATCTCGGGGCTGTCCCCTTTACCCGGGCATCCTCTCTAGGGGGTAACTACCCCCTGGGTCCTTATCCGCCGTTCAAGGACGGCGGAGCAGGGTGTGTGTGTGTGTATACTTACGAAGTAATGCATACTTTACGTCGCCGACATCATCATACTTACGACGGCATCAGCGCGAACACACCAGGAAAAAGGCACTATAACATACAATCTGCTCGCGTCGGATATATCTCCGTCAAATTCCGCAATCCAATAAGACCAAAATATCTGCATTTTATATTTATACTAATGGGACCTAGTAAGCTCCGCCCTCTGTACGTGACAATGGGCGGGGCCTACGCCTAGCTCGTTAAGCAAGTATGAAAGATATCGTAATCGTAAACGACTTGCCTAACATGCCTAATAGGGAAGTGTCTCCGTAAACTAGTCCCTAGTTGACGGAGACGTCTGCAGATACTAGCTTGGTATATGGTCTTCCTTCAGGAGGTCGACCGTGCAAAGGCGCTATCTTAGTTAGGTTTATGTGTGGTCCGTTATCGGCGCGATCAAGCATTCGTCGCGTGATGCGGACCACGAACTCGGCAGTGGACTCTATCTGCAGCGTTATCGTTCACATAGCTATGTTCTGTTGGGCCTGTATACGTTTCCGTTGCGTGTTAGACGTCAACGCGTACCAGGCGGTAGCCGCATAGGTCAGCCTTGAGCGGACGTACGCCTTGTAGATCCCGATCTTGGTACGGGTAGGCAGCTTGGATGAAAAGATCGAATAAAGCTTGGCTCTCACTGCTCTAGCCTGTCGAACCACATGTTCGACCTGGGGGGCCATGCGCAGGGAGCGATCAATTTTGCATCCAAGATACGTTTAACGTACGTACGTACGGATGGTAGGTTTCCACTCAATGTCCTGGCCGAACAGCGCACTTCTTGCCGACGTTCACCTTCATGCGCCACTTGTCAAGCCATTCGGGAAGTAGGTCTAAGAGTCTGCTGCATCTTGGATGGAAATCCGACGCGAGGAAGTAAAGTGTGCACTATCGTAGGCGTATAACGCTAGTACAACGTCATGTTCCCACTCCGAGTCGCGACCTACCAGAGTGGGAATGTCGTTGGTATACACAACATACAGTAGCAGAGCTAAGCAGCTTCCTTGGGGTACGCCAGCTTTGATCATCCGTACTGCCGAGTCGGCCCCCTCGACGGAGACGAAAAAGCTACGGTCCACCAAAAGACGCTACTAATCGCACAAGCATTGTGGGCGTCGAGGTTTGCTGTATAAACTTCCACAGCAGACCTATGTGCTAAACCCTGTCGAAGGCCTTCTCGATATCGAGAAAGACCTCCAGACAGATGCGACCGTAGTTAATCTCGGTCGCAGGATGGTTCAGCACACGGGTCAACAATGTGTAGTGGTAGATCGTTTTTAAAATAATATACGTGTTCCAAATTCAAAATAGTTAAAAAGTTGTAAAACAAGAGAAAAGTTTTAATGTACCAGTATTTATGGCCAGACTAGTTATATAATCTAATTTGTTGTGAAAAAACACTTAAATATGAATAAATAGATTAGTTTTTTATCAAAAAACTTTATTTATGCAAGTACTATTTATTGTTGGCAAGATAAACTCAGGCTCTTCAAAAATTTTGAATTTTTGACTCTTCCGACTCAAAAGGTTGCCGACCCCTGCGCTAGGGCATCGTTTCTCAACCTGGGGCGACCTCAGGATATCGCATTTGTTATTTGTCGTAATCTGTTCGATAGATAATATCTGTATATATTTTTTTTTATATACAGATATATATTTAAGGAATAATTTTTAATGTAGTTTTATAAAATTAAATATTACCATATAATAACTACATACAAATATACCCTAACCTTGGTTTGTGTAAATAAACTATTCACTTTTTTTATAATTATATGGTGAAGGGATTGCACTTACTATTTTGGAATTTTTGAGGGTCGCGACATAAACAATGCACAATATTGACGGCAAGGGATGAGGAGGTACGGAAGGTTGGGTAGAGCAAAACAAAGTGTAGTGTGGTCTGGTAGGCGTTTATTAGAGCGTGTGCGTGCGCGTGCGCAGCACGCCGAGCCCGCGTGACGTCAGCAGCTGCAGGCGCTCGGTGTGTAGGCCGGCGCATACGCTGCGCACCGACACGCTCATGGGCCGCGCTCGTCTGCGACAATACAACCGCCTTTACTACGTGCATTTGGTTTTTTTTACTATAAAAGGTATTTTGGGAAGTCGCGAGATGGGAAGGTTCTATGTTGAAGAGGTGATTATCCTACCGATCGATCCTGTATTGAGCTATGAGATCGGACTTCACGATGAAGGGTAAGTAGCACCAGCCGGTTGCTTTCAGTGGGATATAAATCGTGGGCACGAGTCGCCGCATTCTTGCGCCTAATTAGGTCCTTTATCGCTTGGCAGGGTCCATCGGTGCTCCTCCACCGAGGGAACCCGCCTCGAACAATCCTCGACGACTGTTTGGATGTGCCTAGTGAGGGCATGAACTGCGAGGTTCGTGTCGTGGACTGAAGATATGTTCCTAGGAATAGCATCTAGGTGCGGTGATGTGGCTTCCCTCAGGTCGTTTCTGAGCCGGTGCCAGTCTACTATGGTTTTGGTGGAGAGTGAGGTTGGGGCGGAGGGCCTAAACGAACAAGAAAGGGGCGATGATCAGAAGCGAGCTCAATCCACGAGCTCTATCCCTCGGAAGGCGAGGTTAATGTTTTTGCAGATGGCAATATCACGCACATCCGGTGCGTGACCCAATATGTTTGGCAAATGGGTAGGCGTAGTAGGCGCAACAACGTCAAAGTCGAGTGCGTCGCTTAGCGAGTCTATAGCCAACCCCTGGGGGTTGATTTTAGCTGCATTCCACCGAGTGTGTCTGCTATTGAAGTCTCCTGCCAAAATTACTGCGTTTCCAAGGGAAAGGAGCGCCACGAAAGTCGCTTCGTAATACTAGTGCGTGATGGACGCGATTGTGATGGGGGCGTTACTTGTCATGGCTAGCTGACAGATCGAGGCTTCCAGGAAAGTGAGGGTTGGCGTGTCGACGGGCACGCAGTGCAAGGACTTTTTGTAGTAGGTTAAAGTTCCGCCATTAGCGGCAGAAGTTCTATCATTCCTAATAGTGTTATATTTCGCCGTTGAAGACGGCGGCGAAGCGACACACTAGGTCGAGGTCGCTTTCGCTAACCGGTCGTCCGTCCGATGGAGGGGTTGCTCAACCGGTTGAGCGACGGTCGCTATGCCGATAGGCGTATGCCATGCGGAGCGTAAAGTTCGGGCAGGAGCGAGAATAAGCAAAGAGTCGGCCGTCGGGGTAGCGTCCTTGGGTGCGATTTTTAGTGCCGGACGTTTCGGCTTGGGAAGTTTTTGGGCAGCCAATGTAAATGGCTGTGTGTCCCTCTGTGTTGCATAGGAAACAGAAGGACCTTGTTCGTGGGTCTAGGACAGTCGGTGGTGTCACCCAGGCACTTGACGCATCTGGGTTTGCCGAAGTAATACCGAGCTTAGTGGCCATATAACTGGCGTTTGTGGCACTGGCCTGGAGGGCCGTTCTTATGTAGGCGCTCTATGTTGAGCCCAGAGAGGTGGCAGACGGTTTTTTTTAACCTAAAAATCTGGGGCAAGGCCAACGTGGATGGCTGGGGAGAGGAGGCCTTTATTCCTGATTTTTCGCCTTAGGAGGCGGCGTCGGGGCGGGTGAAGCCCGCTTTTTTCTTTTTTTTCAACCAACGTGAAATCGCTTATGTCTTCGGCTTGGGGATCCTCAGGGGACTAGGCGTTATTCAGCTCCATTTCGGAGACTGCGGATGAAGTGAAAGATATGCAGGAGGCCCTTGAGGAGGGTCTGTCTGGGAGCGGTCTTTCTTTAATTATGTCCTGGAAGATATCGGGGTACTTATTATTTAATATATTGGTAAAGTGCAGCAGCGGCTCTGAGGAAGAGTCTTCCATTGTGCACTCTGTTCACTTTTTTTTTCATCTTTATTCGTGGGAAGTGTGACCTCCGGTGGGATCCCGGTGTAAATAGCTTACTTCCCTCCCCGCCGGATATATGCAGGGGGATGAGTGCCTAGTCGTGTAGCCCTAGTGCGTCCAAGTGCCAGTTTTATTTGTGCACTTGGGTGAGTGCTTAGAGCTAACTAAAACTACGCGTGGGACTATTATATGTCCAGCGGGTTGGTCAAGCTTGGCTAGGGCACTAACCAAGTTTGCGTCGACTCCTTCCGTTTTCTCGCGTTTCCCAGATGGGGAACCGTGGGAGTACTGGGCTAGCCCTACACTAGCTTAGTTAACATCACAAGGTATCCACTAGTTGGTTACACTAGTGTGGTGAGCCCAGGTGGCTTTACAATAATCTTTCTTGGAAACTAAATTCCGATCACAATAGCACCAGCAATAAAAATTGCTCGGTGTATTGTTCTCGGAACAATGGGTGCGCAGGAGCTCCCTCGGGGGCAGGTAGCTCGGGAGGGTCGCGGCGAGGCGCCGGGTGACCGATCTCGGCGACTCCTGACCGTCAAATGTTTTTTTACTATAAAAGGTCTTTGACGATTTTTTTCAATTTAATATAGAAATTTTATCTTTCTACAATACTCCATATAAAATTTAAGTTAAAAGTTTCTCACATATAAATATATAAATTAATCTTTAGTATATAAAGACAAATCCACATACTAAATACTCATATCTAAGAAAATGACACACAAGATAAATATTATCAATGAATATGCCACTAACCCTGTCCAGACATTGGGAAGTGCTGGTGCGTCCCGCGCCAGCTCGGCGGCCAGCCCCACCCGCAGCAGCTCCTCGGCCAGGCTGCGCGCCGCGGACACCAGCACGGCGTGCACTGCACTGCACATAAACACGTTGCTAGGTCAAACATGAACGTCTGGCTGGCCATGGCTGACGGCTAGAAGCCTCTAAACCTCTGGGACCACGCCTTTCCTCTCTCCTCCCATTCCCTCTATTTATACCGCAGCCAAACTATAACTAAATATAGCATAACTATAGTATTTTAATTCGACGGAATTTTGACATTTGAGAAGTGTTGCCAACATTGCAACATTCCCACTAAAAACGGCAATTTTTATCATATTAAAAAAAGGAAAACTTATTTGCAAAATCATCGCTTCTTGTAAGAGCCAATAACAAGATGCCAAACCTAAAATTAAAAGAAAATTACGCCGTGTCATTTTATGTCTATCTTGAATGTCATTCGACTTCTACCTACTCTGAATGCTCGAACGTGCTCACGGTGTTTGTTGCCATTTATTGTTTAATTTTAATTTCCTATTACGTTTTGTTTGGTTATTTGTTAAAGTTGTTTTATTTGTTACCCCTGACCGGGGGGACCCTTGTGTCGAGTTACTAAGAATAGAGGTTTAGGCTAAGCGACGTAAGAGCTATGCCACCTCTCAATCCGGTGAGACAGTCAAAGAAGTTGACTCTGGCTAATATGTGCAGGTTCGCAACAAAAATTTACTCTTTTTCCATTAAGACATCAATTTTTTACATTCTAGTTAGTGTGCATTGAATGCACAGAACAAAGACTACTTACTATATTTTATATTAAAAAATTCAAAGCAGAAAAGGTTTGAATTATCTGAATTGTTAAAGAATGACAGCTGTCATAATTCCGTCGAATTAAAAATCAAACTATAATTCCATTTAAGTTTATTGTCTTCGCACCTGTATGTAAAATAGATAAATGTTGCATTAAAATACTATATAAAAAAAATATATTGTTGGCTAAGGTTTTGTAGATTAAATGAAGTAATTCAATTAAAAACTTAAAATACATAATACAGACACAGTTTGTGAAGTGTATAATAAAATATATCGGGATAAAAATTACTATTATTATGTTATATTTGCTGCTCATGACATCTACATGACTCAACGGGTCGTCGCCCCTGAGTACTAGGATGGTACTGGTATTAAAATGACTGAAATCCTCGTTACCTGTAATTGGGTCTCCGGATGTGAACACCCACCATACAATACACAAGACCTTTATGTTGATATTTCACGCTGGTATTCTGTGAGGGTCTTACCCTGGACGTTCCAACCCATCCTTTTGCTTAGAGATCAGACCCCGTGCAGACAGATCTAATACAGTATAAGCAACAATCGGGAAACTGCGGTATCACTCTTGACAGAGTGGTCGTGGTGATCACTTCAGATGTTGGTGGCAAGCTTTACAACACGCCGCCACTCTTCTCTGATGGCCGCCTTCCTCGTGTGATGATGAGACATTAAGTGCTGGTCTTATTTACTTTTATCTAGTCAGTCCACCCCATAGGCGATCTTCCTCGTGGCCTGTTACCCTCGACCTTTCCCTGGACCAACGAGTCGTTCAATAACCACCTCCCCTCGGCGGCATACGTGACCAAAAAAGGTGAAGATACGGACTGTACCAAAGATGATAAACGCTGCCTGATGCTTTAGATGAAGATGATGATAAAAGCCTCACCTGTATGAATATCCATTCCCAACGTCCTCATTTCTCAACTCTATGCCGATGTCTGCACACTTTTTCTCCACAAACATAAACCTCAGTCTATCCTCTTCGTTATCAACTGGCAAAACTACCAAATTTTTAGCGGGAACCACATCACTTTTCACTTTCACTTTAGTCTCACACTTTAAAATGTCAACTTCCTCATCGGAGTCAGATTGACTTAAGGATTCCGATAGAGAATTGTTTCTTAGGAAGTCTTCACTATTGAAAACAGTCAATGAATTAAAATCGGAATGAGGACAGCTTGGACTTTGGTTTGCTTCAGTTCTCCTAGAATCGTCTGTCAAGTTCCACGAGGGCCAATCATTGTTGGCTTTGTCCGCTTCTTGTAGGACGTTCTCCACTCTAATTGGATAGAAGCCGTGCAACCTGGAGTATATTAGTATTTGTTTAGTCCGCCATATTTGCTCGTCCATTCTTAAGTGGTCAATCAATATATTATTAATTAGTTTTGCTCTGGACCACTGAAAAGTAAAATATAACATTATAAACTCATCATAGGGTTTAATTATATATATTTTGGATACGACAACCCCCACCAGAATGAGTGACGTCCTACGCAAGACGCAAATCAGCTGGAAGTCGATGGATGAAGGTAGCTCAGGGTCGTAATCTGTGGCAATCTGTGGGGGGTCTTACGCTCAGCGTACCTACGATAGTAGTCAAATTTATGACAAAATATATAATGAAGAGAACAATATAAATCAAGGTATACAAGGTATACATGGTATACAAGGTATACATGGTATACAAGGTATACATGGTATACAAGGTATACATGGTATACAAGGTATACATGGTATACATGGTATACATGGTATAGATGGTATACAAGGTATACATGGTATAGATGGTATACAAGGTATACATGGTATACATGGTATACATGGTATAGATGGTATACAAGGTATACATGGTATACATGGTATACAAGGTATACAAGGTATACATGGTATACAAGGTATACATGGTATACAAGGCATACATGGTATACATGGTATAGATGGTATACAAGGTATACATGGTATACATGGTATAGATGGTATACAAGGTATACATGGTATACATGGTATAGATGGTATACAAGGTATACATGGTATAGATGGTATACAAGGTATACATGGTATACAAGGTATACATGGTATGATGGTATACAAGGTATACAAGGTATACATGGTATACATGGTATAGATGGTATACAAGGTATACATGGTATAGATGGTATACAAGGTATACATGGTATACAAGGTATACATGGTATACATGGTATAGATGGTATACAAGGTATACATGGTATACAAGGTATACATGGTATACAAGGTATACATGGTATACATGGTATAGATGGTATACAAGGTATACATGGTATAGATGGTATACAAGGTATATATGGTATACAAGGTATACATGGTATACATGGTATAGATGGTAAATATTCAAGAAATAGGTAAATCTTGCAATCCAGTGAGTGTTGCTCACCATATGAAAAACAAAGCAGCGTAATGCTGCTTAATGAGCATTTTCATCACAGCCCACCACTAGTTCATTGTTGGACATAGACCACCTCCAGGTATTTAAAATATATACTAGTCTTTTTATAAATTGGCTAAGGTTCCCCCTGCCACGTATAAAGCGGCTGAAAGGGGATTACGGGTTCGCGGGCGATCGGGGGTTCGATCATAACCAAGACAGCGAACCCGGGGACGACGGCAACACATAGTATTCCTGGGTTGCCGTAGCACATTCTCCTCTGCTTAGGTCGAGGACACACCGGTGCGTTCCGCACGAGCTCGTCCCAATTCAGTGAGAGTGGTCTTCCCTCTCTTGAAGACCCCTCGAAACCAAAACAACATGTTTAAAATATATAACAAGGGTAGTAGTTAAAAAGGACTTACTTCAATATTTCTCCGCTTGGCAAAGTCCAACTTCCAGTACTTCTCATCATTCTCAACAACAAATGGAAAATATTTTACAAAATCTGGATTTTTCGCTTTAGCACTGATTAGGGGAATCTTCTTGAGCAGATAATTAACAGCCATCCTTACACTCGGAAACCTCAGCACAGCTGCACACAGAGCTTCATATAAGTTTCCACCATCACCTGGACCGATATTGTCTTCACTACTGTGATTATCAGTCATTTCCTCTTCATCAGTATCAATGTAGTTGTGTTGCAACGGTGTCTTTAAATAACAATGATCATTTTCTATATGAGCATAATTGTTTATAACTTTGTGGTTTTCATTCCTCCTGTCTCTCTTCAGCAGACTCTTGACTTCGGGCTTTAATAGTGAGGTTCCACTTTTCATTTTTCGCACATGTTTCAATCCGTTGCTTTTTATTGGACTTATCTTTGCAGTTTTAACACACCCTTGCGAATTTATCACAATCTCTTGAACCTTTGTCAGATCTAGATCTCTGTCCATTTCTAAATAGTAGATCTTTCTCGTCGTCGGATCCATATATTTCATTATTCTCTTCTTGAAACATGTGGATTGGTTTAAAATTTCAGTGGGTAATTCTTCGGTGGGTTCTGTTATTTTGTCATCTATTTCATCAGTTTCCTTCGTGAGCTGATCGTACAGAATGGAGTTATTACTTCTAGGTTCGTTTGTTTGATTTAATATAAAACTAGTATCAACTTCAACGTTATTCAAATCCATCACTTCTTTCTTAACATCCTTAACTAACATATCATCAACATTCAACTCCGTCGTGTCTTTGGAGAAGAACTCCAGCCAGTTGTCGTTTAATTTTTCCGAGTTATGTCTCTCTTTTAGTTTTCCTTTTTTTGTTTCTTCAAATTCATCAATTTTGGGAATTTCACTAGAGTTTTGATTAGGAGTTTCACTGGACTCTTTGTCTTCTGATTGTTCTGTGTCTTGTGGTAAGTAAGGCTGGACGTCTTCCTTGTATTCATGCTCCAACATCTCTGGTGTACTATATAGCCAAACATCCACTACAGTTTCTGCACCTGAAAAAAATTAAGTAGGTACCAATCTATTAGAATTATGTCGCGAATCTTTTCATAACACAAACATTTGAACTTAGTAAAACTTAAAAATTTAAATTTTTATTTTTGAAAATTTTTAAAAATTTAATTTTTGTTTATATTTGAAAACGGTTATTTTTAAATATAAACAAAGACCAGCTGAATTGAACTTCAGTGAAACCAGTATTAAGTTTTGATTGTTGTGTTTAGGGTCAATACACACTAATTAGTCGAGCCAAAAGTATTTTAAGACATATGAAGACCGGCAAGCCACAATGAAAGAGGCCTACGCTAGCATTCGGATATATATCCCACTACATAGATCGGTCATTTAACGCAAGTCAGGGTCCGTGTGGAGACTCAATTGGTTTGAGGTCAGGCCATCTCATCTCTCGCCCATCTTTACTCAGTGAAAATTTGTGAATTACCTTGCGGACATAGAGTTCAATATTATGTGTATTAAAATTTAGAATGTACTTCTCTAGTCTCTGTACCTGTGTTTATTTTTTTTATACAATTAGTCGCAGATGCGCTGACAGCCTTTAAGAAAGGTGTAGGCTATTTTCTGGAAGGTTTTCATGCAGATATTTTAATAAAATGGGCTTTTGGTTTTATGTGTCGTATTTTATAGTTAATATGTATACACGCCAACACAAAGGCCACATGTACTTTTCGATAGGAAGATTAATCATTCTAAAACTTGGAGCACAAATCCAACGCACCGAGGGTCTGCAGACCAGTACAATGCTTATCCAGACGTATGGTGTGATCGACTGCTGCAGGCCGATTTCGTTCCGGTAAAGCGAAGTGAAGTTCTACGCGAGCTGGGAACTCGCCCCAGCCTCGGCGTGCTATGTGGAATGGAGGCTTCCTGCAATCAATGCAAACTGAATTGCTTTCGTCGTAGGGTTCGCACAACAAGTACTACTATATTAGTGTCAATTAGTTACAACTACTACAACTAGATATACGACCAACGCTGGTAGAGTCACGCTGCAGATCAGTTACTAGCTGCTGCATGGATGGGTTGGCGCGATCGGAGAGGACAACGCTCTCACAGAATAGCAGCAAAACGCTGCTGTTTAGTCTAGTGAGAGAACTACTGCTGACGAGGCATTCCATCTACGTCCTCAGGGATGACTACGCATTTGCATTATGATTTCTTGTTAAAGACGAATGAAAATGTCATGGGCGTCACAGGAGTCACTTAAGACCAGCTGAACTCAATGCAAATTTGACACTTTTTACTGGGGTTGTGTGCTCGTTGTAACCCATGAAACACCAACATTAATCCTCGATGATGAGTGAATATTATATATAAATATATATATACGCACACATAGTAATGTAATTTATGTTATGATAACATATATCGAGCCCTTCTCAAGTGATGATGATCTTTCATAAACATATATAATATATTTGAATCAGTTTATTTATTATTAGATCTAGATGTAATCCACCTAATACAAAAAGTTGCACCACCATAGATAGACATATTTCCACTAAAAAGAAGAAAGCTACGATCCATCCACTGATTCAGCTGACCAAGGCCGCGAACACATTTTCGTATCGTTATCATGGCCGACGATAGGACATCTGTATACGGAGCGCGGTCTACTTGGGTAGCTATTAGTGTAACAACAAAACTTTCTGGACGATTGCTTGGCTTCGTGGACTAATAAGCTTTTATGAGGAAAAAAAAAAGAAAGCATGCATGCATACTCAAGGCGCACAAGGTGGTGCGGAGCGTAGGAGTGGTGCAGGCGCACGGCCACGGCGCGCAGCACGGCCGCCGCGCCGCGCACGTACAGCAGCCACGCGTGCGTGGAGCGGTCCGCGCGGGACGCGCCCGGCGCGTACTTCGACGTGTTGCCTGCGCGCGGACACACGGACACTTACAGCGCGTATACAGGTTGTCCCGTTAGTAGCGCGAACAGACGAAAAGAAATACCTTAGTAGAAGTTTACCCACTTCAATCTGTCTTTTGTTACTGAGTGTAAAAATAATTTAATAATTATTTTTGTTTCACATACCCTCGAATAATTGTTGTACCATGTTCAAATATCATTTTCTTCAGAAAAACTTTTTTTTCTAAAGAGAAAAGAGCTGCTACTGTATATTGCATAAATAAATTACCTATTTAATACAGAGTTTTTTTTTAGAAAGTTGTAACACTGATCGTTTTTGGTATTTACATTTGTTTTATTTTATATTGGTGTTTTCAGAAAAAAATAAAAATACTTGGAAATTGGTGACACTTTTACTAAGGTTTTTTTTTTGTTTGGCAGGTTACCCGTCGACCTATTTCCCAACAGTTTGTCGTGCTACTCAAGGGACACACAGTATATATAAGAATGCTGTAAACATTATTAACATCCCGGTCACCCATCCAACTAAACTGAAATTGCTTGAAATGTTAAGTTTCGCAGAGCCTATCCTAAACCATTGGGCTATTGACGCTTTGTTGTTTACAACTTATTGTAAGTTGTCTGTGAAGTTGGCCATAGACAATGTTTAGGCGTACGTCCTCCGGCTTGAGTGCAATTATGGCAAGGTCATTGGTTCTTTTGGTAGCAAGCGTACGCTTACGTTAGTTCCCGACACGCGAGCAAAGCTTCCGATCTCCGATGCCGAAACCTTTAAGTACTGATCTTATTTACCACATTCTCGGCGATGAAGGAAAACATCGTAAGGAAACCTGCGTGTCTAAAGTTTGAAGCGTCAATAGACTAATGGTTTAGGATAGGCTTCTACAAAACTTAGAGTCGTAGGTTCGTATACTCTATCAGACTGTCGTGGTGAACCATCTCCTGGCACGAGCATTTACGGCTTAGGAGTTGTTTACTGCAATATTAGTAATGTTATGGCATGGCTAATGTTCTTTAAAAAAATCGAAGACATGCGAAGTCCGTCCGTCCGTACGGCAGCGGAGCCGCGTGGTGGACTATGTTCTAACACCCAGAGACGAGGCTCTGTAGGGGGATTTATACATAAGCAGTTACCACATATATATATATATGCGAGTCAGCAATCAGATACTCTACGTCACGCGTTCTTTACACACAATGAATACAGAAAATTTATAACCTAACGATCCATATAGAAATTCAACAATCAAAATGATTTTTACAAAATTTTAGGGTTTCTATAAGAATAAAACGGAGCAATCTTTACAAGTTTAATTATAAAACAAGATATATAGAGTTGATAACGCATAGGCTTCCGGATGGATGTCAACTGTGGGTTCCTTTGACACCCTTAATATCATAAAAAAACAAAGTTTTAACAAAGATACACATGTGACATTTGCTAATAATTCATACCCATAATATCATTGCATGTTTCCTTAGATTTTTTTTTATATTTGTGTACTCGTATATTATGATCGAACATGTCAAAATTATAAAAAAGTTATTGCAATAATTACGAGGGCGTCGCAAATATTATTTTATGCGTAATGACAATGATTACTAGATAAAAACGACTTTACATAAAAAAAAAAAAATTATACCTATAATTATTCGGTACCGGTGTTTCATCTGGTTTCTAGTGGCCCCGTCCAAAGTGACCACATTCTCTATCTTTGGATCCAGATGTCGTGGCACCTTTTTGGGTCTTTCCGACTTCTCCAATTCCTCAGGGGTTGGTGCTGGTTCGGATTCCGGCGGCTTCTGCGTTTCCGGCCGGAGGGACTTTGTTGAATCCGCAGCCACTGTATAATTTCGGGTTTGGACCATGGCCTTTTGAAAAAAATGTATAAACATATACCAAACGGAATATTTCGGAAACTTAGACAAGCCATTATCGACCCCGTAACTTTGGCTAGTAAAGTTTTAAAGATAAGAAATAATTATTCAACTCGGTGAAACTGTAAAAGCCCTCGGACCGAAAAAAAAATTATAAATAAAAAAAAAATAGAAAATAATTCGTTTGGTTTATAGTAAAGCAACCTATACAGATTATAAATTTCACTTATGAGGATACGCCTCCCCTCAGGGAGTGTTAAAACAAAGTTAACTATACGCATCCACTGCGGGTTGGCGGAACATGTCTTCGTACTTTTCTATTTGTTTTTAAAACATGCGGGTTTCGTCACAATTATTTTCTTCACTAACGTGATAAATCTGCACTTAAACTGCAGTTAACAATATTCATTTGTACCGGCGCGGTTTGCTCACGTATCGTGAATTAAAAGCAAACCTCTGACCCACTACGTCACCTGTGACTAATGGATTGTATATGATTATTTTCTGATCTATTTTCTTATTTTGTTACATTCTTAAGAGACGACCATAAGAGCTCATAAAGTAATCTTTTTACGACGTTAATGGAAATGGTATTAAATGGACATTAAAAGCTTACGGAATAATCCTTCCTAGATTTTTTCCTCGGCTCCCTGATTTTGAATATCTCCTGAAGGTCCACAGTCTTTTTACCGATCAACTTGCGAACTGAAGGGTGAATGTGACGCTGACCATCACGTAGAAGTGTTGAAACCTGGTGGGTAAATTAAAATATAATATCAAATATTTGCTCTTATATACAAAACAATGTCCAAATCAAAAGTATTTTGTTCAATTTAGACATTATATATCAGCAGCATTACGTGTTTCGTACCACTCTACCAGTGCATCTATCACTGTTAAATATTTAGTGCTAGTTTTGTCGGCGACATTTTACGATTGAAATTTTATCGTAAAAGCTGGAAATAATAAATATATACATTGATGGTCGTATAATTAGAAACACTACCAACGGTCCTTGGCATTATGTAAGATACTTCACCGGAATCCTTTTTATTTTGAAATTAAATAGGACAAATATATTCAACGATTTATCATTTATTAGAAAAACAATATAAATCCCATTACACAAGTGCAGTTTCAATATAACATTACAGAACAATAATGGTCAACTAATTAACAACAAAGAAATTAAGAAACAACAACAAAAAAGTATAAAAAACAATATTTTTTTAAGTATTAGTAATTAGTATTGTTATTTACAAAATAGCTACTATCCACAGCCTACCAGTAGTTATAATTAATATTTAGGCGAATCCCCTATTTTCAATAACAGCACTGCAACGACGTGGCATTGATTCAATCAATTTCATACATTTTTCTAGGGGGATTGAATTCCATGCTTCAACAAATGCTTCATATAGTTCGTTATGACTCGTGTTACGTTTGTTTGAGACTTTCTTTTTAACAATATACCAGAGATTTACTATCGGGTTTAAATCCGGACTATTTGCTGGCCAGTCTAAAACAAATATACACTGTTCGCTAAGGAAACATTTGACGCTATTGGCCGTGTTTAGGGTCATTGTCATGCTGAAAAATCCAGGTTACAGGCAAATGATCGTCTGAGTAGGGAATCATTGTGTGCTCTAAGATATTTTTGTATTGCCATTGATCCATTGTACCTTCAATCTTCCGAACGGGTCCAACTGCACATCCGCAAAACACCCCCAAACTTTAATGTTACCATCACCGTGCTTGACTATACTCCTTTTGTATTTATAATTAGAAAGAAGCGGTATCTTTCGAGAAATTCTTCCAAACAATTAAGCTTCCACTTATCTTCGGCGTATCAGTCTTGACGGGATGTTTCTCGGGTCATCAGGCGGAAAAACTTCATTGGTTGGAGCCTTTACTTGGGTCTTTATGTAATGTATGTAAATTAACAATTATTTGCCTAGTTGACGCGTCACAACAAAGTAAGATATGTTTTATATTTTATGCATTTAATGAGTTTTTTATTTGAGTGGCTATATTATTGCATGGTTATTAATTATTGAATGTGTATATTTTTTACGAACATTTATACGTTGAAGTTTTCTTTATACATAAGAAGTGTTTCTAATTATATGACCACCACTGGATATATACTACTCAAAACAAAATAGGGCCCAGCATGTTTTATAAATGAATTTTGCAGATACTTTTTCTTTTTTCAGTTTCTATGATTAGGAATGAATAAATTAAGGTTTTTGAAAGTGTGTGAACATTAACAAGAGTAAGTAATTTTATGGAATTTAGTCAAAATTTACAGTTTTTAGGAAAGTTTACAGAAATTATTGATTTAAGTAAAGTTTGATTTTGATTTTTATTATTGACTAAATCAATGAGTTTGATGGTGCTTAATAGAGAGTAGGTTCTCCTCTGTTCCGTATCCACTCTCTGAATCTATCTGGGACACTTTCAATCAAGTGGGTGATGTTTTCCTCGGGTATTCGCCCCCAACACAATTTTAGGGCGTTTATGAGCTCATGTCGATTAGTCATATTACTGAAGTTCGATTTGAGGCTTCTTTTCAATTGGTCCCATAAATGTTCAATGGGGTTACGATCGGGACTCATGGCGGGCCACGGTATAGCCGTAATATTGGCTTCAGACGAAGTTTTCACCCACTCCTTGTGAAAATGGGATGACATGGGGCCGAATTATTCGATCGACATATCGGGAGGCAGTTATGGAGCCTTCTTCCAGAATTACCAGCTCAGTTTTACCAAGCAAGCTTATTCCAGCCCATTCCATAACACTTGGACCTCCGAAACGATCCGTTTCGTGTATGCAAGGTTCTGAAAAACGTTCTTCTTCTCTTCTCCACACGCGCACTCGACGATCATCGCTGAAAAACTTCACTTTACTTTCGTCCGTAAAGAGTACATTTCTCCAGTTGTCCATTATCCACTCCGCATGCTCGCGAGCAAACCTCAAACGTGCTGCACGATGCGCTCTTGTCAATTTTAGACGAATAACATGAGATCTGAAACGTTGTCCGTCTTCATTGAGCCGATTTCGAATGGTTTGATCACTAATTCGTGTGCCAGTCGATTGCCGCAGTCGATTTTGTAAGACGCGGAATAATTCAATTCCTGAGAGGCAGTACAAAATGCCTTTGAAGAGTTTGTTGCCTCCCGTCCAGCTGACTTTTACAAGAAGGGCATCAATAAACTACCACTGCGTTGGCAAAGATGCATCGATTACATGGGTGATTACTTTGAATAACAGAATAAAAAAGTTTGAAAAAAAAAATACTGCATATAACTTATTTCATACAAAACGGCAATTTCATAGGTAAAGACCTAAAAATGTACATACAAACTCTCTTTCTGAACTAGTCTGATAACGAAAACTTGAACAAAAACCTAACAGTGAAAGAGCCTCACCCTCACAAAATATCAGTGTGAAATAGCGGCATAGCTGTTTTGTATAGTCAGTGTAGGTGGTATCCAGGTAGGGTTGCCATAATCTGTTTCATATACTGTCTCAATATACTGGTATTATATTATTTATAGATAGTGATAGTGACTATGTATATATAGTTATTTTTAACATATCATTATCATTACCTATATAGCCATAAAAATAAATAAGGATTTGAACCTCAGCCCTGGCCCGGGGCTCGCTCTGTGCAGCCAATTCATCCTGCAGCTGGCTGGCGGTGAGTTGCAGCTTCTGCTCCTTGTAGTAACTGTTCACGATGGTGTAGCGAAGCTCATGGAGTGCTCTCCTTGCCGTTAGCATTCTAAAATATAACATTTTCAATTAATGAAGTTGTAATACTAAGAAGCATATAATAATCTTATAGTTATCATACTTAATATTTTTGTATTATATTGTGGAGAAAGTGCTTATTTTGCTTACTGTTTTCTTGGTTGAGTTGGCTTCTGTTGGGTTATGCCAATTACAATTAATGAGGCATTGCAAACTCACTCCTCAGCAGTCATAATACATATGTAGCTTGAAGCTTTGTTGAGGATGGATGTAGATATTATGGACCATAGGACCACTTACCATCAGGTATTGTGTACTTGTTTGTTACTATTAATGTTATTAAAAAATAAAGTTATAATTGGTCCAGCAGTTTATATTAAGTAATGTAGGATATATTTCTTATAGTAATATTTATCTACTTTAATTGTTTTTATTATTTTCTAACAAATATTACATTTTCTTTAGTTTGTACTTTTAATCACTCTGTAAATTATATATATATTTTGTAGTTATATATACAATGCTATTGCCATTCTTGGAGACACATGGTGATAGAGACAGTGATAGAGCTACACTGCACTCTGTTTTTAGCTGCAGAATGAATGGGTGAGCTTGACTGGGGTAGGACCATGCCCTCACAGAGTACCACCATAAAATAGCAGTGTAATGCTGCTGTATTTTGTCTGGCGACTGCAGAAATCTGGAGACCTTTATTAATGGAGATGAGGCATTCCATCTCAGCCCTCAAGGGTGACAACGCATCTGCATTATGATTCCTTGACAAGGATGAATGTGGATGTCATGGGCCGCAGTAATCACTTAACATCAGGTGAACTGTGTGCTTGTTTGTTACTCTTAATGTAATAAAAAAAAATGCATGCCTACTATTTCATCAAATCAAAAGATACTTTAAGAAACACACTTGCGTTTTGCAACTTTTTAAATTGTGAAGATCGATTTTAACCTTATTCTGTGCACATGTTTTTATTATTCCCATACATGTGAATTTGGAGTTATTCCTGGAATTTTTATGTCATTGTATGATAACAGCATGTACATGATAATGTTAGCACATAGAATGGAACCCTTGTGCTGATTACCTCTAAATAAAGGTCTCAGCTGAGTGCCCTATGTGCTTGGCCACCTTTCAATCCGGTGAAGCTTTAAAAACACTGCCACCACCTTAGCTAAATCTGTCATGGTGTATTAGGATGAGACCTAGAAGTGCAAACTAAAGGTTAAAGTCTCAGAAATCAAATGGGTGGTTAGGTAAGCTACTATAGGATGTCAGATCAGGATAGAGGCACAAACACTCAGGGCACTAATGTGGACTAACATTTAAAAAGGGATAAAAACAAAGATGTAACAATTATTTAAATTACTTAGGGTAAGTAACTCATTATGGCCACTACAAAACTGTTGGTTGAAGAGCAGAACAAGAAAAAAAACTCCTGATTATTTAAAATATGTTAGCATCATATATATTTAAATAAAACAAATTTTGTATGAAGTAACCACCAACCCAGAAGGAAGTATAAAAATAAAATAATGACATGTATATACATAATAGTCATGTGTGCATAAGAATAGACACGAGAATTCATCTTTACAAGCCTGCAGAATTCGAACCTGTCCCATTGATATCAAATCAGCAATTCCCAGCTCATCATAATAAATATAAAGCACTATGTATTACATCTTTTCATAAAAAGCATAAGATATTTAATATGAATAAGCTGATAGCTCAGCTCCACACTTACCTTTGGTCTGCTAACATAACTTCATTTTCTCTTAAATCTAACTCATTCCCAAATTCTCTACGAATTATGTTTTTGATTCTTTCGATTTTTTCTTTTTCAGATAAACTCGAAGTCCCGTCTTTACCAGAAACAGGAGCCTCGGGATAATCCGGATCGTGATATTCCACTTTACTTTCCATTATAAACTATTTTGAATTAAAAAATACAAACGCCCTTTACAATAACAAGTTTTTGCGTTTTATAATATATCACACATGTATCACGTCACAGTATTCGCGCGAAAGTGATCCTAAACATTTATTTTACACATGGTGGGAAATTTCATTTTGTATCACTATATTTTATTTTAAAAAACAATTAAACACTCTTAACCAAATTTCCGCATTTTGACATAGTAAGGTCAACAACCGAGTCATTGGGATGAGATTTTTTTAATTACGTTCGAATAAACGTAACATAATTAAATCCGTTTATTATAATGAGTACTTTGATAGCCAACGGTCATTTCAACATTTTTTGGCTGTTTGTGTATTCATGATATTAATTTAATACTGATTTTTTTTTTGTTGCTTGTAATTCGTTTTACTTCTTAACATTTTAGAGAATCCTCTTATTAAATTTCTTGTGTAAATGTCCATGTGAATAGAAAATATACTGAAGTATTCTATCGGTAAAACAATTTTTATGGCCACTATTTCATTACAGTAATTAGATTTTGAACCATTACGGCTAAAATAGATTTTAGTTAATTAATAAAATTCTAATAACTATAAACTCTTTACTATATATATATACTGGTAGGCAAAACTTAATAAAATCGTAGTGTTAAACCGTGAAAAAACAAAAATAAAATTAATCGTAAAATGCCAAACATTGGTTTAATCTGTTGTGTCAACTGTGAGTTTTTCTCAATCTGTTAATGCAATTTTTTAATTGTCACACGAACTGCTGACGTCCTTTCTCTTGAACAAAAACAAAAAGTTGTTCACGACGAAATCGCCCCGATTATTCCGTGCGCGTAGAAACAGCAGCGTCGATCGTGATGTGAGGGCTCGCGGCGACGAGCGTGCGCCTATGTCTGATTCACAAGCGAACGGCCCCGAGGCCAACGGCATGTTAGAACAACGACGTCCGTTTTTTTATCCCGACAGCAGTAGCGACACTGAAGAATACCGCAGGGATACCGAGGAGCGTCGCAAGCGTCTTTCGAAGCGTAACGGCCCAACTATCCGTGGCAGGATGCCTCCGAAGAACCAAACCCAGAGTATGGCTACGCCGTCTACGTCTGCCCAGGAGCCGCCGCGCAATGGACAGAAGATCCAGTTGATCGATGACAGGATCACGCTGGTAGTGGACAACACGAGATTCGTAGTGGATCCAGCTCAATTTACCGCTCATCCTAACACCATGCTTGGAAGAATGTTTAGTTCTGGTATATTATATTTTTGTTTCAATTATTTTGAATCTTTTTCTGCTTTGCATGCTAGTAGATTCATACTAAGTTCATGAGAAATTATCGGAATTTATTTCTTCATACCTAATATACAATTGTACTAGCATTATAAATGTGAAAGTTTGTGTGTTTCTATGTTTGTTATTCAACATGCACAAATAGCTGAACTGATTTAAGCGAAATTTGGAACAGATAGCTTATAACTTGGGTTTACATATAACAATGGGGAATGAGATGGCTTAATAAAGGTTATCAATTTATGTTAAAAGTAGTTTAAGCTGGGTGGACTTCAGAATAGGTTCTAGTGATATTTAAAAATGTGTGAGATGACATTGTATAATTTATTATTTTCTGTTAGTATGTGTACATTTTACATACATACAATAGCCTTGAGCAACCGACATTAAGTTCACCATGTGAAAAGCAAGGAGCACCCATAAACTTACCAGTACATGTAAAATAATAAATGATGCAATGTCATCTTACAAATTTTTAATTTCCCCCCGGACCCCACTCTGAAGTCCATGAAGATAAACTCACAGGCAGATGCTAGTTATTAATAATCTACATATTCTGATTGAAAAATATTCTTTAATATGAGTATGATGTGTTGTAATGTTAATCTTCCAAGAGTTGTTTGTTTTCCTTGTAGCTTTCTCAGAAAATACCTAGGTATGTTTTGTGGTGAAATTAAAAAAGTAAAGTTTCGGCTATTTGACAAAAGATAGCCCCACTAGAAAGTTATGTTGAAATTGTCAGATGTGAGACATTATATTGTAAATGATATGCAACATTTACAATATTGTTTGAGTCATTAACATTTAAAGAATTTGAAAGGCATCAGAGATGACTCACTGTGTCACTATGTCTGTTGGATTCATACACTTGTCTCGTAACCTTTAGCTTGCTATATAACGTCCATACTGACCTATTAAAGTTAAGTTTTTTTTTTGCTTTGTGTTTAATAACTTTTTTTTAATAATGGCATGAAAGTATTTTAAGGAAAAATATTCAACAACATCATCATACAACATAAAGCACCCTGAGCCATTTGCATCCATTAACTTCCCGCAAACTTGCATAGGTTATTGTTCCACTTAGTGGGGTCTTCATACATTGCGACTGCCAGTTTGAGGTTCAAAGGCAAAATTCCGCTCTACACCATCCTTCCAGGGGCAAACAGAGCAAAAGGCCACGGCAGACCCTACACACTCCATACCACCACATCCACTACCGTCTTGAGACAGCGAAGCCATCCTTGCTTTTTCTCATTGGGAAGCAGATATCTAGTCTCCGTTGATGCCCCTCTAGGTTCATTGAACCATTTTTTGATCTGTAGTATGGTGCCTCTCCTGTGCCCGTTACGGGTTGCAGGTTATGGCCGTGTGCAGGCCAGCGGATTGGTGGTCTTTTTTTGCATACTACCAATAGGGGCAGATTTGCTTGTCACTGGATGATCCCAACGCTGTTGCCGATTCTGTCTCCGATGTGGTACTTCCGGTGATGGAGCTCTTTATTCCATCTTCAATGGTGCACATCGGGGGCAGATCCCAATCTTGGTCTCTTGACGACAGGGGGAAAACACCGCAGACCATCTTGCGGTGTCGGAGCTTCATGCCATGTGTCCGATTTCTGCAGACGTCTTTGCGCAAAGTGCTTCTCTCCCTGTACATCCACAAGCCGAGGGGGTCCTGATGGAATCCCCCAATTGTGCTGAGTTCGTGTGCTCCAGAGTTGGCACCGGTACTTTTTCGATACTCCTACTCTTTTGGCGTCGTCCCGATCTCCTGGTAGACAGCTTTGCGATTTTTGAAAATAATGGAATCCGTTGGAAAGCTCAGCTGCCAGTTCTTGAGGTACGTAGAGGAACACGAGTAGCTGATTAGTGGCCTCCGGGACGCCTTCCGTCGGGGTCTCTCAGCTGGTGACCTTCTGGTCTACTTGACTCATCGACGGGCGCAGGCATTAGAAGTAATTTAAAAAAAGTACACACATTTTTATAACAGCAAGATTATCAATCTTCCATGAAGATGCTTTTGCACCCATGTTAAATTGTGCTAGAGTAGCTGTTTGTGAAAATTAGTTGTATGTTGTTGGTAGGCCATATTAAAACTTGCTCCGAGTGCAAAGGGTTAACATTATAATTTGAATATTCTTACTTTAATAACTGTTTGTCGTACCACATTCAATTTCCTTTTTTTTCATATGTCAACTATAAGATATGTGTACATTAAATACAGTCCTCGGTGTACGTATCAGAATATAATCACATAAAGATTAAACCTCTTTATTATGTATATTGTGTAGGTCTTTTTAAAAAAAAAACATTGCAACAATTTTATTTTCTTTTAAAGGTATAGAATTTACTCACCCCAACGAGCGTGGCGAGTATGAAGTTGCTGAAGGTATATCGGCGACTGTTTTCCGCGCTATCCTGGAGTACTACCGAGGTGGGACCATCCGTTGCCCACCCACAGTTTCCGTCCAGGAGCTACGAGAGGCCTGCGATTACTTGTTGGTGCCTTTCGATGCAAACACTGTGAGATGTCAGGTAATTAATTGTCGTTAGATTTTGATTGAACAAGAAATTTTATATATATAGCTGTTTTAAATTGATTGTAAAACCGATCTGTCGGTTCAACTGGACACAATTTACAATTAACACTTATTAGTTTAGGCAGTACATATTTTTAATAGGTAATCGATAATTGCCATGGTATCTACATCCATTCGCTTTTCTTTTTTTGTGTGTGAGAGTATTGCTGTTGGTCCAGAGACCTTTACAGCTTTATCTAATTAGACTCGAGAGCGGAAGGCCCGCTGAGTAGGAGACAACGAAATTGCTGCGAAGCTGGCGCGGAGACTGCTGCTGCACCACCGCTGCACTCCGACCCCTGTGGACGAAGAACGTCGACGACAACAGAGGGGCATAATACGATCCGAAGGCCCCTCATAAGGAGGTACGAAACCTCGACTCGGATCGCTCGATCTAAAGGGTGGAACATCCATTCGCTACAAATATTCAAGATACAAATACATATACACCTCTGAGGACTAAGGTGGAATTCACCTACATTCACCATATTAAATAGTAGCTATTTGAGCTACTACTAGAAACAAGATATTGCTAGGACTTAGCAAAAGCAGTTTTCAAGAGTCTAACGGTATTTCTTGTTGTTCTATTATGGACGTATTGAAGAAATTAGACATATTGTGTTTACCTTAACGTCATCATGTAAAAACTAAAAGTACACAAAACTGTTTTGTATAAAAATAGAATGTTATCTTGTAATATTATAATCTTCATAGGTATCTCTACAATATTTGACCAAACAGTCATGTCAGTTCAAGATTCTCATGGCCGTGTTATTATGAGTAAGTTACTCAATTTAGATGATTATATTCTGTTTGTACTATTGCTTTTGTTAATATTTATTATAAATATATATTAATTCTTAATATTAAACAACTTCTAAATAATCAGCTTTGTGAACTGTAATTGATTTAAATTTGATATTAGCGGTTAAAATGCTAGGTTCTAACAACATGAATCAACAGGGAAATGTCTATGTCTAGCGTAGAGTAGCAACAAAATGTCGGTGTGTATTGTACACTGTCCGGTTAAAGCAGTCGAGGGACACAGTTAACGGGTGATGAGGAATTCCGTTGTTAGTGGTTAGGTAGTTGTCATGTCATGCGTGTAATCTTTGTTGAGGACGAATGCAGATGTTATGGACCGCAGTCATCACTTATCATCAGCTGACCTGTATGCTCGTTTCACCTCTATATATATATATATATATATATATAGTTTTATACAAAATACATTACTTTACTAAAAAAAAATCAGCAATGAAACACAAAATCAAAAACAGCTGATGCTCGGATCAACGAAAGTACAGGCGAAACTGTCTCAAAGACTAAACTAAAATATTACTATCGTCTGTCTTCGTTTTCGGAAGCGGTCTATATCACAGAATATGTACATGCTGCGATATATACAGGTTATGTGTGTGTTTTACATGGTGAGTGTAGGAATACAGGGATCCAACTGCAGGTAGCAAGGTCATCTCTGAAGCTCATGTGCACTACGAATCTATCCTGAGGATGGATGCAAATGTCATCACCTATCACCTGAACCCCATCGCATGAACTGTCCTCGTTAAAATGCAGTTTAAGTATAGATGCTGTTTATACTTGTAGAGTTTCTTCTTGAATTACTGTAATTATTTTATTATTGGTCATTAATATCAAAATCGTGTAGCCGCTGAACGCACTACTGGGTAAGGAGGTTGATAGGGTATGTATCCATTTTATCCAATGGCAATATTCGTGTAACACAAATTATTATCAAATATGCTAGAGAATATGTGACACATAATGTAAGGTAGTGCGTGAGATTGCATTTTTTTTATTTTACAACAGTGGTGACTAATGAGCACACAGTTCGCCTCAGAGTGAGTTATTATATGTTGCGGTCCATGCCATCTACATCCAACCCCAACAAAGTTTCAACATGCTGATGTGTTGTCCCTCGCTAAGGACTGAGATGGAATACCTAGTTACCTGTAATTAAGAGTATCCCAACATCTATGCAACACCAGGGTTATACTGCTATTTCTCGTTGGTATCCTAACGAGGCGTGGTCCTCGGTCGAACCGACCTATTTATGCTCCAGCAAGAACCCAGCTTAAGACTCTACCATTGTCAAATTTGGACTGCCAATAAGTGTCAAACCGCAAAATATCCAATATTTGGGTGAGACCATGTTTAGCAAACCAAGTTGCTAAACTGCTTTCAAGCCTAAGTCAATCCAGCATTAGGACCAGTTTAGTCACATTTCTAAAGCAATCAGTTTATTCTGAAGACTTACTAAATTGTATACACGACCGGGAAGAGACCCAGTTACGTATTTTCTCACGTCATCACCCATCTTAATACCAACATGTAGAAGACATTGTAAAAATGAAAATTTTTGTTTTTCAGAATCTACGTGGTCTTCTGCATGAGTTGTCCAACGAAGGAGCGCGGCGTCAGTTCGAGTCTTTCCTCGAGAGGCTGATCTTGCCGCTGATGGTGGAGTCTGCGGAGCGCGGCGACCGCGAGTGCCACGTGGTGGTGCTGCTCGACGACGACGCCGTGGAATGGGATGAGCAGTATCCTCCACAGATGGGCGATGAGTACAGCCAGACCGTGCTGTCCACTCCGCTGTACAGGTTCTTCAAGTATATAGAGAATAGGTTGGTATTATTTATGATATTATATTGCAGGTGGTATGAGAAATTCTAAGCTCTTCCTTAAAGTAACTTATTTCTGGACGTCTTCGTATCTTTGAGTGATGTCACTAATTCTCATATTTTTGGATCTCTTTTTTTAAGCATCATTGGTGGAACCGTGGATATCAGCCAGTATCCCATACATTCTTGACTATTTAATTAATAATACAAAAATATGTTATCTTATATTTACGCGAATACTGCACATTGAATAATAGTATTTTTTACGGATTTTATAGCGTTTAGTTGATAATGTTTTTTATTCCGGACGTTTCGAGCGCTTTATCACAAATCCTTGCAAAGCCACATGGTTGGATTCGCGAGGCTTTTTAAATTAAAAAACAACTTCAGTAGAGGCTTGGGTGCTGCTGGAGAGCCAGTGATTAACTAAAATAAATCGCAATCTAGATATACCGCTGCATGACCTCAAGGCACCGTGAGTTCCTGCGTAGATTCAACCAAAAATAAATAAATAAAAACTGTCACTTACCCGGGATAAGGTTGTCTGAGATGTTTGGCGTCCTGATATCACAATATCAGGACGCCAAACACTTCAGACAACCTCCCCCCCCCACCCGTGACGATGAGCACGGTAAACAGTGGTAGAGTTACACTGCAGAATCAATGGGTCAGTTCGACCGGGGTAGGACCACGCCCTCACAAAATAGCAGCGTGAAATAGCAGAGTGCGTAGTACTGATGTGTTTCGTCTGGCAAGTGTAAGCATCCGGAAACCTTTATTACTGGTGCAAGGCATCTGCATTATTATATATTCCTTGTCAAGGATGATGTAGATGTCACGGGCCGCAGGAATCACTTGCTATCAGATGAACTGTGAGTTAGTTTGTTTTACTCTCAATGTAATAAAATAAAGCCCTCGAAACGTCCGGTATAAAAAATAAACGCGACAAAATTCAAGAAAAATAGTTTTATTCAATATAATTTTTTTTAGTTACATATTACAAAATATTATCACTTAAGATAGTTAGTTATCTTGTACATTCCTCGTCTACTTTCTGTAAAGAAGGTACGATATATAAAACAAAAAATTGTCTTCGTTTTTTATTGAATTTCGGGGCAAATTTTGTTTATTTTTTATTTAGTTTTTATTGTGCTCGAAGTTAATATATTATTTATGTGCTTTAATTATTATGTACATAATATTTATATACTCCAAATATGTATGACGACAATACATAATGTAATTATTGGCCATATGGCGTGAAAATCTCATCTTGTTTTTTTGTGGATTGGCAATTAACGTGCTATTGTCTGCTAATAGATACAGTTGTGTTCAAATTGTTTTTAATTTTATTTTTTTCTTGGTTTTGATATATTATTCTTGTTGTTGTTTAGAGACGTAGCGAAACAAGTGATGAAAGAACGTGGACTGAAGAAGATCCGCCTTGGTGTTGAGGGCTATCCGACTTACAAGGAGAAAGTCCGCAAGCGGCCGGGCGGCAGGGCCGAAGTCATCTACAATTATGTTCAGCGTCCATTTATCCACATGTCTTGGGAGAAGGAAGAGGCCAAGTCTCGCCATGTGGACTTTCAGTGCTTTAAGTCAAAATCAGTCACCAACTTAGCGGAAGCCACAGCTGATCCTGTCATAGAGCATGAGCCGAACAGAGTTCGGGAAGAGGAAGTGCCCGAACCACCCCTGGATGTAGGCGGCGATGAAGAGGGCCAGTGATCATTGATCCGCTCGTCCCGAGCGGTGGTGAGGGTTCTTATGGCCATGTTTTGCTGGTATGCAGTATAAATTCCAATTTATTTTATAAAGTGGTCTAATTTGATGATTGTTGATTCGGTGAAATGAATGAAAAATACATATGTTTTGTGATTCAATGAATGGACATTATGGAAGATAAGTTTATTTGGAGAAATTTAACTGTAACATCAGTGTTTACTATACATTTATTGCTTGTTTTATATTCTGTGCTCATTTTAAACCCTGAACCAGTTTATAAATCAATTTTGCATATACTCGTGGAAGATTTCTATACATTATGGGTGTAGAGAATTGTGTAGACTGCTTATTCCGTGAGTGCTAGTGCCGCAAAAGGTCTCAGTGAAAGCGCAAACTACAAGCCAATGTCTTTAATGTGCAAATTGATAACAGCTATATAAATTGGGAAACTATGATCTTAATAATTCACAATGAGGATTATATTTTGCACTTTTTTATCATATTTAATCCATCTATCTTAAACTAATTGTAATGAGATCTTGTCTCACATTGTCACATGCTTGTCAGGGTAGGCAGAAGTCCACAAGTATATAATATTATTATGTAAACATAGCTCGGTAGCTTTATTACTGCCAGCCCTTGGGATTTTCCTTTGCAGATTAGATGTCATGGACATAGATACTTTACATGTAATTGATGTTTACATTAATGGATAAGTTGTATCAAACTTATCTATATTGGGAGTCTGAACTTATCAAGATGACCAGATAGTTATAGATATAGACCGCTAATTAAAAATTTTGTTATTAATTGCACTATATACTCCAATAACAACTAGTAACTGTTTGGAAGGCCTCACGGCGTCTGTTGTTATCTATGTTACCTACATATAATGTGACCAGTTTTATAAAATAAGGAAAGGAAGCAAACGGCAAACAAATTGTTTTTTTGTATATAGTCTAATTTTTTCAGTAATAATGTAATGTCAATAGTACGGTCAGGACTAAATTTCAAATATAAGAATGATGTAATAAAATTGTACAGACAGAAGAGAATCCTTTCCATAAAAGAATTTTTGCCATTTTTATTTTATAAATTATCCGTGACATTTGTAATTTCTGGTCGTAGATTAACATCATTGTGAAAACAGAAGCTGCATAGAAGCGGGCATTCTCGGCAATTTTGCCCAAGAATATTTTTCCAAGTTTTGTGAACAGTAATGACTACTGTAACCATATTATATTTCTCGAGGCCGGTGTATACTTGATGACGCTTACACTGTTAAAATAATTTTTGTGCATATCCAAATTGTAACCTAGGTAAACTCAACTAGGATAGGTTATACCAAATTTATTCCAAGGGTGTTTTTATAATAAAACGGTAATGATCTATCTTAAGTGTTTCTTTGTCCTGTTTCATTTAAATATTATTGCATCAGAGAAAATATTATCAATATTTTCTTTGCTGCAACGTTGCTTGGCCATGAAGGAAAAACATCGTGAGGAAACCTGCATGTCTAAATAAAAAAGGAACAGATGAAGTCCGCAGTGTAGCCGCGTGATGGATTGTGCCCAACTGTGGGTTTTATATTTATGGGCTATTACTTCATACGTACTTGCAGTTCACGCTAATAAAAGCATGTTATAAAGAACTAATTAACATTACTAACATCCTTGTCGACCGCCATGTACATGGATCCAATTCATAATGCTCGTTTTTGCAAGTCTGCAATTTTGTTTATTTATTGATGTTAACAATTTTTATTAAATCGAGAGTAACAAACGAGCGCACACAGTTCACCTGATGGAAAGTGATTCCTGCGGCCCATGACATCTACATTCATCCTTGCCACGGAATCATAATGCAGATCCGTTGCCACCCTTGAGGACCGAGATGGAATGCCTCGTCACCAGTAATAAAGATCTCCGGATCACTACACTCATCAGACGAAACACAGAAGCATTATGCTGCTATTTTACGCTGGTATTGTAAGGCGGTGGTCCTACCGTGGTCGAGCGGATCCATTGAATCTACAGCTAGAATTAAACTGCAGTGTAACTCTACCAATTTAAAATTAATCAAGTAAATATTAGGTTAGTGGCGATTGTAATTCGATTATAACTTGATAAAAATAAATAAAACGTAAGTAACACAACACTGTACTTTATTTAAACTTAAGCTAAACAAAAGTAGCAGTGTTACTAGACAAATAATAACTCTTAGCAAATAGGTACATACTACACAAATGCCATCTTATAAACACGATATCTAAAAGTAACACAGACAACAGATACACTTAGAATGACAAATTAGGACTACAACGTTACATATATCAGAGACAAGTCATTTTGCAATTCGATAACGTCGATGCAAAAACAAACCGATCATTTATGAGTTCTTTGATCATACCAATACCACAAACGTTACCATCATGAACAAGAAACCTACATCTATTATTGGTAATCAAGATGCGGTTGCTCTGTTGTGGATTGAAAAATATCAAAATATGAACAGAATTTTTTGAAATCTATCAGCTTAGAATAGTTATGAAATGGTTTTTTCATATTATTCTGAAATACTAGCACCTTAAATACGGCAACATTATCACAAGAATCGTAAATTGGAGTGAATTTTGTTTATGCCGTCAATCCATTGATTCTTAAAGGATTTGTTATAGAAGATAAGTCATGGACATAAGATTTTTTATTTTAAATAATATCTGAGAAATATATACTAATTAATTACTTTCAAATTAGTGATAATAAGTAAAGTTAAATCGAAACACTATCGAGTTAATTAATGTAATTCCTATAATATTATATAAGCTCTCAATCAAAATCAATCGGTGGTAGTGGCGGCGGTTCGGTCGTGTCAATTTTCAACATAAATTTTGCATCTTGAGAATCTAGAAATAAATATATCGTTATAGTAATTTTTTTCAAATTATTTATATATTCTATAAATGCACAAATAAAACAAACATTGTACAAAAAGGTGCACTTAATGCCAAAAGGCAACCTCAATCTTTGGGTTGAACAGAAAATATATTGACAGAGTAAGAAGAGAAACTTATTATTGATTTTAAAAATATATAGCGGGTACAAAAGCTTCTGGTTCAGGCTATACAAAAAGTAAAAGTATATAAATAAAAATTTTTTTTTGTATAGTCTGAAGCATTATTGCAACATTGTTTTTTATCCACATTTCAACTTGGAGTTTAACTTTAAAATCAGAGTAGTAGAGCATCCCTGCAGTTTGTTTCTAATATGAATGGGTCGGCTTGATCGTGAGAGGATAGGAAGAATAACACAGAATATACGGATAACTTTATTATTAGTGACGAGGCATTCCATCTTACGACATGAGTAAGCACCTGCATTATGTTTCCTTATCGTGTACAAAGTTGGGTGTCATGGGGGATGCAGCGGTCACTTGACATCCGTTGAAGAATCGTGTGATAGCTTTGTTTTCCTAAAAACATTAAATAATAATTTACATTTTTCGACAAATCTGTTAGAGTAGTTTGACACAAGTCGCTTCCTCATTCACAATACTGCTTCAGGTTGTGGGATCTACTAATACCACTACCGTATATAAGATAGTTGGGGTTGCGAATTGTATCATACAGGATGTTTATGATTGAAAAGAACTCACCAGTCGCCCGTGAGGACGATTGTGAGCGTTTGAAAAGTCGTTCGAGCAGGACGCGCGAGGGAGACAGCGGGCGCGGCACGCGTGCCCGCCCTGTGCGGGAACCACATGGCCCGACTGTGGACACCAAGCCGGGGTTAGAAGGCTGCCGTGTGAAGCTAAAGGCACCACGTCACAGGATCTCCACTTAATGGTCGACGCTTAACGCGTTTATTGAAAACATGGCAAAGCATTTAATATAGGATTCGAATTGCCCTAATTCTTGAACCGGTATTTAAAATATTAAAGACGATCAGTCCTCCGATGATACACAGGCAGCGGTCCAAGGGAGAGACTTTGACATTTTTTTTTCACGCTTCTTACAGTCCAGTTCTAACGCAAACAGTTTCGCTCTGAAAGGAATTGCTTACGAATGTCATGTCTTCAATATTACAATATTAGGATTGACAAATGAGCACCCATGTCATATGATGGTAAGTTATGACTGTGACCCCATCCATCCTCAACAAAAATTCTTCTGATCCTTGCACTCATTACACAAAACACAACAGCGTGATGCTGTGTTTTTTACGCTGATATTCTGTGAGGGCGTGTACCTTAGTCGAGGTGACACATTCATGTTTTAGCAAAAAAACTAGCTTCAGCGTGATTCTACGACTGTCCTCCTTAGGGATGATACGCTATACATCTTGAATATTGAGCGTATATGGATGTCTTAGGCCACAATCTTCACTTACCATCAGATGAACTGTGTGCTCGTCTGTCACACCTAATGTAAAACCTATAAAAAAGTCTGTGCCAGTTTACAAGAATAATATTTGAAGTCTCAGAGAGCTGCGCATAGTGGTCCATGGCAAGAACGGCGTAAAGAAAAACTGACACAGCAACCCTGGCCTGCCTGCAGCCCGAGCTCGTACCCTGGCTCGGGTGAGGGTTGAGGACATGGTCAAAGGAACCAATTATTTTCTTAATCAATTTTTTATTGTTACAAGTTACCTTACGTAAACACACGAGCGCCGCGTAAGTCAGGTTTTATGTGACATCTGAGGACTCGTTCATGTTAATCGTTACTTACCCTTCGCTCCAACATACTAGCTCCAACATAGCTCTTCAAGTGTTCAAGGAGTACCTACTTAATATAATACTCAGATTTTTTTTAATGTGATATTAGATGTGCACACATCCCACCTGAAGGTAAGTGATCACTGCGGGTGATGATATCTATATCCAATATCAACAAAGACAACTTCACATGCGTTGTCGTTCCTGAGGACTGAGATGGAATGTCTCAGTACCTATAATTGGGTTCCCGGATCCCTACACTTACCATACGAAGCCCAGCTGTATGCTGCAGTGTTAACTGGTATTCTATGAGGACGTGGTTTTCCCCTGGTCGAGCTGACCGTTTATGTTGCAGCCAGACAATAATTGCACCGTGACACTGTGACCAATGCCTTACCTTTCACTTTGGCAACACTCGACCCGTTCTTTTCTTGTACAGCCAGAACTCAGACAGCACTGAATCTCCCCTGAATATCGGAACCAGTAAAACAATCTACAAAGTACAATACTTAGTGTTTCGCAGGTCGCACCGAGTGCGGCGGGGGGGTGAGCGACGTGCGTGGCGGGGGGTCGGGGGGCCGCGTGCGTGGTGCGCGTGCGCATCATCACCGCCACGCACACGCAGCCAGCGCACACCACGCCGCACACGCCCGCCCATAACTGACTCGCATACTGCTGCTGTCGCTGCAAAGTACGACGTGAATACCTTACTGGTAGCTTCCATCTCACTAACGATGTTTTTTTAATATATCAACGTGTGTGTTCTATATTTGAAGAGAAAAGGCGGCAAACGTGCAACTAGCACACCTAATGGTAAGTGATTATGGCCGCCCATAAACATGCCAACACCGGGTAGAGTACGTATGCATGTTGTATCGACTCTTATCTTGAAGGTCCTCCTGGTCAATTTTGGCCACGGTTTTGGTTATCACCATAGGCGCAGGATTTATTACAGTGCCTTAAGCATTCGCGCAAACACAGTCGTTCCTTTCCCTATTCCGATATAATATAGTAGCAGTAAGATCGGAGAAAGTTTCAGATGGATATACATATCATACTGAGACCCAAAACCAACAATTAGTGATAGGCAAATATGGTTCATCAGTTTGGCATCGAACCCAGGATCTGTTACGCAAGATCCGGGTATTCACTCGGTTGTATATTATAAGAGTGACAAACGGTAGTCAGCTGGTAATGGAACCAAAGCATGGCCCTTAGAAAGCGGGTACGCTTACCAATATGTAGGCAAGTTAATTATTTCAAGATCTACATTCAGTGATAATATTCAATATGTTACAGAACTGGGATGACGACGAGCACGCAAACCACTTGATGATGAGGGGATCCTGGAGTACCTAACCCACATACATCCTCGTCAAAGAATCAAAACACTAATGCGTTCCTTGAATACTAACACTCGATATAATACTAATGAGATGTCTGGTTAATTTTTTTTTATATGTATATTTGCCGTATAACGAAAAGAAACTAACTAAGAACAGAGTGTGATCAATAAGGTATGAGATGGATAAATAGCTCAAGGATAAATAGTACGCGGGTCTGCGTAACTTAAGGTTGTAGGTTCAAATGCGACGTTCCACTAGTTGTGAACCATCATTACAAGCTTCGTCGGAGTGGTTACGGGAAAGTTAGTAGTGTTAATATATTTGCCAATATTCTTCCAAAAAGAACCCATTGGAACAGATAGGTTTTCGGGTGACAACAGCTTTCTTGAATCCCGGATGGAGCGATGATTTCTGCGATATAATATAGATATGCGGGCTGAACGTCGTCTCGTGGAATTTTCAGTAGTGCAGACTATAAGGCGGAAACGAAGAGTTTTTTTTATAGTTTTGAGAGAAGCGAACGCGCACACAGTTTATCTTGACCACCACCATTAGATTCAACCTCGATAAGGAATCATAATGCAGATGCCATCCCTGAGGACTTACTTGAATACCTCGTCACCAGTAATAATTGTCTCTGGATCCCTACACTCATAGGAAACACAACAGCATGCTGATATTTTACGCTGATGCAGATAATAAAAAAGAACATTGCACATGCATCCGCATTGTTACCCTTGAGGATTGAGATGGAATGCCTCGTCACCAGTAATTAAGGTCTCCGGACCCAAACCAAGAACACAATCCTACCCCCATAGTTGGCATCTCCAATGTCAACCGTACAAGCGAAGCTAATTGATCACAAGATAGGCGACCATCTAAGTATGCATGCGGTGATCGGCTGTAGGTGGCTCCAGGATCTTATAGCAAATAATTTTATCGTTCTTCTTCCTCGTCTTTTGAAATATGTATATAGGGTACGTACTTCATACCTGTGCAGGCGGCCGAGCCCCAGGCGGCAGGCGGTCGAGCCCGGCTCCGAGTGTGTGCCGCGTGGACACGCCGAGCACGTGTTCTCTCCAGCGGCCGCGCACGTATTCTCCGGACATGCAGCTGGAAAGGAACCACGTAGCGGAGCCGTATTTCATGTATTGTACAATACTCAACTGTATCTTGTTGTTATTTGAATCTCTGGGTGGCTCCTAAGTTACGGGTCCTGGGCACGATTCTCCGAAATATTCCAGGAATTGGGTATTGCAAATTGTTGATTTCTGGGTCTGGGTATTTTGTATGTCCAGGAACCTTCACCTTCCTCCGATCCTATTGCAAAAAGCAAATGCATGGTGCATTCCCTATTAATAAGGGCGACGACGTTACGGCACGACTATGATAAAGGGAAGAGGGAATACGAGGAAAAGCAGAGAGAAGACGATTTACAGAATGAAGAGAATGTGTGGTGTGGAGTTGTAAGCAGTTGAAATATCAATGTGGGGTTTCTATAGGAGATTTATTGAGAAGGAAAAGAAGAAATCATTAAGAGTTACGAAGAATGGTAAGTCCTTCGGTCCACCAGAAGATAACGAAATGGATCTGGAAGACATCATCACAAAGCCGCATTTGCCGCAAGCAAAGAAACACTCGCTTGATCATCCAGCTGATTAATGACCACATTATAAGAGTATGCAGTAACCACTTCAGACCCGAACATTATTGCTGTTACACAAATAATACTCATATATCTGTTTTGATCTCGACATTAGCTGCCAGATAATCTAACATTCTGCCCTTGTCGTCCTGCAATTGCTTTTAATTACTGTATAAAAGAGCCGTGTCCAAGAGCTGGCTTTCAGTTCACGGTGAGCGAGCAAGCCAAAATTGATCACAAATGCCGGTATCAATGAAATCGTTATTTTAAGTGCTTAATTACTGCTTGCGGCGAAGAAAAACGTCGTGAAGAAACATGCATATCTAATAAATAAAAAATATACATTTCGAAAACGTGTAAACTTCCGCCATTCCGCAGTAGAGCCGTGTGGTTTACACTGTAACACCCTCTATACAGAACATATCTATTCCCAGTATATATATCCCCATTTATATATACATGGATGTTTCTTTACCTAAGTATCATCCTATATAAATCAGATTCTAGACATCATTCTAGACTCAAAATTTTTATGGCATGGTAAGAATTATATCATCACTTTGACAATCATGCCTTTTGGTGAACGCTAGAAAGTGTCTATGCAAAGAAAATCATTAAAAAATGTTGTTGATGCAATGAGGCAGTTGAGTGATGCAAGAGGACGGTGTGGGTTACCACAGATCTTCTGCTCAGTGAGGAGATAGAAGCCAGCCGGGCAGCACACCACCACGTCGACGTCGCCCGGAGACATGCTCTTCGACAGCTGCTTGTACTCGCGGTGGCCGCTTGAGTCTGGTCCATTCACATTATTAGTTACGTTAGAACAAGATGTTCCCAATGACAACTCTCTTTATATCAATACAAGCATTTCAACATTACTGGTGACGAGGCATTCCATCTTGGTCCTCAGGATATCCACGCATCTGGGTTATGATACCTTATCAAGGATGAACGTGTTTTATTGATTCCGGGAAGGAATTACCATCAGGTAAAATGTATTTTTTTTAATTACATTGAGAGTAAAAAAGGGGCAGACAGTTCACCTGATGGTAAGTGATTCCTGCGTCCCATGACATCTACATTCATCCTTAATAAGGAATCATAATTCAGATTTGTTGTCACCCTTGAGGACTGAGATAGAATGACTCTTCACCAAACACAGCAGCGTTATTCCGCTATTTTATGGTGATATTCTGTGAGGGCGTGGTCCTACCGCGGTCTAGCTGACCTGCTCAGTCTGCAGCTAGAAATAAACTGCACTGTTAATATGATAATCGTAAGATACATGTTTGTCACCCAAAATAATAATAAAAAACCTTATTGAGGATAAATGCGGTGTCATGCGAGCATCGATTCCGAACTCCCCCCCCCCCCTCACATTTTGTACTAATTTCAAATATTTAAATACTGTTGTTCATTATCTATACTCATTTTATGGGTAAAAATTGTTATTTTTGTCTTTGATTGCGCTACCATGCTACTACAACTGGTGGGTAGTCTCCAAGGCCCACTGGAAGATAATGCAGCCTGGTTTGAAAATTATGGATTACATGAATTACTTACCATCAGACGATCTAAAAATTCTCTAAACGTCACCCTCGTCAATACATTAAACAGGTTAACGGAAAAAAAACACGCGAAATAAAACTCAAAATTCTTTGGCGAAATAAACACTCAAGATATAATATAAATATTTAGCGGTGGAACATCAGACAGAGAGAAGCGGAAAGAAGAGTACAATTGAATTCAGCAACGTATATAGCATAATACTCTCTCATTCTCTCTCTCTGGCCATGTATGTATGTACGTATGTATGTATGTATTTTCCGTCCTTTTTACCTCAGAAACGTTTCATTAAACGTTGCACTCAAATTCGAAACTTTTCTCTCAACACTTTGGTAAGGTGTGGCATGGCGGTTCTTCCGCGTATAAATGTTTACTCACCCTTACTTTTGAGTGTCTTGAAAATAGTCAAGTTGGGTGGGTAGCCGTCTACCGGGGTTAGGCTATTGTTGAACTTGTCGTACATAATGACAACTGGAAGAGAAATAATAGTATAAGCACGTTTCACACAGTCATTGAAACCGCGGCGAACACGCGATGAGTCTGCGTGGGTTTTATTTTTGATATGTCTAGCATATCAAACGTATCATATATAACGTGTTGAAGAAACCGAAAACCTTATAATGAAAAGAAGTTGTTTATTTGAGCTTCATTTAAAGCATTGCTACTCAACTATATTTATGTCGTGTGTGTGACCCATAAAATAGCAGATAAGGTAAATAAAAGCCTTACGGACCCTTCACTATAAAAAACTTAAATTATTTTTAATTAATAGTTTATTTACACAAAGCAAATTATACGTTTATTTTTATGTTGTTATTACATGTTAATATTAAATTATTTATTAAACAGATTGCGACCCCTTTAATCACAAACGCATTCCCCAGGTTGACAAACGATGATATATAGAGATGTATAAAGGCGGGCTTTGTGCCTTGGCATTCCGTACCAGCCAACCTTAGTGTAATGCAGAGATGAATCGAAGCAGGTGTTACAGCCCGCAAGAGTATATATTGTAATTCCTCCACGTCATCCTTTTTAATACGAGGTATACTTGTTGATCTAATTCCCACGGCACTATAATATACCCAGCACAGTTGACAGTCCAACCATAACCAGAAGATGTCACCATTGTCGAAATCGATTACGAATACATTATCATTTGAGAGACTTGCCATTCGAGCCCCCAACGTGGGCCTCAGTTTCAACCTAAAACGTACTACTACATACACCGCACAAAAATTAAAGCAGCACTTTTATTATAGCATGAACGGTGATATACGAGCACACAGTTCACCTGATGGTATGCAATAACTGCGACCCCATCCAACCTTAATAGTGTTTGATTCAACATGCACACACATGTCCCTGGATCTTTTAACTCGCAAACGAAACACAGCAGTGTTATCTACCATTTCAGACTTGCAATGTGAAGGTGCGTCCTTCCTCGATGACCTATTCATGTTGCAGTTAGAAACTAGCAGCAGCGTGGCTTTACCTACTGTAAACCACTGAGTTCTTGACATACTGTATGGTAGTCGTACCTTCAACAAATGCCAAGGCCGCTGCATTGCTGGCCCACAGCATCGTCATGGAACAGGCTAGGTCCCTCCGGCACTCCGGGTCGCAGTCTATAGACGGCGGGGAGGAGACCGTCATCACTACTGTGGGTTTCAGGAGATCTTCACTATCCTGTAAATATAATCATTATAAGATTTTTAATGTATTGTACATATGTACCGATATATTTAAGTCGATATTTTTGTATGAAACAGCCTATATATATAAAAATCCCACTGCTGGGCGAAGGCCTTCTATCCAGAGAGAAGTTTAAAGCAAAGTCCACCATACGGGTCCACTGCACATTAGTGAACTTCATACGAATTCGTTTTTGTTTAATTTTATTATTTTAAGAAATAATAAACTAAGAAAAAATACATCGTGAGTATAACTAGTCTGGCCATAAATACTGTTACATAAAAGCTTTTATTTTTCAATTATTTAATTATTTTGAATTTGGAACACGTATATTATTTTAAAAACTTCTTTCGATTGTGCGCCTTTCGAATAGAATATTTTTTATTTTTTTTTGCTGAGATATGTGGGTATAAATTTTAATAATATTAAATAACTTCATTAAAAAAAATGCATTTTCATTAGTAACAGAACTTTTGGCCAGACTAGGTCTTTACATATGAAATTGCCGTTCTTCAATATTGACCATTTCAAACCAAAAAAAAAGATTTGACTTGTTTTGATTGGCTGTGAATTCTAAATTCAAATTAATTTTGTTTTAAAAACATGACATTCTTTTTACAAAGTCAGTCTTTTGTTTATTGATTAGTTTTGTATTTTCATTAAGTTTGAACATTTTTCGTCATAATGGATACTTTAAAAATTCGTGTAATTATGGAATATGAGTTCCGCCGTGACATCAACGCCGCACAAACGGCACGTAACATCAACAACTTTTACGGAGAGAACTTTACAAACGAACGCACAACCCGTTATTGGTTTGCCCGGTTCCGTTCTGGAAATTTTGATTTGAAAAATGAACCTCGTGGTCGTCCAGACACTTTGGTCAACAATGATGAATTATAGGCGATTGTGAAAGCTGATGATACTCAATCTACAGCCGAGCTAGCAGCAGCATCTGATGTTAACATCAAAACAATATTGGTCCATTTGCGACAAATTGGCAAGGTAAAAAAGAAAGAAGAAAGAACTTAACGATCGCCAGCGCAACGTACGCGTTGAGACCTGCCTCGCGCTGCTCAGAAATGAAAGAATTTTGAACCGAATTGCAACGGGCAGCGAAAAATGGATTCTGTTCGACAATCGAAAGCGCTCAGCAAGTTGATTAGATCCTGGTTCAGCACCAAAGCAATGCCCTAAACGAAAAATGACCTCTAGAAAGTTGATGGTCACTGTTTGGTGGTCTAGTGCCGGTGTGATTCATCACAGTTTTTTTACCAAACGGCGTGAGCATTACTGAAGATGTGTACTATGAAGAACTGAAGACAATGATGGAGAAGCTCGCATCTGCTACACGACAACGCGCGACCCCATACTACAAAACAAATAGTCTCCAAGCTGCAATAGTTGGGGTTGGAAGATCTCCCTGATCCACCGTACTCACCAAACCTTGCACCCAACGGCTATTAGTTTTTCCAAAATTTGGACAACTTTTTAGCGGGAAAAAAATTCAATTCCCGAGAGGCAGTACAAAATGCCTTTGAAGAGATTGTTGCCTCCCGTCGTTTTTTAAACTTGATGCACAAAGTAAATGACATAGGCGGACTTAATTCTAAAAGCTATTTCTACCAGTCGACCTGAGGGTGGTATTGAGAAGCTAGGGTAGGTGCACATATAATATATATAAATATATACACAAATATATATAAATATATATACATATGTATATATGTATATATATATATATATATATATATATATATATATATATATATATATGTATATATATATATATGAGCATATAGTTGCAAGTCATCGGCGAGAGCGGTGGTGGTATTAACATCTAAAGCCGGATGGTAAGGGAGATATCAATTTGTTGCTAAGAACAAATTGAGAAATTTGTTTATGGACGCAGGACTCTAGCAACCTTAGAAAGAAAAGGTAGAATGTAAATAGGACGATAGTAGGTGGGGAGAGTAGGATTAGAGCATTTTGCAAGAGGCCGAACGTACGCTTTGCGCCACAAAACGGGATAAGTGCACGTGTCTAAGGAAAAATTCACAATGTGGGAAATTGCAGGAAGTATGTGATCGATGATGGGAATAATCATTCGCCGACTGATGTTATCACATCCAATAGCATTGGATTTAATTGACAGGATTATCCTTTTATCTCATCACAAGACACTGGAGAAAAATGCATTGAATTTATATTAGGACGCGTCAAGCCATGTAGATATGAAATAGTCTTCTGTATCGTCAGATGATTCATCGAAATAGTTGTGGAGAAATGCTAATTTAAATCATCTAGACCGATTGTAATTGGAAAGTTTACTTAGAATCACAGAAATAAAGTTTGATAAAAATATACTTTAACTTATTACCTACAAAACGGCAAATTCGGACATGGAAATAATTTAGTCAGTGATCAGAAAGATTTACCTTGTTCGTCAAGCAGACCGGTTGGTCGATCCGAAACTTGGCATACGCCTCCCCACAACAGTTCGCTGCCTTCAACATCACAGGTGCCAGGTGTTGAATGTTCTCCAGGTCCTTGGAATATCAATTGAAATAGTATGCAAGTCAAGTTGTTCCATTAATAGTAGTAGAGTTTTCGTCATAACCACGGTCAGCCCATCACTAGTCTATTTTAGGGAGTCAAGAAAGACGCATGCAGAGGTGAGCAATTCACTGCAGGCGCCCTCGGCGGCCTGTTCAATCTGAGGGTCGGAAGGGCCACGGGAGGTGGAGAGTCAGCTCATGTAATGATTAGTGATGTCAGCAGTCCATAATATCTACATCCATCTTCAACAAAGAATCAATATACAGATGCGTTGTCCTTCCTAAGAACCGAGTAGGAATGCTTCGTTACCTGTAATTAGGGACGTCAGATACCTACACTGACCATACGCAAAACAGTAGAGTCATGTTGCTATTTCACTCTGGTATTATATGAGGGTGTGGTTCTTCCCTGGACGAGCTGACCCATTCATTTTGCGTTCGAAACCAATTACCGCGTAGCTCTAACACTGTTTAGTTTAACTGTGTAATTTTAGTTACCTGGTAATTGCATTCGCCCAGACATCTGTACAGAGGTGTTAGCACTATATTATAGTCTGGTATCTCGATGACGTTCAGTCTGACGCTTCTAGTCACAATCTTATCCTGGAGGTGAAGAAGATGTTATATCAATTCAAAATTATCAGGCTTACAAGTATTTTGTTTGTGCTAGACGAGGACAACTATCGAGTACTAACTAACTAACTAAGCATTGTAGGTTTGAATCCACCAATTCAAACCTACACCGCTTAGTTTCGTAGACCGTACGTATAAACATACGGCGGTTAGTGCTGCAGACTAAGTTCATAGTTCAACGCTTAAAAATCAATTTATTATAATAATATTAGTTCACGACTATTCCTTTTCTCGTAGGGGATTTGCTGCCATAATTGTCACGCCTGGAGAATGAGTTAGCAACCGCAGAATTACAGAAACTTGTAACGCTGCTGCCTTCTCATCGACATGAGCATTAAGGGCCGAAAATTCATGGTCTATTAGTGGTCAATGGTTGTTTATGGGATTTGCCATAGTCGCACGGGATGAGATGGGGTGGGTTATACTAACGACTCGAAACCCACCCGGCCGTTGACGTGTACTTCTTCACTTAACAAGGATCCACATGCGTTGTCACCCCTGAAGACTAAGATGGAATGCGTCGTCACCAGTATGAAAGGTTTCCGGATTTCTACACTCAGTAGACAAAGCAAACATTCTACTCTGGTATACTGCGAGGGCGTGGTCCTCCCCCACCCTTTCATGTTCTTTCACTGCATTATTATATATTGGTATCCGACTCAAAACTGGAGAAATTGGGCCATAATTATACGCTGACATGAGAAAATTTGAAAGCGTGCGCCTTCCCGGTCATGCCAACCCATTCGTGTTTCTAGATGCAGCGCGCATGATACAAATAATAGTTTCCTTGCCTGGCAACAGGTGTAAGTCCCGAAGTTCCTTGGCTCGACATTGTTAATGACAAGGGAAGGTCCAACAATGGCGAGGTTCGGATAGCTCAGCATAGATTTCCTCTCCGCCGACCACGTGTAGCGGTACATGTTGGTTATGTTGGAGATCGTGTACAGAGGGACACCGGACACGTTGCAGTAAATCGTCACCGATTTTCCACGTATCACGAAAACTTCATCCTGAAATAATAAATACAAAGTACAGTAAACAGCCCATTTGTCTAGATCCCCTGTGCAGATTCCGATGCAGATTGGCGGATTACCCATGTCTACGAACATCAACTTTATAACAATCCACTGCTTAACAAAGACCTCCGCCGTAGATTGCTACACAAAGTACGACACTGAGCCACCCGCATCCATCAGCCTGTAAAAATTTGCATGGGTCATGGTGCCTTCGGAGGCGACTCCAATACTGTATCTACGAGTCTGCGATTCTGCCTCCAGATAGTTCCTGAGTGGTCTACCCCATCGGTTCTACGAGCTACATGGCCAGCTAATTGCCACTTCAGCTTGCTCAACTTTTGAGTGCGAATTATGATTTTTTTATTTACTTATTAAATACGCAGATTTCTCCACGGTGTTTTTCTTGACATTGGTCCCGATGCCGGGGATTGAATACAGTTGCTTGCGTGCGGTAAAATTAAAAGCGAACAGCCGCACACTGAGCTTCCACGGCTCAAATACATACATATGTATATAAATATAAAACAATACTTACGATTAAGTCTCGCAATGGAGGCAACTTTCTCAAGCCGCTTTCTACATTCGACATATCCACAGTCTTCCTCTTCCTCCGTTCACTCTCCCTTCCCCGATACACGCCATCCCCGCCTAAGTACAAGCTGTCGTAGTCCTCTCTTTCATTTCTTAAAACATAATGTATTCTTCCTTTCACGTCATTAATTTCAAAGTCGTCTTTCCTAGCGGTATCATCATCAACGTAGTTGAAGTCAAACTCATTTCTTTCTGCAATTTCCCCAAAAGCATTCTTGGCTTTGGAAGATCTTTTATCACGCACCCAATTCCATTTCCAGCGGGTACTAAAGGAGTTACTTCTGACGTGTTGTCTTCTACCACTCTTCTTGGTTTTAGTCGTGGCTATGATTTGAAATACTCGTGGCGCCTTTATATATTTAAAGCAGGTAATATCCTTGACGAACTTCTTAAAATCCGCTTTTGACAGCTCCCTGTACTTCTTTTCGATATGAATAAAAGTTGCGTCGATGTCGCATATGTCGGCTCTTGGCTCATAGATCTCTTGAGAAAAGGATTTATATTAATTTCGATATTTATAAGACACACCCTGGTGACGCAAGCACGCAGCTCATATTATGGTAAAAACTCTGCGGCTTCTCCTCCTGACCCTAAGTTCTAAGGTATGCCTCCTTAATTTAAAAGTCATATTGGTCGATTTCGTGGCGGTATCTTATGGTTCTAACCAGAATACATCAACTGCATATATATTTTAGTGTATTAAGCATTTGCCTTTACGAATTACCCTCCCCAACGCTCTATCCCGATGTTCCTAACGTCATAATATAGGAGCAAGGTGGATGCAGTGTTAAAGACACGGGACGTACAAACATCCAGACCAGAAAATAATTTTAAATGCACAAATGTTCCACAAACAACAATTTCAGGACTCGTGATGAATCAATCAGTTAAACTGACCACTACGTAATATGATCATATTTCTTTTATAATGATTTATATTTTATGATATTTGGATTTTTCACCTGATAGTAAGGGATAACTGGGGCCTAACTGGGTCCTGGGGGATAACCATGACAAAGATTCAAAATGCATATGCGTTGTCATCCCTGAAGATTGAGATGGATTGCCTTTAAATTGAATTGAATTGCTGGTACCTGTATTTGAATGCTGGATTCCTAAACTTACTATACATATAAACAATAATATAAACACAATGATGTGCTGCTATTTAATGCTGGGAGGAGTGGCCCTCCCCTGGTTGAGCTGACCTATTCATGTTAAGAGGCAGGCTCTACCGTCGTTTATGATGAATCATAACATTTCCACACTGAGCTGGTAGATTTCGTTGATATTTTGTGCACGAAATGATATTCATAGGTTATCATTACTGCATCTGTATTAGGACTTTTTTATCCGCAACTATACATACCTCCATTCCCCTCACCGGTTTTGACATTGTCGCCTTTCGCTGTTGGTTTAGTCTGAAATTTACCAAAATGTAAGAGTTATTTGCGAAAAGCATAAAAGTGAGTAATTGTAATTGGGGTACTGCATCAGTTTTAAACAAAGCCTCGTCCCTGGGCTACCTCATCAAATTAACGGCGCTTCGCAAGGTAGCGTGTTAGGGCCAACATTGTTCTTAATATACGAGAATATACTTAATCGACTCGTGTTATATTTTATTTGATTTTAAAATAATTGGCATATACTTTTGTATGCTGATGACACTACTGTTGTTTTTATAAATGGGTAGAAACGCACAATGTAACGGGAAACCAGCTTGGCTAAAATAGCTATATTAACATAACACTTCAAAAATTAATAATTATAAATTTAATAAAATAACTTGAAAATACATAATTGAAGTAATGTACGGAACGTCTGTGATTGTTCTTCTATATTCCTTCGGTCTTTTCCTGATTGTATAGGAATATGTGATAGGTATAGACAAGTACCCGATGGGGATGAAAAACCTCAGATTGGCCATTGTAGCATAGGACAACCCTCCACTAGACGGAGTGATAACCTTTGAATCGCTCGGGATCACAGACCGTGGTAGTCTGCTGGGGAAGCTTTTATTCAGAAGTGGACTGGTGATGGACAGATGATGTTAACCAGTATATATATATCAATGCCTGATGTAAACCTGTGACCCAATTATTGGTATGGTATCAACAAGACTTACTCCTATGGGTTGACAACTCATTCACATCATGATCCATTATGTGCTCATTGGTCATTAAATAAAAAAAAACTGGCTTAATCACTTGGCACTTTGTGGTCGTGTTGCTTTCATTAGAAGCTTTCTCGCTACTGTCTTCAGGCGGTGACGGCGTCGCCGCGGTTGATGCGGTCGGTGTCGCCAATGCTGTGGTTACATTCCCGCCTGTTAGTTTTCGTTTCTTGTCTTCAATAGTGCTGGTAGTCCGGTGGTCAGTGACTACGAAAGATCAATATAACATTATTTTAGTACTACCAGAGTGAAATAACGCTGCTGCGTTTCGTATGGCGAGTGTTGTGAACCATTACAGGTACCGAGGCGTTCCGTCTTAGTCCCCAGGGGTGAAAACGCATCTGCTTCTGGAAACTTTGTAAAACATATGATATATATGTCATGGACCACACTCCATCACACCATGAGATAAACTGTGCTCTTTGGTCACTTCTCATATAATAAAAAAACCTCGCTATTTTCTTATAAAATAGAGGTAGAGAAACAGAAGGAAAATTTATAAAAATATAATAAAAAAAAGGAATTATCGAGTCGCGTAACCTATGCTGGAAGTTTGGCGACCACTATCACAATATAAGGCCGACTAATTGGAGCTGAATAACTCGTGGTTATGAGATTAAGGGTGACGATCGAACACACAGTTCACCTGATGCATTTGCGCATCTGATAACTGCAATTGAATACCTAGTTGTAGTATTAGTAGTACCTATATAGTAGTATAGCTAGTAATCGGGGTTTTATTTTGCATAATATTGTATGTATTGTAGTACTAATAGAGCTAAAACAAGACTCTTAATTCTTTAACAGTGGTCTGTTTATCGGACAAAGTAAACAGAGTTGAAGACTTAAAGCAGAGCCACCATTTCAACTGGACTAAAGCTTCTGGTTGTGATTGAAGGGTTCTATGGACAGTTGTATAGATCGTCGTTGGAGTAAATGTGGTAACGACCCAAGAACAATGCTCTACCGACACTATCCTGGGGATATCTCGGTGATTAGATTGACTGAGATGAGGCAAAGCGCCGACAGAGTTACGGCACAGCCTTTGAAAACGGGCCGATGCTTTAGTTCGAATACGGTCAACGAGTAACTTTAGCGCTGGGAAAAAATTATCATATGGTTTTATCCTAATCCTTCTAGTCTGTACTCGAGAGAACCCAGTACAAACTTGGTAAAGGACGTTCAATCATAGTTTTAGTATTAAGAGATATATCTATATCATAATTCTTGGGAAACACTATTGTCTACAGGCTACAATAATCACTACTTGGATTGTATGCTTGTTCGTTCATTGCTCGCGTCTTCATCTAGTCTCCGTCACCCTTACTTACAATAAACAGATTTTATATTAATTTACTATTTAAGTTTTCAAAACGAGAAAGAATTTAGCAAGGGCTTTTCACACCCCACCATGAGCTGATCGCCCTTAAGTCTGACGGATGGAACCCGGTGATACGTTCTTAACGAGCGTAAATGAGCAATTTTGTATTTATAGGCTCAAAAAATAAAAACCATTTGAGATTAATCCTTACGGGATTTAATGCCTGAGTTCTAGTTAGTTGGCTATCATATATTTATGTGTAAGGGTAACTAACAAGCCCGGCGAGCTGTTATTAAGACTTAACGGTGACAAACAAGCACACATTTCACCTGATGTCAATCGATTACAGCAGCACACGGAGACCCACATCCATCCCGGACGACGAGTCAAGCCGGTGCGTTTTCGCCTGAGGACTAATATGGAATGTCTTTCTATCAGTTATTAAACTAAAAAAAAATAAGAATAAGTCAAATAAAATTGAGAATAGTACGAATACTATAAAGCGGTGTGGAGTGGTTGGTCAGGGACGCCATACGCCCAATAACGAAGATATTACATCTCACTCGTTAGGGGAGGCAGCGCATGCGCATATATTCTCGTAAACCTATTGCTTATGCGTTAAAGACTATTTAAAGGGTAGTTGATCTAACTTTATTTATAATACTATGGCAGTTCACCTGATAATTAGTGACGACTGTGTGACTCAATTAAGATTCAAAATGCACATGCGCGGTCAACCCTGAGGAAAGAGTACATAAATTTCCTGAATATGGAACTCCGGAAAAAAAAACATTATCGTAGACATCCTATGGATATCCTAGTCAATAGTGAGTACAAACAGAAAGTACTACGCTTCTGACGTTAACACAATGCGCTTAAACAGATACCATCGCTGGCAGCGTCTCTCTGTACGATGGTCGTCTTTAACGGCACCGTGACCCGGAAGTGCTGGCCGTGCTGCATTTTCCTTTTCAAAGATCGCCCCTTCGGCCCCTTCGGATGTGTTTTGGCTTCCTTCGGAAAGATTATAGATATTATTAGGCTGTTATGAGGTTTGAGGGCTTGAGGAAGATTCTCCCTAGTTGGGTTTCTCCATTTTTTTTTATAGAGTGTTATTATAAAATTATGTTAATATTACTAACATTTCCCTGAACCATTCCACCTAAGCGTAAATGCTTGTGCTTTATGATTGAGCCACGCTCCAATTTACTTCTAGCTACGGCATGAATAGATCAGCTCATGAAGGACCGCGCTCATAGAATAACAACGTAAAAGTGCGAGTCGTTTCTTATAATTGGTGACGAGGCATTCTATCTCAGTCCGCAGTAGTGACAATGCATTTGCATTATATAATAGGATGCAAAAACCTAAATGCTATCAGCTTGATAATCCCGGATGAATTAAATAAAGTAACAGCCTACATATGAATCCCACTGCTGGGCATAGGTCTCCTGTCTAGAGCATATTCCACCACGCTCCACTGCGTATTGGAGGACTTCACACTTCTAAATGTATCTATATTTTATACAGGACTTCACTACTAAATATATCTTTTTAATTTATTTCTAAGACACGCAAGTATCGTTACGAAATTTTCCTTCACCGCCAAGCATGCGGTAAATCAAAACTTAATATTGTATTTAATAATTTCGTTGATATCGGCATAGGGATTCGAACTTGGTTTGCTCGCGTACTATGAATTAAAATCTTAGACGCTATCTATCACTGCTCTTAGCTAGAACTTTAGAGGACATTATCATAATTAGAACTTTTAGATACAATAATTGAATAGTGGAAATATCCACGCACCTTTTCTTTTTGGGACCCGGACACGATTTTGAACTTAAATTTACTAAAGAACTTGTCTAAGAATCCATCGTAGACTTTATTTGTAGAGCTAATGAGCTCCGGGGGTGCAGTCAACTCTATTTCCGGCAAATCTCTTCCAATGTCGTAGCAATTTCCGCAGATATCTTCAACTTTAGTTACGTTTTCCTTTTTCTTATTAATGTCTGTTTCTGTCTGTTCTGGCCTGTTCGTGATTGTTTTGTTCTTATATTTTATTTGTTGCGTAGTACAAGGAGATGTACTCGTTGTATTCTTCGTTGTTTCTTTTGTATTACATATTTTATCTTCTTTAGTTCGTGTGGATTTTTCAGAGGTCCTACAATTCAATAATGCTGTAAGGTAACATTTTTAGCAAGATTTGATTTTAGTCTCCGACTTATCTGTTTCCAATGCCCTTATACGCCTGGTCCGTCCTTTGGCTTAGTCCACTACTAAACATAAGGCAAAGAAGAGGCAAGGAAGGCCTTTTGGTTATGAGAACTACAAGATCCTGTTAGATATAAATCAAATGAGCCCAAATACTCTCGCGTTTTTTGTCGTGTGTCGTCCTGATCGCGTTCGTTTTATGTTTTTATTGTGATTAAAACTATACTTTGATTTTCATTAACTTGGTTAGTGGGAAACAATTAAATTTCAAGAATTCCCAGTTGAACAGATGCATTTTAATAAAAACGTTTAAAATATAAGATAGATTTCCTACGAAATCAGTAAAATCTTATATGAATTTTGTAAAAGCTGATATGCAGTGTGAAATAATCAACATTATTTGCCAAAATATTAAGAATTCACGTTATTTGAAATGAACGCAAAATTGCTATCGCTCTAGATACTCACTGTATATACTCACATGAGAACTTCAGAATGCAGTGGGAAAATAGACTGGCCATCGTCGTCGACGTCCTCCTCTGTAGGTTGTTTCAATGCAATGTTTTTCCACTCATCATTAAGTTTATTTGTTTTGAAATCAAGAATAGACAAAAGAAGTTCTTTTTTGTTATTACGAACAGAGATTCCCTCTGAATTGCTTGAAAAATCCAATTCCTCTTTCAACGGCTTATTGATTATATTATAACTTTCATCATCTGTAAAACTATTGCGTTCTAGAACTTGAGATAAGGTTGCATTATCAGCTTGGTTAGTTGCAACATTATTTTTGTTATAATTAAATTTAAAGGATTTTACATTATCCTTCTTCTCGGTGAGTGTATGCTTATTTGATATAGTTGACATACCAAAGGCATAAATTGCAGTTTTTTGACTCTTTAAAAAATTGTTATGGCCTTCCAGTTTGTCGAAAAATTGTAAAGTAGCACCTTTAATCTTCTCTGATAAATTTCGCTCTGTAATTTTGGCTATATTGGATGAAATTTTACCGACAGAAACGCCTGGTTCCATTGAAATAAAATTATTTATTTTTCTTGTAGATGCTTCTTTAGACTGTGTCCGGGACCCATTACCGTTGTTGTTTATTTTTTGTGTTTTTTCTAAACTATACTTAGCATTAGCAACATCTGAAGTCTGAACATCTTGGTACAGTCCAAAATCGTCGGCATCATGGGCAATTAGTGGTTGCTTTTCCCGAATATTAGGTTGCGTTGTATTTATTTCCATTCTTTTATCTATTGCAAGCTTAACCTTAGTTTTATTATTCTTTTTTACGTTATGTTTCAACCGTGCTTCAATATCAGTAAACGCTTTCGCGAAAGCCACCAGATTATTATTTTGATGGAAATTAACATTGGACTTATAATTACTAGAGTTCTCTATATTAGACGCATGTATTTTTTTTACTGTATCATTATTGTGTAATCTATTATAAGTGTTATCCATGTTATTCGTTCCTTTTGCCAATTGACTCTTATTTTTAATGAGTTTTACAAAGTTATACCAGGTTATATCATCGTTTTTCCTAGTCAATGGTGATCGGATATGATCGTTGTAATCAATTTGCCTTTTCTTCATTTTAAGTTCTGACGGGGTTACGAAATATGTAAACCAACGGCCCTTGTCCTTCCTTTTTTTCTTTGAATATCCTTTTCTTGATAAAAGTGATTTGATTCCTTTTTTTTGTTTTTCAAAGTATCCTAAGGGATCATCATAGTAAAAGATGTTAGGGGGTTCCGTGAAATATGACGTACTTGTTGTTGTTGTAGAATAGACGTTGTTTTGTGTACTCTTAAGACTCTGACTCTTAAGATCTGACTTACATATAATATTAACGTTAACGTTGTCTAGAGAATAAACATTTTTGATTAGTCTTTTGTCGTCCCTGCCAGCTCTTTTATTAAAAGGTTTTAAATGCATGCATTTTGTAATTATATCGAGACATTTTATGCCAGTACTCAGGAGATTCTCATTGCCTATTTTCAATTCGGACGCTTGTTCTAAGTTATCTGCAATTTTTTCTACATCACGTATCAGAAGGTCACCTATGTAATTCTTCTTATTATCAGGATTAACAAAATCACGTTTATCCAAGTACGTGAACACCTTACATGGACGACTTTTGCATTTTCCTTTCACTCTTCTGTAATAATCATATAAAGTTTTGTCTATTCTGTGCACTGCTTCTCTTAGCTTTCTACCACCGCTGGGATTTATCCAGAAATAAGTTTGAATTTCCGTACAATGATCATTCATGTACTGTGCTAAGTTGTTTAACTCAAATATCAATTCGGAAATAACAGCATCGCTTGCGGCGCAAACTCCACACATAGTATGATTAGCTTTACAATGGCAACGACAAACTTTGTCGTGGCCAAAATAATTTTTGATACTTTCCCAATTTATCTGTCTCTTTTCTTTCCGATGGATTGTAGTTATGACAGGTTTAATTTTTATGGTATTATTCATATGTATTCCCCTCTCTTTAATTTTATGCTCCGATGTAACAAGTAAATTTTGATATAACTCCATTAAATGTTTATCTACAGCAGCTATAAAATCTTTACTTAAAGTGACTCTAGCTAAATTATTTGGTTGAGTGGCTGTTTCTTCTTTTTGTGTTACACTAGCTTTTGTGACTACTTGTCTCCTAGAATCAGACCACAAGCTGCTATCATAAACAGGTCTTAAAATAAATTGACCTAAATTATTTTTGTTTTCCTCCAATACATACAATCCTGGTAGCACATTTTCCGATCTCGTTGACATGGTATTAATCGTTCTGTTTCTTGGGTTAGTTGTTGGGTTGGTTGTATGTGTACCAATGTTAGGTTCGGAAGACAGTGTTTCTAAATCCTCCATTGAATGTATTTGATATTCCATATCAACTGGTGTAGATAATTTAGCAGTAAACACTTTTCTTATTCTGACTGGATCATTCGCTGATCTCTTTTTTCCATTAGTCAAATTGTAAGGAATTGCAATGTGGACCTGAATGGAATTGCTAACAATGTCATTAATTTTGCTGAACCCTTGAATAGAACTTAAAGTTTGGCCAGAAGTCGATAGATGTGGATTAGAAGATTTATTTGTAGCTTCGTTTACTTCAACATCCATATCATTTTCATTTGGGTTCCGACTGTTCCGTAATAAATCTACGATGACTTCTATGGCAGCTACGTCTTTGGCAGTAAAGGTATGCTGTGGCTTTAATTCACGTTTTTTATGTTTTATCAACGAGTCATTACTTAATTTCGTATCATATTTTAATTTACTTTGGTCTTCATTGTAATCAAAGTCTACTGTGTGGTAATCCTATTAAAGAAATATTTTAATTTAAAAATGATGACCTTATTATTATAATAATACTAATCATCATTCAATTAATAATGTTTGACAGTCATAGTATATATGCTTATAAAATTAAAAGTAACATACAAAGCCAACATTCAAAAGTATCTCCTTGCAGTTAATGACAACATTTTCACTTCACGTAAATCTATAAAATTGGGGGGTAAGGTAAGTACACAGTTCACCATTTCAGTTGATGGTAAGTTCACATGCAGGACATGCTTTCCACATTCAACCACAATAAGAAATCATAATCAATAATAAGATCTCCGGTATTTATTACTCACCATAGGAAACACAACGGCATTAATACACTGCTACGTAAAGCTGGTATTCCGGGTAGACGTGAAAAGTTTATGCTTCAATAAATATTACTACGACCACGTAGAAAGTTAATGTGGATTCGATTAATAAACTACAGAGCTTTTTATTAGTATTATGCAGTATATTAAAAAAAAATTGTATATTTCTTACGTAGTAGTTGTTCGTGACATAAAAGTTATCGTCATCAGTCGATGTCTTGACATCCGGCTCGGTAGGACCAAGCGATTTGCCCGATTTAAGTAATACTGTATCTCTACCACTTGATTTTGTGGTATTCAAAACTTTTTGAAAAGGTAATTTTGACTTGGCCGTTGCTATCCTCTTCTCTTGTGCTTCCGGCAATACGTCGCCAGTTCTAGTTGTATATTTCAGTGTATCATTAGTTGTGTTATCCGGCACTGTAATCTTTGTCTGTAAGGACGATACCTTGTATTTATTTTTCTTTCCGTTTTCTTTAGAAAATATTTTTGTAGTCATTATTACTACCTGAAATAGGACGTTTAGATTAGTTATCTATCAATATCAAGTTTAATGCCTAGCATGTATGTACGCCACACGAGGCTCCAAAGTAAGGATACTATGGAGTCCTAGAAAGTCCTTCAGCTGCTGTTTAAGCATGACAAATGAACAAAATATTCATGCGCTGATAAACGATCTCGATGGCTTTTAGACCCTAACATCTATCGTAAACGGCAAGATAAAGTTGCGCATTCACCCCCGAGGAATGAGACAGAATACCATATGAATCTAAAGTTTGTTTTACTAAACATACATAGCACAGGAAACCTTCTTGCACTTGTCTTCTTATACCGGCATTCTGCGAAACCATGGTAATTGGTTACATTTTGCCTGCCTACCTTTTGTGAAGCCTGTACTATCCCACAATCTGATCTTAAATGCTGATCTTGAACGTCTATCACTTCTCTTGGATATCTACATTGGATACGAGTTTTAGTAGTATTGAGGGTGACAAACAAGCACATATTTCACCTGACGGTAAGTGGTAACTGCGGCCTGTGATAGATGAGTTGTCACCCTTAAGGGTTAAAATGAAATGCCTCGTCTCCAGCAGTAAGCGTCTACGGATCTCTACACTAACGGAAGCGAAAGTATTGTGCTGCAATTTTTTAAAACAATGCTTTCAGTGTATTTAAAATTACTAATATTCCTTTTAACCAGTCCAACTAAACTTAAATACTAGGAGATGATTCACGAAAATAGTAGAATGACAGTTTTGGACCTACGACTCCATCTTTCGCAGACAGTAGTATACTAAACGTAATATTCTAAAAAGTAAAAGCCAGTATGAACAGCATCATCCATGGCATTAAATCTCGCAAGTTTTCCATCTGCTTTACAGGAGATGTAACAACTTAGCCACTCCGTTGATAACGTTGTTAATCATGCGGTCAGCGTCAGGTCTTACTTATCCATTACTCGAGTATACAAGTACTTACTTGAGTTTCACCGGCTTTAGGTCTAGGTTTGTTTATAGATTTAGTTTTGTTGCACGCGGGTAATGTTTTGGTATCTTTTTGTTTCCCTGCCCCACCGGTACGTATTGCATGGATGGTGATGGATTCAAAAGCTTTCAAATATTTCACCGGAAACGTTGTTAGCTTCGTCACCATAGTCGTCTAACAGAAATTACACTTCTCAATAAAAAGTCAAACGAACATGACATGTCACTTGTCAAATAAAGTTGACATAATTTTTTGACATGTGACAATTGGCATAGTGATTCTTGCGGCCCGAATTAAAGAAAAAAAATACTATAATTCACCCACATACACTAAGATAAAATGCATTCCTAGTAATAAAATCTCTCATTTCTTTTACTCCATCTGGTGAAACACACTGTCGAAACACAGCAGTGCAAAGCTACTACTTTAAGCTGGTATTTGTGAAATCATCCTTGGTCAACTGTGTTCGTGTTGTGTGTTACAACCCTAATTGTTGGGATTAGACAGGATGTTACTAAGAGTCTCGCTGGACACGTGAAATTAGCTTTCGTAATACATAGTAAATCTGACGGAGAGCAGATGCTTGGTTCGAAGACGAAGAGAGGTTCGGACGGCGGTAGTCACATTGCAGTCATGTTCTGGTTACACTTTGAATAGATAGCCTCCCATTTTTGAGATTGAGATTGACAACGCATGTGCATATTGAATAGATGTTGCATCTCTATGTATCTTTTACCGAATTTACCATGGCGAGTGTTCTGAGGAGTTGTTCGGGTTAATTCCACCCGTTCCGAACCAATACGACTTAGGGACCTTCAAGAAAAGGCCACACCTCCCTTAAAGGCCGGCAGCGCATCTGTGACTCCTCTGGTGTTGCGCAGGTTCATGGGCAGCGGTGATCACTTACCATTAGGTGAGCTGGTCGCTCGTTTGCCACCAATTCTGTAAAAAAAATCTTGATGGTAGATGTAGATGACGTCACATACCTTCAGGTGTTCTGTGTGCTCATTTATCACCTCTAATTTATAAAAAAAAAGAGGCAACTACGACACGCTATCATATCGTAAACGTATCGGACATCATAAGATATACACTCGTTATGGAATTATAAAAATCTATTTTATTTAAGCTTACCCATTCATAAAGCAGATACATTGTCGTCCCTAACTACTAAGACGGAATGCGTAATCACCAGTTATAAGATGTATAGTTTCGTTATTAGGATAGACGAAACACTGAAGGACTGCCGAGTTGCAAGGGACTTCACCAGTTGAATCGACCGTGCGTTACAGCTGCGGGCTACTTCTGTGTTTCTTAAGAACTTCTATTAGTATTACTAACATTATCGTTACCCGCTACAGCTAAGCTTAATTGGTTGTGCTAGGAGATAGTTCAGGACAATGGTCGAGTAATGGATTCGAGTTTACGATCGTAAATTTCGCAAATCGTACCCTAAACCATTAAGCTGACGTTTATTGAATCCTAGTAGCCCTGCTACTAAACGACGGAATAAATAGAACAATGATTGGAACGTTGAAATGGAGACGGATAAAATATTCACCGCGTTGTTTCCGGAAGAAAAGCTTTTCTTTGTGGTTAAGTTTTTGTTTTCTGGTAAAATCTTTGAACACCTTTCCTTCTTGGTGGTCGCCATTGTGTAATCTGAATCAAACATCAAGAGAGCTATTTAAAAGATTACGCGATTACGACATTTATACGTTAGTTGACAATATAAAAAAAGTAACAGCCTATATTGACGTAAATCCCACTGCTGGGCGTAGGCCTACCCTCTTCTACAGAGTGTTGGAGCATAATCACAGCTCCATTTCGTATTGGCGGACTTCACATGTCTTCTAATTATTATTTTTCTATTTATTCCTTAGACAGGTTTCCTATTGATGTTTTCTTCGTTCGCCGACGAGTAAGAAGTAAATCAGCAGTTAAATATTTGTTTATGTGTTGGATTGTAAGTCATTCCTGAGGCCGTGGCGCCACCATCCATGCTTATCATCAGTAACAAGTCTCCTAATCCCTACTCACTAGTCGAAAGCACAGCAGCATAACTAATATTTATCTCTAAACGCGCCGACCCATGCATGCTGCAGTTACAAACAAACTGCAGTATGGTTCTACAACGTTGCCATTGGTCCGGTACCGGGTAACCGGGATCGAACACTGAGCTGCCACGGCTCCCTTGACTATATATAATAACTTAAAAAAATATGTTGATTACTTATTTCTTTTATATCAAAGTTATATATCATATTATAAAAGAATAGATACCGGTGCAGGTTCTCCTGGACGGTGTATTGCTGGTGCTTAAGGTTTTAGTGCTCACTTTCACTGGAGTCTGGATCTGCTTCTGAAGCAATGAGAAGATTGACGATCCTGAAAATATATAAAAAGTAATTATTAAAATATTAAATAACCAGTAAGAAAATATGTCTTGAGTTATTAATAAATTGACTTCGCTAGCATTGGAAACGCGTGACCGACTATATTATAAACCTAAATAACAAACACTTCATTAAATAAAGTGCGACTTTTGCGACAAACAAAGGTAGTTAAATAGAAATAAAAATGTTATTTGTTCAAAATGCTCTCCTTCATTTTGAATACAGGCCCTCACCCTCCGAGGCGTCGATCGCAGCACGCACGACCTCCATGTGTATATGAGTCACTGCTTTAATCCATCCCGGATATTTGATGCATTCCAAATTCTATTTAACGATTTAACTTTTATTTATTATACAGATATTTCGCGGTAAGGTACACACAGATAATGAGGTACAAAACTTGGTTTTACTAGATACATATTTAAAACCAGTTTAGTAGGTTTTCTTGTTTGTATTATTATGAAAAATACATACATAATAATTTTTTGCTTTTTTATTACATTTAGAGTAAGAAACGAGCACACAGTTCATCTGATGGTAAATGATTTCTGTGACCCATGATATGAACATTCATCGTCAAGGATCTATGGATCCCTACACTCACCATCACACCACAAAACACGTCAACGTTATGCTGCTATTTTACGCTAGTGTTCCCTGAGGGCCTGGTGTTTCCCCAATGTTCACAAAAGCATTACTGTTCAAAGAACCCTGGCGAGTCTTCAGTGGCACTCCGCGCGGTCGGCCCAACTGCTTCAGATCGTAGATGATGGTTCCCCGTCTCACCGACTCCAAGGTACTCTGCGTTGGTTTCGCTGTTGCCGTCTCTTTCTTTTGCTCTGTCCAAAATAATAATATCATTGTACCTTGTCCATAGTCTACTGCTGAACATAGGCCTCCCCATAGATTGCTACAAAGCAGGATTCAGAGCTACCTACATCCACGACTTATCGCAAACTGGCACAGGTCATCGTTCAATCTAGTGGTGAGTCCGAGATTACCACAAAAGCCTTTCTTCCCCATCGGTAATTGGTTCTACGAGCTACTTATATGGCCAGACCATCGCCACTTCAGCTTGCTGTCCCATAATCTCGGTAAAGGCTACGGTCTCTAGAGGGTGTTTGAGCATAGTGCATTACGCGGCTCCAGCGTTGGTTGATCTCCCCACACGTGGTATATTAGATCGTTATATTAAAATTAACAAGTTCAGTGGTGTCGGCATCAATCAAATCAGCTCGTATCTCTCCACTGCTGGGTATAGGCCTCCCTTATTCACGCCACTCAGTTCAATCCTGTGATGCCCTAAACTATTGCGGCCCCGTTGCCCAGACGATGTCGTCCGACCAACGGGCCGATGGTCTGCCCACTGATCGGCGCCCCCTGCCTTGGCCAGCATTCGGTTACTGCCCTGGTCCACCGACCGTCTTCTCTTCTAGCCAGGTATCTTGCCCATTGCCATTTCAGTCTCATGACCCGCATACCTACGTCTTCGTCTTTGGTTCTGTGGCGAATTCGACGTTGGGTATGCGGTCCATCAGAGTGATTCCTAGCATGGCGCGCTCCTTAGCTCGTTGTGCTACTTGAATTTTGTGCAGATTTTGCTTTGTGTGCGTCCATGCTTCGGAGGCGTAAGTCAAAATGGGCAGTGCATCTGCGACCCCTCTGGTGGTGCGTGTTTTTATGGGCAGCAGTAATCACTTACCATCAGGTGGGCTGTTTATTTTTATTTCACCACCTATTCTATTACAAAAAAAATATGTTCACAAACTATACTGTAAAGCTGCTACCATATATATACCAACTTACCGTTCCCAGCACGTGGTATTCTCCTGATGCCATAGCCAGATACTAAATCCATTACAGATCCCGCACCAGCGGCCTCACTAAAAAGTCCTCAAGCATTAACGTCTGTCCATGCCATCCGCAAGATTCGCTTCGTCGGTTTTCAGTATTCCAAATTTAGTTAGCAACTCTAGAAGAGCTATTCCCGACACGTATTTCAGAATAAAATCGTTCCAAATGGACTTTGTTGGATTAGACAACGGCGTGAGATCGGTCGTGTTTTTATCGGGCAGGTAATACGTGGGTAAGTCTATGCGTATGATGACGTCGGGTCGTGTGAAGTTCTCAACTGCTTCCACAACCCTTACTAATTCTTTTATTCGTTCAACTCTGTCGAAAGTTCAAGTATCTTTACGGATGGCTTGGACAAAACTGCTCAGAGAGAGAAGTGATAAATATCTGCAAAGTCAACTGGATAATAGATATTTTTTTTTTTCAGAACATTAAATAGCACACATACGATACAATTTAGAAACTGACACGTATCGGGGTATGAGAAAAAAAAAACAAGTACACAGAAAAATGTTCGTGTTGAGCGAGTTATAATCAATGTAAAACAACTGTCTTATTGTTAAATTGACTTGAATTTTTTTACTTAAGTTTCTGTATTCAACAATCTGTATACAATCTGTATTTTTTTTTATTTTGCCAAGGCTGCTTTTGTAATAGCCCTTCCGTTTGACAATTGTAAATTTAATGTCTTGTCCGCAGGTTTACGAAAAACTTAAACTAGAGTGGTAGATCCACTCTGTTGCTTGTATCTAGCTACAATATAAATGGGTCGATTCTACAGGGATAGGACCACGCCCTCTCAGAATATCAACGTGAAGTAGCAGCATAACTCGTGTGGTGACTATAGGGATCCTCATTTACAAGAAAATTATTCCATTTCAGTCCACGGGAGTGACAATGCATGTTCACCCAAATGTTCAGTACGGATTTAAATGTCATGGACCGCACTCGTCACTTAAATTTGGTGACCTGTGTGGTTATTTGTCACAGACTATTATAAAAGAAAGTTATCAGTTCCAAAACCAACTTATCACCCAACAGGTTTGTATTTTTGAGTTGGTCTACTTTTATGGATATCATCTTAGTTACTTAAACCCAACTTGGCCAAAGTTTTCAAAACACAATCAAATAACAAATAGTGTTAGCAGTGTCACCTTGGGTCGGTGTATATGTTCTGTCTGGTGTAACGAAATTTATGGCGACCTGTCGCACCGTGTGTGACCACGGTTCCTACAAGAAAATAAGAAAAAAAAAAGCAGGTTAACCTTTGACACGATTAGTGCATAAATATTAATATATAAATTACAACTTACTCACTATCACTAGTTGGTTCTTTGACGTTCATTGAATAGAAACCGTAGGTTCCAAATACGTTTAATCGTGGCGTAGAGATTGACGTAGTGATAGGCGTAGTGATTGGTGTAGTCCCTGAAACAACAACAGCCACAAACTAAATCTATATATATATATATTACTAGACGTAGGTCTCTTTGCTAAATGGGTCTTCTGTTGAAAATAATAAACCAAAAATCCAATGTCGTCTCACACATTTTACATTTCTCTCTGGACCCAATTCTGAAATCCACGCAGACACAATCGCGGGCAGATGATAGTAAGAATGATAAACAAATAACAAATTCATGAATTCATTCAGCTAGAAAAAAAATGCTGCTTGAACATCTGTCATGCTCAGGCACTTCACAGAATATAACCGGCAAATGTCAGATGTATTTGAGTTCGTGACAAACACACATTAAAGAGGTGGCTAGTTCTCCTTACCTCTGTAGTATACAACTTAAGACAATGTAGTGGCCCGAGGGTTATCCGCCTACGTGACTTTTTCCCAAGTATGCTTGGATTTACAAGTTATTCGAAGGAGTAAATGATGACATTTTAATAGTTTAAAAAAAATATCATGGAAAAGTAATTTTATACACTAACCTATATCTTTATCGATATTATATATATTATATTTATTCGAGGAATCATCATTGAATATTACATCGTATTTTAAAGTTTTGCTTGATATACGTATGCTCTTTGGAATTGAATAGAATGCTTCGACACTTTCTGGATTAGTTTGTGTCAAATATTGACTCGTTTTTACTGTACTATCTGAGATATTAGTATTCCCGATATTTAAAACATTCGACATTGGTGTTAATTTTCCTTGTGTATTATCGGACATGTAATTAAACAATAAGTTATTGTGCACCAAACGGGAGTAATTCGTGTTTGGTTTTTCTTTTCCTGTTAATTTTCGTCTCTCGTAAAGCTCAGTTTGTAAAGGTTGTACTCCTAAAGTCGTTTTATACAACTCTGAATAATTACTTTCAGGTAAATTTAAATCTTTATCTTTGTATGTGAAATTGAAATTATGTTCTTCGGGGAGATCATCGTTTTTTAACATGCTTCCACTTATCGTGTCATTCGTATTGGCTTCTTTATTTGTGTCTTTTGATCGAAGCTGATCCTCTAAAACGTCAGATAAAAATTCGGTACTTTTAACATCGCCTGATGATGTAATTGGTAAATTGTTCCAAGTATCTGTTTCAACTTTTTGGGCATCAATAATTTTAAAATGATCTTTTAAGTTGATATATTTGTTAAAAAACTCAACATCTAGATAGTCTGGTGTGGTTGACGTAATATGAGAGGATTTTTCTCTTCTTAGCTTTTCATCGTTTTCATGATTGAAATTATAGTCATCTATAAATTTATTTTCTATTTCTTTTTCTAATTTTGTATTATGAAACTTACCCATTTTTTTAATGAATGCAGAAGTCATACCGCTTTGTTTCGACTTTGGACTCATATTATTCAGTTTCTCTATCTGGTGATTTTTGCTGATATTCGTTTGCTTTGTATAATGGTTAAGATCATAAAATGAACTTTTATATAGTAGTCCATGTAATCCCATAGTTTCACCAGATGGAAAGTTTAGAGGAGCCGTAACTGATTTTACATCTAAATTATTTTCTTTAAGAAATCTTTCGAAATTGTCACTATTCATGGGCAGGGGCGTGGAAAAATATTGTTCAGGAGCCTTATGAAGCTTTGTTAGTATATTGACCTGAAACGGTAATCATTTTTGATTTTCTTTAAACAGTTTTGGGTATCGTCTCGACTTAATCTCATACTACGTTGCACCGCTAAGGTCGATGTACGCAAGTCTGCAAGAAGGTAATCTATTTTTGTTTTGATAATCGCGGTGCTATATGTTCAGGCGATACAGAGGATGAGATATAGGTGTATTGGTAATCCTAGATAAAGCTTTATAATTATATGTGTAAAATAGATACATCTACAAATTAAAAGCTGCTTGAATTCGCAGATCCACCTCCTCGACGAATTGCAAAATAATATCAATAATTACTTAATGAAACTAATTTACTATCAATAACAATTGTTGGTAACTTGCATTACGAGTATGTTAAAAGAGAGAAGAACTTATATTAGAACTTTGGCTTATCGAATCCTACACTAAGTACGTAATATGAAGACCATAGAATTGATTTAAGAATAAGTCTTACTATTATAGTAAAATTTGTTTATAGAGAAAAATAAATTGTTATCACCGATTTAAATTTCAATCAAAAATAATCGTCCGTTATGTAATATAGATGTATGTGGAGTTACAAGTACGAACACGAAGATGAGGCACAGAGCAACACATCAACTGATTACTGAGTCGTCATTTTGATAAAAATTTAATGGGATGTTAGAACTGCTCGTGAAATCCTAAACACAAAATCACGTTATTGTAGTCGCTCCAAAATATTGGCTTAAATATTTGGTGATGTCCATCTGGGCGATCCCGTCGACAGCGATATGTTCTGATTATTACCAGATGACAACTCTGCAGAATATTTTATAGTGCGTTTGCGTAAGCGCTCGTCGTGCACTTCCTTATTCCTATGTATAATAAAATGAAGAGAAGAAGAAGAGGAAGGTTCAGATGCAGTATTAAAGACACGGGACACAGTACACCCAGACTCGAAAACCAACAATATGTAATAGTAAATATTTTAATAATTACTACTGCTACTAAAAATAAATATATCTACCCCATGCATATTGAAGGACTTTTTAGCATTCGGATCGTCTGCAAAAGAAGATAAAAAATATTAAACTGACATTTTATTCTGTACTTTAGTTCTACATAAATAATCACAATACGCAATTACATGATCTTTTGCTGAACAGAATTGTGTTCTACCGTGGGATCATGGTAAAAATTATAATGTTAAATAACTATCTTTTTTACCGTCATGTTAACTGGCCCATGAAGTCAACATCCATCCCATTCTAATGTAGTATGAATGTGGATGACATGGGCCACAGGAATCACTTATCATCAAATGAATTGCGTCCTGGTTTGTCACTCACATTTCAATAAAGTCTACCTAAACCAGGAATTCCCAAACAATTTTGGGCAAGAGACCCCTTTTCCAAAATGAACTGATACCTCAGACCCCCATAACCAACTTACTTAAAAAATCTTATCTCTGGTTTTTGACCTATTCATACAAAATTCTTATCAATTTAAAAACTTTGCGGTTGGTTATCTAACTTGATTCAAATGATGTTAACTTAAACTTGACATCATTTTTTCATCAAAATTTAACAAAATAAATAAACATAAACACATACCATTCCGAGTTTTACATATTGTACGAACTGGTGCACGCGTTGGGTTTTTTAAAAGTACAAAAATGATAATTACTACTAAAATATTAATCATTAGGTACATAACAAGTAGGTGCTCGTAACACAACATATACAGTATATTGAAAGATTGATAGCTTGAAACTTGTATTAATAGGGGTCGATTTTATGACCTCGTCGACCATCAAAATCGGTTTTCGTTAATGTCGATCTCCGGGAATCCGATATCGTGTCCCTGATCTAGAGCATATGTAACTTAACTAGCAGGAAATAGGCCTTGTATAGTAATACAAAACTTGAAATAGACGGTTACATTAAGTTTTAAACTAACCGTTACTTTCCGTTTCTTTTTCGGATATGAAATTAAAATTGTCATCGTATGCCAATAGTGTTGTATCCATAGAGAAAGTTGTCTCAATTGCTTTACCTTTCACTGTAGAGTCTAGAAAAAAATAATTCAGTTTATTTTATGATAAGCATTTTAGCCGCGCGGCGTAGTTGTTACGTTTACCTGGAGAGCAACAATATTTGTGTATCACAAATTGTTGTTTTCGGATCTAGTGGTATTGTATGTATCATACTTCTGAATCTTTCTACGATCTTATTACACATGGATTACATCGGACTAGGGAAGAGGGCGACGAGTGAGTTCGTCTATATTTGTTCAGAAAAACTAACGGCACTATAATATATCCTGCACATCATCTATCATAACTGTGATCTGGTAATAATCAGGAGTCATATCGCCGTGGTAGATATCTGTCAGCAGCCAGACTGCAGCTATTTAGAGGGGATATTTGTATTTTCTCAGCACTTCTAAATAAAAATAATCTATACATTTACCTTTATTTTTGGCATTCTCAATCTGGATGGCATTTGACACACTACTAGCCCGATGTGGTTTGTGATATTGATTACTGGGTGTACTGGGAAATCCATCGCTTCGATCCGAGTTATTCAGTTCCCCGTTACCGGTAAAAGTTTCCCTATTTTCGTTAGTGTTTAAATGATTATTGATTTCACCGTCCCTTCTAACTACATTTATGGGATTCAATGTGCCGATTGTTACTAATGGTTTCGCTGTATTTTTTAGACCTTTGCTAGTTATCATCATAGTTCTTGGATTTTCTGGAAATGTGAATTTATTTATACTCATCAGATTATTCAATCTATTTAGTTCCTTTTTCAGAACTGTCACATTAGGAGGTTTATATTGTAGCGGGTCTTGTATGTTTTTTAAAATGTTCTGCCAGGTCGTATATTTTTCGGAGTTTAGTATATCGTTGTGCCATATTTCGAAATCGTTAAGATAGTTAGGCTTCGTTTCATATCTTAGTTTCAAGTTAGAATAACGACGATGTTTCGTATTTTTTAAAGCGTTGCCTTTTACTTTTATAGGTGATTTAGGTGTCTTGTACAAATTTCTCGTTACATAATCTGCTTTTTGTACATTTAGATCAACAATGCGCCCATTGCCTGTATTATCTAGAATATTTTCATTATTCATTGGAACATAGGTGAAAGATTTGGGTTCTGCACTTACAAATATTTTTTGTTCACTCTCTTCGATATGAAGTTCTTTTATTTTATCGTTTTTGTTTAATTCATGATCGTTGTTATAGCTTTTTGTGTTATTGTATTTATTTTTTTTCTCTAATGCATCATAATACTGTCCAAAAGTAGTTGGGGAATATTTTTCGATCGATTTCATTTCGTCATTAAAGTTGCTTACCGTCATCGTTGGGGGCTCGGTAACTTCACCAATATTGTGAGTGGTGTATGTATTATATGTTTTAACGGTTGTCACTTTGATGTTTATCAGGTCAGAATCAGTAAGTTTAGTTTTTATACTGCCCACTGTTTTTAGAATCATTGATGTTGTTTGCGAGTTCATCTTTGTGGGTGTTAATGGTGGTGTGGTCTCTGAAAAATAGTAAAATTTATCATTTTTCAAGTAATGAATTAAAATCAAAATCTTTTTCAATTCTAGTCATAAATTTATAATTTACAAAGAGTTTGAGTCAGAGATAGCCGATATATATATAAATTACACCGCCAAGTATAGGCCTCCTCTCTATAGAGAGTGTTAGAGTATAGTTCGCGACACGGCTGCACTGCGGATCTGCGTACTTCAAATGTCTTCAAATTGTAATTGATTTTTTTTTATTTGTCACTGGAATCGCTTATAATGAGAACTGTGTGCTTGTTTGTTAATACAATAAAAAATATATGATGATCACAAAACACCTGAAAAATTGATGATGAAATTCTGTTACGCACTAAGCAAGGGATTTAAAATTTCATACTTACCAGTTATTAACGTGTCGGTAACTTCGGTGGGTTCGGTCTTCACAGGACTATATACGTGTAAATATTTTTTTGCTAAAAGTGTGTTTTTTAACACTGGTCTATTAAAAGGCAAATCTGTTGAATCATTTTTCACGTTAAAGACGCCTCCTTTTACGGTTGTCAGATCCATTTTAATATCTTCAAAACTTGGTGGGCATTTGTCATATTCAGACTTGAATGGAGAAATGTGTGCATTGATCGTGTCAAACTCATAAATTTTCTTTTGTCCATTATTAGGTTTTCCATCGATACGTACATTAAACATTTTCTTTAGTTTTTTTAATGGATTCATGCTTCTGATCGGGCGTAATAAATCACGTTTGTGTAGTTTTAAATTTTCCTTATCCTTTTTCTTGTAATGTAGCTGTAATTGAAGGCGATTTAAGCGTTTTTTCAGCATGGCTTTAGTATCCCACATAGTTAGTTGTGCAGTCGATTGTGTTAGTGGATGGGTGTCAACGTATGTAACTTTATTCGATATAGGTGCCGTAATATCTTCCAAATGTAATTCCGAATTAAATTCTGTTTTAGGTGAATCACTAACAGATAATTGATTTTCATCTTCAATTTTATAATCATGAGCGTTTCTCGTTGGTCGGTCTAATACATTTTCTAGTAGCAAATCTACATTGTTTTCACTTGTCACGTTATTAATCTCTGTTTCATCGTCGCAAAGAAATGCAGTTTCCCCGCCAATCGTCGAATCAATTATTACCTCATCTCTTGATTCAGTACTCGTTTTATCTCTCACTAAAAAGCGATCAAATAAATAAAACGTTAGTTAAACAATTTTTTTGGGTATATAAATGGCTTTTTGGTTTGGATTTTCATATTAAATCTATAAAAGAAATTTATGATTTCTTTTACCATTTCTTTTAATGTGTTTATTTTTACGAAAATTATCTCTGAGGGAGGCGTTGCCTCCTCTGGAATCTACTTAGAGTGTAAGGGGCACTGTTGCATTCCCTAGGAGTTTCCCATATTTTCCCCCAGGAACTAGAGTGAACTCTTTTCGTCACCGATACCAAAAACAAGGATAAGCAAGATACATTCGTTTGTTATCGTTCGAGAACAAATGATAAGAAAATTAATAAGAACAAATGGCTGCCTCATTCGTGGTAAGTACTTCCTAAATACTAGTTGGACTATAACAGCATAATGAATACCAATTCACTTTTAAAATAAACTGATAAGAGCGCCGACGGATAAATTCATAGTAAAATTAACATATTTGAAGTATCTTAAGTATATAGTATCTTAACAAAGTTGAAGATTCACAGAGGGCGGACTTAATGCCAAAGGCATTCTCTACCAGTCAACCCAAGGTGTGGTGAGATACCGTGATAGGTGTAGCAACAAACTAATAATAAAAGGAAACGACTAAAAACAACGAATATATAAATATATACATAATATATATATATATATATATATATATACATATATATATATATATATATACATATATATATATATATATATATATACATATATATATATTTATACAAATGAAAATGTATTTTTTATAAGGAAGTAATGTAATATTATTAAAATTTATACCTACATATTTATTAGTCATAGCAAAAAAAATAAAAATATTCTATTCGAGAGGTGGCCCCTTTGGCTGTTATATAGGCCTAAAGGCCTATATCTGTTTTGGTCACGAATCTATGGATCTACGCACTGCTTTCAAGGGAAATTTCGCCACTGATTGCTCCAAAGATTTTTAAGAGACTCAATGTGGCCGTGTCGCTTACTGCAGGCCATATCCTTTAAAACTGACTATAATTTGAAGTCTAAAGGGTTGAGGTCTGGGCTAGATGAGGGCCAGTCTTCAGCTCTTAAAAAGCCCAGAACGTTGGTTTCAAGCCAGGCTTGGGAAGTTTGTGGCTTGTGCCCAGGTTTAGAGTCCTGCTAGAAAGTCTACGGTATATTTTTAAAAAGTGTATTGCTGAGAGGTTTCACAATATGATCCAAGACTGTATCTTGATACACTTTGGCTAAAGTTTTCACTACTTTTTCACAAAAATGTAGTTTTGTGACTCCTTGATAAGACACACCCCACCAAACCATAACTAAACGCAGGACGATGACCACGTTGTACCTTTCCGACCACTTGTGCAGCTTCTTAAAATTGTGATCGTACACTTTATAATTATGCTTATTGTAGTGTTCTTCAATCGTGAAATTTATTTCATCGGTAAAGAGGATATTTCTGTGCCTTTGAGCGTATCGCGATAGAAGGCGTTTTGATCGATCCACTCTCTTTAATTGTAAAGATTGATTTAGGGCATGTCCTGTATATCGACGGTAAGCACCGAGCTTCAGGTATTGTTTTATAATATGCGACAGAGCCCTAGCGGAAATCTTCATTTCTCGCGATAAGATTTTTTGCTTCGTAATGGGGTTACGGCGAATTCTGGCTTTAACAGTATTAACAGCCTTTGTATTTCTAACAGCACGCGACCGTCTTCGATAGAGGAAGTGTTACGGCTGATACCAAGCTTTTGTAGTGAAGTTCTCGAATATGACCAACGGCTCAATACCCACTTTGTGCAAGGCGATCACTGCAATGCTATTTTCTTTAACACCCCATTCTATATTGTAATTTGATAATGAACACGAAAAAATATGTGAAAGAGGCGCAAAATTTTACACGTTAAGTTTTTTAATTAATATACGTGTTCCAAATACCAAAAATTTAAAAAATGAAAAAAAGAAAAGTTTTTATGTAACAGTATTTATGGCCAGACTAGTTACATATATAATACAATACATTACAATAGCGGTGGTTATCAATAAATTCTATATGTGGATGATAAACTTATCTGACTACAGGTAACTTAAGTAAGTAGTAACGAAATAAACTTTTAAAGCGGATTTTATTGTTAACCTCCCTGATGTTATCGGGACAGGAAATCCAGCGTAGTGTAGCTCGGACAACAAATGAATCATTTCGACGCTCAGCAGTCGTCGAGAACGGTCGCCCGGCGTCCCGCCGCGACCCTCCCGAGCTACCTTCCCCCGAGCGAGCCACCTGCGCAACCATTGTTCCGAGAACAATACACCGAGCAATTTTTATTGCTAGTGCTATTGTAATCGGAAATTAGTTTCCGAGAAAGATTATTGCAAAGCCACCTGGTTGGTTACACTAGTGGATACCTTGCGGTGTTAACTTAGCTAGTGTAGGGCTAGCCCCGTACGCCCGTGGTTCCCCTTCTGGGAAACGCGAAACCGGAAGGAGTCGACGCAAAACTTGGCCTTGGGTAGTGCCCTAGCCAAGGTTGACCAACCCGCTGGACTTATAATAGTCCCACGCGTAGTTTTAGTTAGCTCTAAGCACACACCCAAGTGCACAATAAGACTGGCACTTGAACGCACTAGGGCTACACAACTAGGCACACATCCTCCCTGCCTATACCCGGCAGGGAGGGAAGTAGGCTATTCACCCCGGCATCCCACCGGTGGCCACACTTCCCACGAATAAAATAGGAAAAAATAAAAGTGAACAGAGTGCACAATGGAGGACTCTTCCTCAGAGTCGTTGCTGCACTTCATCAGCATACTAAAAAATAAATACCCAGATGTCTTCCAGGACATAATTAAAGAAAGACCGCTCCCGGATAGACCCTCCTCAAGGGCCTCCTCCATATCCTGCACTTCATCCGCAGTCTCCGAAATGGAGCTGGATAACGCAGCGTCCTCTGAGTATCCCCAAGCCGAAGACGCCAGTGATTTCACGCTGGTTGAAAAAAAAGAAAAAAGCGGGCTTCACCCGCCCCGACGCCGCCTCCTAAGGCGAAAAAACGGGAAATGAAGGCCCCCTCTCCCCAGCCATCTACGTCGGCCCTGCCCCAGGGCCCCCTCACAGCTGCCCCACAGCAAGCCCCCGCCGCTCCTGAGCGCGCCCTAGCTGGCTCAAAGAAACCTTCGGCTGTCTCACAGCCATCGAAACGCCCGCCGCCTGTCTTCATTCAGGCACAAGACAAGTGGCCGATTGTCGCATCGGCCCTATCCAATCGCTACAAATATCAAGCGATCCCCACCGCTGTAGGTATTAAACTGCAGCTAGAAACCACGGACGACCATAGAGCGGTAACTCGCTTCTTGCAAGACAAAGGTGTTTTCTTTCACACCTACACCTTGGCGGAAGAGCGCCAACTCAGAGTAGTAATTAAAAACCTCCCGCGGGAAATCCCAGCTGATCTGATCAAAGAGGACCTTCAGGCCCAGAATCTCCCAGTCCTATCTGTGCATAGGATGTACAGTGGCCATAATAAAAAGCCATTCAACATGGTGATTGTGGCCCTCGAAAGATCCGAGGCCGGGAAGCAGGTATTTAACCTGAAAACCTGCTGCCACCTCTCTGGGCTGACTATAAAGCGCCCACATAAAAACGGCCCACCAGGCCAGTGCCACAAATGCCAATTATATGGCCACTCAGCACGCAATTGCTTCGGCAAACCCAGATGCGTCAAGTGCCTGGGTGACCATGGCAGCACCGAATGTCCGAGACCCAAGGACAAGGGCCTTCTGGCCACTTTCGGTCCCCCCGCATGTGTCCTATGCAACACAGAGGGACACACAGCCAGTTACCTTGGCTGCCCAAAAGCCCCCAAGCCGAAACGTCCGGCACTAAAAATCGCGCCCAAGGTCGCTACCCCGACCGCCGCCCCCGCGCCAATTCTCGCTCCTGTCCGACCTCTACGCCCCGCATGGCATACGCCGATCGTCGTAGCGACCGTTGCTCAACCGGTTGAGCAGCCTCCTCCATCAGCCGGACGGCCGGTTATCAAAAGCGACCTCGACTTAGTGTGTCGCTTCGCCGCCGTCTTCAACGGCACCGACGTCTCAGCCCTAGCAAAAGCCTTAAGGGAATCCAATGGCAAGCCTGAAGTCAGGATTGCCGCCACAATGCGCTACCAACATGTAGTGTCAGCCATCGTCAACTTTCAAGCATAGAGGGCCTCTACAACGGCAGAGTAAAACCGCGTTCCCTTAACGTCGCATTTTTTAACGCGAACGGTATTAAAAATCAACGCGACGAAATCTTCAATTTCATTCGCGATCACCAAATCGACGTGCTCCTAGTGCAGGAGACATTCCTCAAACCGCACACTCGCAATCCCAACATTGCGAATTATAACATCATTAGGAATGATAGAACTTCTGCCGCTAATGGCGGAACTCTCATTTACTAGAAAAAGTCCTAGCACTGCGTACCCGTCGACACGCCTACCCTCACTTTCCTAGAAGCCTCAGTCTGTCAGCTATCCATGTCCGGCCACGCCCCCATCACAATCGCGTCCGTCTACCTGCCTTGCAGACGTGATGCACAAGTATTACGATGCGACTTCGTGGCACTCCTTTCCCTTGGAAACTCAGTTATTTTGGCAGGAGATTTCAATAGCAAGCACACTCGGTGGAATGCAACTAAAATCAACCCCCGGGGGTTGGCTTTAGACTCGCTAAGCGACGCACTCGACTTCGACGTCGTAGCGACTACTACGCCGACCCATTTTCCATATATATTGGGTCACGCACCGGATGTGCTTGATATTGCCATCTGTAAGAACATCAACCTCGCCTTCCAAGGGATAGACGTAATCCACGAGCTCGCTTCCGATCATCGCCCCGTTCTTCTTCGGTTAGGGCCCTCCGCCCCAACCTCACCCTCCACCAAAACCATAGTAGACTGGCACCGACTCAGGAACGACCTGAAGGAAGCCACATCACCACACCTAGATGCTATTCCTAGGAACATATCTTCAGTCCACGACACGAACCTCGCAGTTCATGCCGTCACTAGGCACATCCAGTCGTCGAGGATTGTTCGAGGCGGGTTCCATCGGTGGAAGACCACCGATGGACCCTGCCAAGCGACATAAAGGACCTAATGAGGCGCAAGAAAGCGGCGACTCGTGCCCACGACTTATATCCCATTGAAAGTAACCGGCTGGTGCTACGTACCCTTCAGCGTGAAGTCCGGTCACGCATAGCCCAGTACAGGGACGATCGGTGGGATAATCACCTCTCCAATATCGAACCTTCCCACCTCACCTTCTGGCGACTTCCCAAATCCCTAAAAGGGGGCCACGCCCAAACAATGCCTCCCTTAGCGCGTCCTAATAAACCACCCGCCTTCTTAGACGAAGAGAAAGCCGAATGTCTGGCTGACAATCTGGAGCTCCAATGCTCACCGAGCACACTACCGATCGACGCCGCTCACCTTGCAATCGTTGAGAGCGAGGTCGACCGGAGGAGTAAGGAACCACCTCGCGATTCCGTTACCCAAGTCACATGCACCGAAGTTGAGTCCATAATTAAAAACCTGGGACCACGCAAGGCTCCCGGCCCCGACGGTATCACCAACAAGGTGATGAAACTCCTACCCATGTCCATTTTACACCTACTGTTAATAATCTACAACGCGGCCATATCCAAAGGCACCTTCCCGAACACCTGGAAGGAAGCCGACGTCATAGGGATTCTCAAGCCCTCAAAACATCCAACCGATCCATCAGCCTATCGACCCATAAGCCTACTCAAAGTCTTGGGTAAGGTATATGAAAGGCTCATCCTCGCCCGCCTCAAGGACTTCATGCTGTCCCGAGGGCTACCAATCAATGAGCAGTTCGGGTTTCGCACCCAACACTCATGCACACATCAAGTGCACCGCATCACGGAGCACATCCTCAGTAAATTTCTTCAGGGCTACCAAACTGGGGCACTTTTCCTCGACGTGGCGAAACGAAAGCTTTCGAGGAACAAGGTCTGGCACAACGGGCTCATATATGAGCTCGGTGTGCCAGACCTTGTCGGTAGAGCTGTTCAAACCAAACGCTATTTGTAGACGCCTCCAATCTGCAGCCAACACCTTAGGGAAATGGTTTCGGAAATGGAGGATCGAGGTTAACCCCACCAAAAGTGCAGCCATGTACTTCTCTCGGCGCAACAAAACGCCGCATCTCCCAACTATAGAGTTATTTGATCGTCCAATTCCCTGGGAACAGACAGTCAAATACTTAGGCGTTACTTTAGATGAAAGACTCACCTTCGGTCCGCATGTCAACCGCGTACGGAATCGAGCAGCGTTCGTCCTAGGTCGTTTGCACCCGTTACTCAATAAAAATAGCAAAATGTCCCTGCGTAATAAAATTACACTATACAAAGCGTGTATCCGACCCATAATGACATACGCAAGCCCCATCTTTGCGCATGCTTCCCCGCGTCACATTCACCGACTTCAGGTAATACAAAATCGTTTCATGCGCAAGGCCACCGGTGCACCGTGGTTCTTGCGTAATGAAAATCTACACATAGATCTTGAGCTACCGACCATAGCTCAGTACCTGAAGCAGGCTTCCCGCCGATATTTCGACTCTGCCGTCACACACTCTAACCCCTTGATTGTAAGTGCCGCCACTTACAATCCCATCGCGAATCACAGATTCACCCGCGTCCGAAGGAGACCGAGGCACGCTCTCGATGACCCCGACGACGTGACTACCAGGGCCCAAGCCCTTCATAAAACACAACACACGTACATTGCACCCTCACATCGCTCCCGCCGACGGCGAGGGCGTCACAAACAAGGATATTCGCGATACCGCCATGTCACTGGTCGGTTCTCTCCAGTCCAAACAGATAGAAGCGTCGCTGGAGTTTCTTGCGCCACTTCTTCTCCAGCGCCCACGCATTCCGAAGTGGTGGTACAGATAGCTAATAATCATAGCGAATTTAAAGAATCCTCTGTCAGAAGCAACTGACCGAGCCGAGGTTCGGCCCTCTCGGGCACCCTCGAGTCAGACGCTCTCGCGAAACAAGGTAACGGTCCAAGCCGAGGCTCCCTCTCGGGAGCCTTTGTGCTGGTTACCTATATATAGAGGTCTCGACTGAGTGCCATCAGCGCTCGGTCACCTCTCAACCCGGTGAAACTGTAAAAGCCCTCGGGCTAACAGTGGCCTTCAGCCCAAAAAAAAAAAAAAGGAAATGAATTTGCAAGAAAACCAGTAAAGTGAGCTGAATTACAGATCTTGTTATTAAACTAAGATTGAAGAATTCTGTTATAAGATAAAGAGAGATAATGGAATTTATCTTTAAGATAAAAAGCTGATGACCGATTATTTAAAATGAAGAAGCGAACAAGCAAAATTCTAAAATTACTGCTTTGTTGTATGGGAAGCCAATTTAGTTGAGATCGATATTAAGATATGGTCATATTTACGCAACCTAAAAATGAATCGAATGCAGTTGTTCAACAGGCGCTCCAGCTTATTAAGAAGGCAATATTAATGTTTGGACAAGCATGACCATTGCTTTCATGGGAAGGAAAAGCTTTAGACGATAAAGAGACTGTAAGGTGGCAGTGACTTTGCGGCTTCTGTGACTTTTATTTGTCTGTGTTAAGTGTTGTCAATATGGAAACCAAGATTTTTCACAGAACTATTAAATGGTATTAAAATATTATTATAATAGATTGGCGATTTAGTCTTGGCTAGCACCTTCGGGCTACCCACGAGCATAGCTTGATATTTCGAAGGAATGACGGTGACTTCAAAACGAGATGACCAATCCTGAATAGGCATACAAGTTACCATTTTTATATATAATCGTTTTATATATTATAGATACTACTTAATGTAAATAATGTACTTTACTACTATGTACTAATTGATTGTAAGACAATGAGCTGGTCATATAGCCCATAGAACCGATAACCGATAGGGAAGATAACTACACGAGTAGCAACGTCGTGTTTGCTATTCCAGTGTATGACAACCCCACACTAGATGGAGTGAAGGCGCTAAGTCGTCGGATGCTTGTGACGTACTCTGTTGCAGTCGGTGGGGGAAGCCATGTTCAGCAGTGGACTACTGATGAGCTGAAATGATGATGAAAATGATGACTAAGTATTTTATAGAAATAATAAATCATACTATAATTAGTAGAACAATGTTACACTTACATTTCTTTAGTGACTTGACAGTGATGGATGGCGTTGTTGGACTTTTGTGATTCTGCAAAACATTTGCCAATAATTCCAAATCATTGTACTCATTTTCAGAATTACTCGTAGTCGTACTAATTTGATCTCCAACTGTGTAATCAGATGTGGAAGATTCATGTTTCTCTGTCTCTTTAACCGGAGGCCTTAGTGATACCGTTTGTGAAGAATGATATTTTTTGGGCTGTCCCGAATCAATGAATAGATAAAAATGCTTCTTAAACCAAGACTCCTCACTTTTTGTCGATATGTCCTGATCCTCCGTGGTCTCCGATTCGTCGTCGAATGCCCTTTTATTTTTTGCAGGCAATTGAGGCAATTTATTGAGTATAAACTTGCCTATGTCGTCAACGCTGTGATGTCTGTGTGCTTGATACCGAACTAAATCAGAATAATGTTCGCCGCCTAGTTCTTTTTGAAATTTTAAATAGTGTTTATAACCATTCACATAGTCCTTGTAATATAATTTATCTTCTAATTTCTGGAAGGTGGTCATCTTCGGAACATCGTTTGTTTGTATTGTAGTATCAGTTGTTTCAATAGGTTTTTCATTGTACACATTTCTATAGTCTTCGTACATATTGTCTGGACCAAATGTATCATAGCTAGATCCATCACCTGATTCCTTAATCTGTGAGTCAGTTAAAATATTTTTATGTATAGGAAATTTTATTTTATGCCTGTAAGAAAGGTTTTTATTGTTTTCGGTTGTTATAGATGCTAGAAGATGCTCTTGATAAACGTCTTCTAGTAGCTGTTCATATTTGGAGACCATTGCATAGTCATCGTCTATAAAAGGCACCGAAGAGGATGAATCAGTAACATTTTTATTTTTCTCATTATTTATGTTTTGATATGGTTTAATAATTTTTTCATCAGTTGTTTTGGTTCGTTTAGTATTATTATTAATTTTTGTACTTAGGGCTTTTAATTTTTCAGCCCAATACTTATTTTTTTTTTTTATAGCATTCTCGCTTATTTTTATCTCTTTTGATACTTGATTTTTAACATTTGCTATTATTTTTTTCAATTCGCCTTCATAAACAAATTTTGCATCACTCCGAGTGGATGTTGATTCTAACTCTCGTTTGCAATTAGTCTTCAAGGTACCAGATCTAATTTTTCTTGCCATGCCATAAGATAAAGGAAGTATTTGAGATTCTTTCTCACTATCTGCAAGAATTCGGACTGCTCTCATTTTAATTTTATCTAATATTGATTCAAGCTGATCAGTGTCAACGGAATCTTTAGAAACATCTGCATCTAGTATTAAATTTGTGTCAAATTCATTGCTATTGTGTTTATTAATATTATAATTTAAAGCGGTATTTGCCATGGTTGATATGAATTTAGAACTATAGGGACTAGAACCATGTATTTCTTTTAAATGACTCATTTTAGTCGTCATTTCAGCTAAACTTAAGTTGTGAGTTTTATTAGGTTTGTATAATCTAACTAAAGTGTATGGAAAATTAGTTTTCCAAGTATACTTCTCTGTTAACCCTTTTTTTTTGGCAGTGGTATAAGATCGTTTTAGGGGTCGGGTCGAGGCCCTATTCGATACTGGATTATCTTGCATTTTTAATAACCTTTTACGCCTCATTTTTCTATTTTGATCTTTTAACCGGGAATAACTGTTATAATTGTTTTTACGAATGGTCTTATTTTTGACGTAACGGTGTTTCTGATCATCTTGCACAATTGCTACCGTCGTTCTTATTTGTCCGATCATGTCATCTGCGACAAATTTCTTTTTCTTTTTTCTTTTAATCTTGTCCATTAATCTCCCGAGGAATCCTTTTCGGCTTTTAGATACATGGAATTCATTGCTCTGATCCAGTGTAGTAATTATGGTTAGATTTAGATTGTCAGCATTTGTCGATTTCTCTAATTTACTATTTTTATTAGGCATCCATTCTTTATGAAAGTTGTTGGGGTCTTCGTGAATTCCATTACTAATATGATATCGATTCTTTTTAGCATCACTTCGTTCTTTATTATTTTCTAAATCGTGTATACTGTCGACTACATCGATGATTTCATCATCTTTAATGATACTTTTAGATATAGTGTGGCTATTAATAAACACCATCAGATAAAACAAGCTGAAATACAAAGCAAAGTGTGAACTAACACAGTTGATCAAGGTTTAATGATACTTAATTTTAGAAAATTTATTTTTTAAATAAAGAATGAAAATAGGAGATATTCCTTGGTATACTTTTACATATTAATTATTGGTCACCTATAGAGAGATCGGTGATAAAATATTATTGTTTCTAAAGCTCAAAACTAGTAAATACTTCCATTACTCAAAATTAATAAAAAATGTGCATCTTACAGTCATCATTATCATCATCATCAACAAGAGTACCGTACTTAGAGCATCATTTATATTTTATATTTATTCTAAAAGATGCTCCAACAGCGTGCATATTACATCTTACAGAAGTTGAACCCTTGAATGATTCTACGCATTTAGTTATTAGTTTGTGGTAGAATAAGAACATCCAAGCTCTAGTCTGTGTCGTCTTAAATTGTACGAATTGTATTGAACGTTGATACGTGTCCCAGCAGCAGCGACACGGATTAAATTGTGCACACAACTGCATTGTATTAAGAAAGCCTTTAGTACTTGAATGGCACATTAAAAGTTATGTCAGGGCTGTCATTATATCAGCACCACATTTCCAGAAGTAACTGAATTGACTGAAGTGAATGAATTTTATATAAGATTGTTATAGATGAAAATAAAACTTACCATAAAAAATTGAAAAATAACATTTGCTATGTACTACGCTATCCAAACCGAGCATGATACCATAAAATAAAGCTAAACTTAACAAAATAAACCCATAACAATACTTTTATAATACTCTTTCCCAAACTGCAGTTTGTCGATTGTTTCGTTCGGTGACAACGTCAGTTTGAATGGTTGTTTTTACATCGTCTCGACTTCTTCCTCTGTAAATAGTATTTACGGTACGCGAGTGAGACATATTTTGAAGACACGTGAAGTCTCCCGGTGCTCAGTGATGCTGCGTGGCGGATTGCACCAGCACCCTCACTAGAGAGGGGACTTAAGCCCAGCAGTGGGATTTATATATATATATATATATATATTGATTTATTCATCCTCATCGCTGTATACAGCTTGTCTAGGGTTGAATTAATGTACCATTGTTGTTTAGTAGCAGGGACCTCGTCTGGAACCGGCTCTACACTTACGGCGTCTTCTTATTGTACAATCGAACCTTTTAACAGTGCTAGAGTCACGTTGCAGCTTTTTTCTAGATGCAGCCTCTGTACAGATGTCTGGGCGAATGTAATTACCAGGTAACTTGAATTATAGGGTTAAATTTAACAATGGTAGAGACAGGTTGCATCTTGATTCTAGACGCAGCATTAATGGGTCGGCCCAAGCGGGAAAACAAAGCAAACAAACTGACAATAGGGCCAAAATTATTTGCAATTCATTCTATTACCTTACTTCTTAACCTCTCTCTTTGTTTTTCTTGTAAATATTTCCAATATACTGGACCCGTCAACTGTACAAATGTATTATAGGATTGAAAATATGAGAGACACAAAGAGATTTTAATGATTTGTTTCATTAAGTGACTAACTGAGTCGGCAGACGTTGTTCTGTGCAAATTTCGATTAATTTGTTTGTGAATTTGTGAGACAATTCATATCCATAGATCAAATCGTGAGAAGTGGTTTTGAGTTCTTACCAAAATCCCGTAAGAAAAAAGAGTTTAAGTTTTTCTCGTATTTGCCAATTTTCAGGGCTACGTTTTCCAATTTTTCCATAAAGACCACAATCGGATAATTACAAATATTTAAAAAAAATTACCAAATTATTCCAGTCGTACGCAAATAAAATCTTACCAATGAACAGCATTACATTTTTATTTATATACATAAAGCGTATGAGAAAGAAATATTAAAAATTAAACGTTTTCATCAACTTGAAATATGTTTATGCATAAACCTCCCCATAGATTGCCATAAAGCTCGATCCTGGCGCACCATTTTCCGCTAATTTGTATAATAGGTCTTCGCTCTATAATATTAATGATTAGTAAGTAATAACAATATGATATGATATGAACTAATGGCAATAAAATAACATAATTTACTGATAATTTATTAAAAAAGATATATCTAAAATATAAGTTATACGAAGTCAGGACTGACGTAGATTCCAATATCATAATTTAGGCCTAGGCCCCTTTCGCTTTTCATGCGGAGATTGACGAATGTGTGACCCACGCCCCCCGCGGTGACGTTCACTGAAGCCTTGCTGTGTAGAGTATCCAGAGCTTGGATGCCCTGAAATTAAGAGAACGAGATTAATATACGTCAGAGTCTAGCCGCAGCTGCACTGGTGGCGAGAAATCGTTAGTTCGGTCGACAACACTTAATAGCAGCGTTGAGATGTTGCATCTCTCTCTTCTTTCATCTTTCGCCGCATATACCACGGAGTGTTCTGAGAAATTGTTCGGATTGCCCAGCCGCTGATTTTAAATATCGTACGTCATGTAAACTAAAGATATTCTGGCAAATATTGTTTATTTTAGAGGTCATTGAAAACATTACATTTCTTATATGTATGTGTGTAGGTATTACAGAGATTAATGATGTTATTAATTTGAAGTTTATTACAAACTGCAACGTTTAACATTAATTATAGGTCATAACTATAGGTTTAGGGTTTTCTAATGGGTTTGATATAGTTTTTGAATGAATAAAAAAACCCTTATAGTGTGAGTCCGCATGTTTCCTTATTAGTATTCCTGTTATGGCGTAGCTTCGGCTTGAGTTTTTAATTTTATTTTTATCCAACATTTGGAACATAAATTGTTTAAATTTCAAGAGAGTAGAGAATAAACTAACCGGCTACTGAAATGCGAATTCTAATTCAATAACATATAATATTAACTGTATTTTTAAACAGTGGACAACGAATTTTCAAGTCACGTTGAACTCACAATCTGGTGGTTACGGGATCGTATCGGCTGTAGGCGGTGTAGTTTGGGTTTTTAAGTACCAATTATTACTTATAATTATAGTGCTCGATGTGCTCCAACGATCTCGTATCTTGTCTTAGCCTGAAGACATTTTCGTGAATCAGCACGTCCAAAGAAGCATCACGTTCTCACATAATTTGAACCCTTTATTTTATTTCCCTTGTGGAATAGCAGCATATCGCTGCTGTGTTTCATATGGTGGGTGCTGGGATCCAGCGAATCAAATGGTAATTAATACTAATATAATAAATAACAGGTAATACATTGTTATTAGTCAGCAAGTGCTTGTTTGTTAGCAATAATATTATGGAAAAACATAACGTTTCGTATGAACCGAAGGTTTGTCGATATTTAATATTATTACACTCCAAGTTAGTTTGCCAAAACATCGTCAATGTACTGATGTACATCTCCTAACAGTTCTATAGTCATAGGAGAAATTATGTTATCTAAGCTACAATGTAATTTTTTTAAATTTATTCAATACGTGCGTAAAAAATTACTACCTACTTGCAGTAAGTTTTTACGCACGACAATAACGTTCGCCTGGTAGATTGGATACAGCACTGACTGCGTCAAAGGTCCCGGGTTAAATTCGAATCAATCAAATTATAATATATTTGTACAGTAATATTACAATACAGTTGATGTAATTTTGCAGAAATACAAACGTTGTATGAAAGGGATATAAATTTTAGACATGTAATTTTACAAATAATATTTTTTTGTATACAAGTAGAAATTAACTTTCAAATATATTTAAAAGATCGATTTTCTATGAGGCCCTCGATACAAAAACTACTATCAGTGTTTGATAAATTCAAAAATATAATAAAATAACATGTATATTTACTACAGTGTATATTTGAATTGAACTACGATACGCAAATTTTTAATTTTACACAATTAAGAAATCTAAAATATCATGCTGCTAATAATTTTCATAGAAATTTAACACGTAATTGATATGAACGATTCCACAGAACAAAGATACCCTTAGCCCACTTTATAAGTTGTTATTGCGGTCAGCTCGGCGCATAACAAACGTAAGAGACACGAACACAAAGGAAAAACAAAATACTACGAATACCCAACGAGGACGCTGCTGTTTCGTTTAGTGTACCCTATCCGGAGATGAAAGGAAATTACCACGTTTCTTGAATATGGACGCTGCTGTGCTTCGTTTGGTGAGTGTAGGGATCGGGAGATAAAAAGAAAAATACTACGAATCCCTAACCAGGACGCTGCTGTTTTGTTTAGTGTGTAGGGCTCCGAAATCTCTTATGATGTCAAGGGATTAAATTTTAAAATCCTTAGGAACTCCTACAAGCAAAGCACCTACAATATGATTCCTTATCGAGGATGAATGCTGGTGTCACGGGTCGCAGCAATAACTTACAATGTGGTCAGTGTCCTTAAAGGAATAAAAAACAGTACATCCGTAGATTAATAAACATGACCGACATTCCGTTAGTTGAATTAGCTACCAAAGATTCGGGATATATATATGCGTTACTAATTACTATAGTGCGTTTACTATCTCGTTGCATAATGGGTTCTAAATCATATTTGCGCAGTGATGAGCACATCAAGCGCGCGTTATCGATAAAAAACCCGGGTCGAATACTAGGATAAACTTTCATTTAACAGTGGCAGAGCTACACTGCAGTTTGTTTCTAGCTGCAGAATTAATGGGTATTAAGTATAAATAACAAAGTATTATTTATTTAATGCATTTAGCATGTGAATACTTAACGACATGGAGATGTTTTTTAACCAATTTTAAACTTATATATAGTAAGTTAATTAACATTTCAACCTATAAAAGGTTAAAGTATAAAGTATACGGGCTTAGATATAGTTAATAATTTTATCATTAAAATTCATACGTTAATTACTATAATATTATAAAAGTTAACGTTTTATTGTTTATAAAAAAATCTTTTGTTTTTTATTGTAGTTAAAATTTTGTATATAATGATTTTTAGATAACATTAGGATACAAGCGCTGGACATCTTTATGCGTCGTCATACGATCTATGAGTATTAATAACCACGTAATATGCAGCGCCACACTCGCACGCTTCACAACCTGACCTGCGGCGAGACAGTAAGCGCACTAAAGTTAATATAAAATATCACAAGAACAATAAGCGAGATCAACAAATCAAGTCAATAAGCATTCGACATTCGCATACTCAAGGTATTACTCACGCATGACTCCTCTCGCGCCGTAACTCGAGTATAAACGGGTATGACCTGAATAAATTCAAATCGAATCCACTACCTACACTGGCAGTGGGATGTATATATGTACTAGTCGTGTCCGCGACTTCTTTCGCGTAGAACAGAGGTTCCCAGACTTTTTTCTCATAGACCACTTTCAAAATTTAGCTGGTTCCGGTGGACCCTGTACGGCTTTGCGTTGCGGTTGGTTCCAACCACGAATTAATAGTCTTCTAAAAAATGGATAGATGGAATCACTTTTTTGATTGGCGAACTTAACTTTTTTGACATCTACTCACAGTACAATCAATTAATTAATTAAACAATTCTCACTTATTTCATTTAGAAAACTCCTCATTCGGAGTCGTATAAATAAAAAGAAATGTCGTATTTATACAAACATGTACTGAATATGGAATGTGCAAGTTTTACAAGTAACTGCAGAGCTTCGTATAATATTATCTACCTACATTGATAGGTGAAGTCAAGCCAACACTTTAGTTCTTCACTATCGAAAGCAAATAAATGTTCATGGACCCCCGCTTACGAATTGTGAACCTCCATTTTTTTTGTGGGTATCCGGAGATCTTTATAACTGGCTACAAGGCATTCGCTCTCAGTCCTCAAGGGTGCGTTATGATTCCCTGTCAAGGATGAATTGTCATGGGCTGCAGGAATCACTTACGATCAGTGCAGTGAACTGTGTGCTCGTTTGTTACTCTCAATGTAATAAGAAAAGTTTAGAAGTATAAATTTTCATTTTTACACAGCTTAGGTTTAAGTAGATTAACTTGACGTAGGGAAGACCTGCAGCAGTTCTTTGCTGCCTCATGGAGATAGGCAGTTATTTATATGTCAGTCTCAGCATTAACTACATGGTAAGAAGTTCCCAATCGGGATTAAATCACAGTTGGAATACTTTGTATTTTTGTTCAACGGTAATCTGGCAAAAGGTCACGCGCGCTTTGAACACTCGGAGACGTAACGTTTGACGTAAGACGAGATATTAGCTTTATTCGTTCATTCCGAAAAACAGCGCTCGCTTCCGTGTAAGAGTTCCGTGAGTAGTAGTGTTCATGGTACACGAATGAAAAAACCCTACAGAGTTATTGAAATAAAATTACGATTCCGTACAAAATGACATTAATGTATAAGTTGTGATTTATATATATATAGAATAAATTAGAAATGTATATAGTTAATTGTTAATGTTGTAAAATATTTATAAAAGTGCGTCAAGGATTTTTTTAATTGTATTGAAGGTGACAAATGAGCTGAAGGTAGGAAGGGAGGAAGATTCTCGCACACACACATTGACGCCCACATTCAAAATCGATAAGGAATTACAATGTAGATGCAATTTCACTTCTGAAGATTGTGATCGAATGCTTTAACAGCTGTATTAGGAGTCGGGGAAGATGCATACGTCGTAGTAATTTTTGATAAAGTTTTTAAACATGCTAATTGGCAACTAATCTATCTGTTACGTTCAAAGTAACGTTCAAAAATCAACCTAAATATGTTATTTATTAACTTTAGTGCGTTTACTATCTCCCTGAAGGTCACAATGTGAAACGTGTGAGCGCACACTCACATGTCGTATGACAAGGCAAGATGCCCAGCGCTTGTGTCCTAATGTTATCGACAAACCATTATATACTAAATTGAAATAAAATACTACAATAAATTGACAATGATTTTTCATAAACATATATAACGTGAACTTTTATAATTTTATAAATACGATCATGTTATTTATCCTAGTAGATTATAAAGATAGACGGGTTTCTTTACGTGCGTTTTTTCCCAGTGATAGAGGCACTATGCACGTACCTAGTTTGTAACCAGCTCGACCAGGGAAGGACGATGCCCTCACAGAATACCAGTATGAAATAGCAGCATAACGCTGCTGTGTTTCGTATGGTGAATCTAGAGATCCGGGGACCCAATTACTGGTAACGATCGAGGAGACTTAGTTCAGGATGTATGTAGATTTCATTAGCACTTCCTAATTGTTTACCACTTACACTTGATAACATTCTTAAAGTTAAGTTTACGATAAAATCTTATAGACAATGCGTACCTGAATCTTTTTATTGATCGGTGAAGAATAGAAGAAATACTTCACCCTCTTTATAAATGGTATCGCGTTGTACTGCTCTGTCTTGTGCTCCGCGAGCACCACTCTGTCGGCCACATTGCCCACCACCAGATGGTCACCATGCACGCAGCACAGCGAGGTGGTGAGAACGGTGAGTAAAACGATGGTCCGCATGCTGAACGAGCTGCGCGCGATACTCTGTGAGCTATACTGGATTGCGGCAAAGTGTAAAGGTCGCTTAAGTTTATCTTAGATTGGTATATATGTGTTGCCATTTAAGATAAACTACCATTTTTAAACAAAATTGTTTTCAACTTCTATATTAATAAACGACTCACTAATTTACCTGGTATTATAGTTATTATATCCAACTATAGCCATTGCTATGTATAAAGTTTTTATTACGTCATGCGGTAAAAAAGTGTTCTTAAATAAAATACATCCCTAGCAAGACTCCCGTGACGGCATTGCAACTTCCTCTTTGTATTACTCGTAGGAATAAAACTATTTTTAGATTAAAAATAAGGTAAATAATGACTGAGGCTATAAAGCCAGAAGGGGGGAAATTAATGTGTTGGCCTTGATGCTATAGATTATAAGATTTCTTTCTTTTTTAATATGATTGATCTGCGCTGGGAGGACAGCATAGGAACACGCGTCCATGCATGCCGTCTTGAAGCAGCAGTGCAGGCAATTGTTGTTTGATTTCGTAAGTAAGAGTAATCAGTACAGGTATCCCACTTATTATTCCTCGGCTGGGTAACTAGGACCCGTGACGTAGATACTCTAACAACTACACTACGTAGCCTAATATATAAACACATGTATAAACATAAATATAAATTTGTAAATATTAAAATTAATGTCAATTTAAATCTCGCCTTACCGTCCCGCAATCCTTCTGCATAGATAAAACTAAAAATATGTTGTTCAATGTGTGGGTACATATTAAATTTCAACTCTAGTATGGTAACACTGGTGAGTAACATTACGCGTCGTAGGCTATGATCTAATAAATTTGCCAGCTGATTGTTAAGGAAAATTGTTTTAGTAAATCGTAGTATTGTGTATTACTTATAAATAAATTTTATACATTTTAAATAGGTTAACATCTGACGTAAATTGGAATTATTAACAGAATTTATATTTATGTATTTCTATTTTATCCGTCCAAGTTTGCGGGAAGTCGATGGCATCAGGTGGTTCAGGATAGTGCGTTGTGGCAATCTGTGGGTGAGGATTATGTCCAACAGTTTGCCGTGGACTTACTGAGATGATGATGATGATTTTATCATTCCTAACGTTATGTGTATTTAAGCGATTAAACTAAGGTGACGCGTGATAACAATGCATGTACTTCTTGAATGTTTATTCAAGACCACTTATCAGTAGGCGAACTATGCTCTTTTGCTACCTTTGCTCACATTCTTAGTTCCGAAAGTGGTCCAGGTGCCCAGGGGTCCTACGGGAGACTCGACGGGGGTCTACGTTGGAATCCGATCGACCCTCCCATTAAAATTATAACTATTTTGTGATTGTCATTGTACAAGTAACGTTACGTTATTAATGCTTAATTTGAATTATATTACGTCTTTTATCATATTACAATGTAAAAAATTTAATATTTGAATAAATAAAACACAAAAAAATAATCTATTTTCTTTTTATTTTTCCCACTCCCAATGGGGAGTTTTTGAAGGAAATAAGTTAGAATTGATTGGTTCCTTGTGCTGTGAGTAGATGTCAAAAAAATAAAGTTGGATGGAATCACTTGTTTGATTTGCCAACTTTGCTTTTTTGACATCCACTCACAGCACAAACAATTAATTAATTAAGTAATCAATTGTTATTTTTTTTTCAAAACTATTAATTCGTGATTGCTACTCAGCCGCAACGCAAATTTCTATCGTAATAGCTAATCTTCTCATTTCTTGTCGAGTTTCGGTAATATGGTAGAAAAGTAGCTGCAGGGGGTCCACCGGAACCACCAAAATTTTGAAAGAGTTCTATGAGAAAAGAAGTCTGGGAATCGTCTTAGTTCCGTGTTATTTGAGATTATTTACAATCGGCACTTAGGTTACTAAAGGTCTGTAAACGAGGCCTTTATCTTGAGACAGCTGAGGATGAAGAGAAAAAAAGGTTATATTAGACTAAATAAAAAATATTACTAATTATCAAGATTTTTTATAATTTTTTTTGGGTTGATAGCCGCTGTTAGCCCCGAGGGCTTTTACAGTTTTGCCGGGTTGTGAGGTGACCAAGAATTTATGGCACTCAGTCGAGACCTCTATTAGTGGGTAACGAGCACAAGGGCTCCAGAGAGGGAGCTTCGGCGTCACCCTGTTTGTTTCGCGAGAGAGCCTGACTCGAGGGCCGAACCCCGGTTCGGTCAGTTGCTTCTGATTACGGATTATGTAAATTAATAACGCTATTATTATTTACTATCTGTACAACCACGTCTTAATGCGTGGGCGCTGGAGAAGAAGTGGCGCAAGAAACTCCAGCGACGCTTCTATCAGTGTTGATTGGTGAGAACCGGCCTGTGACATGGCGGTATCGCGAATAATTAAAAGGTGTAAGGTGTATAAGAATTAAAACTGATGCTTTAGCAATAAAGGCTTTATTATTATTACAATATAGTATATGGTAGTTCTTCAATTTCAACAAGGAGTCTAAACGGTTTAAGGTTAGGGGGAAATAGAGAGTAATTATATCCATTTCCCCCTAAACTTTTGATATATATTATTATTGTATGTATAATGATATTTTTTTTGTCAAGTGCGTGTTTTAATTTCAATAAACAAAAATCATCAATCAAAAATTATCGCAGCGTAGGACAACCCCCTACCTTGACCATGGAGTGACGAGCTCTGCAGGTCTGAAGTGGATGGATGCAGGTGGCTCAGGGTTGTGCTCTATGGCAATGTTTGGGGGAAGTTTATGTACAGCGGTGGACTAGTGATGGGTTGAAATGATGATGAAATGAAAAAAACATGAATTTTTTGGACTATTTATTTATTTATTTATTATGTGAAAAGTCCTGATTCAAAAATTCGTTGTACTCCTTCTCCAGAGCTTTCAACGCGCCCTCTGTGGTCAGCAAGGCGTTCTGTCTCTTCAGATTGTCTATGAGCGCGTTCTGCTTGTCTATGCAACTCGTCAGGTGTTTGGCGCGCGCCTCGAGCCGACAGATGGCGTTCTGGTGAGACGCGGACAAGTTACGCGTGGAGTCGCGGAACTCCTGAGAAATAAATATACCTCGATCATAATAATATATACAATACAAATGCTTGAGCAGTGTGAGAAAACATAGAAAGTATGTCTAACAAATTAAAAATATAAACCCCGGTTGAGCAGAATGAACTGCAATGTTAAAGATGAATAATCGAAATGAAGTTATATAAATGATTCACTACGACCTCGGCGTCGGACAAGAGGATGAAGACATGTCCAAATTTTTGTTTTAATAACCAACAGTGACAAACACTGTCCACTTGATGACAAGTGATTACTGCCGCACATCAACACCTACATCCATCTTGAATAAACCGCCCTAGTCCGTGGCTTACGAAAAAAGTGATTCCGTATCCACACTACCCACGACGTAGGTGCATTGATCCTTGATAAAGAACGATGCAGATGTGCCTCCACCCATCAGATGGAACACAGCAGTACCAATATTGCAAACCGGCAAATAACTATACCCTGGTCTTAGGCTGTAATACCTTCTCGGACATTTTAGCAGTTTCCAGTCGTTGCTTGAGTGTCGCCACGGCATCTTCTTGCGCGGCGGCGCGTGCTTCTAGACTAGAGTTCTTGCTTCTTAACTGCTTCACTTCTACAGTCAGTCTGTCTGTGACGCTCCTTTGTTCTTTGTATAGACGCTCTTTCTCCTAAAAAAAATGATTTTTTTTACACGAGCAGCTTAAACAGTACAGGGGAGCCAGCCACGCTGCACTATGAATGACCACGACCATGGCAGCAGTCACGTGGCATGCATGGAGTGTGTAGAGGTACCTGGCTGTTGCATTACTGATTCTGAATTCGATTCACAACTTAGGAACAATATTTGTATAACAATTTGTTGACATTGGATCTGATCTTTCCTCCGTCATCCGATCTTACCTCAGGTTTTGTTTAGGTTTACAGTTCAGCTGTGGCTGGACTGTGTTGTCCTGGAAGTTTTATACGATGCGCGTGGTGTGGCGGTCAGTGATTAGCTGCATCATCGGCACTAACTCAAAATACTTCATAATCATCATCCCAGCCTATCCAGCCATTGTACTCCACTACTGAACATAATCCTCCTGCACAGCTTGCCACAAAGCAGGATCCTGAAGCACCTGCATGCATCGGCTTCGCGCAAACTTGCACAGGTTGTCGCTCCATCTGGTGGAGGTACGTCCTACACTGCGACTGCCAGTCCGAGGCTGCCATTCCTCTCCATGTGTTATCGGCTCTACGAGGTAACATGGCGAGTCCATAGAATACGCAACAGACTACTTACATCAAGTTTATTCAGCATCACCATATACTTGGCCCTCGTATCGGCCGCTTCAGCCCTCGTGCTGTTCGCTCTGTTCAGCAGAGTCATCCTCTCACTCTCCAGCTCCGCCAACTGGGTAAGATGACCTTCACATTGCTTCGTCTGAAAGTATTTCCTTTTATAGAGTTAGTACTAGATGGTAAGTGACCACCGCCTCCCATGAACATCCGCAACACCTGAATAGTCGCAGATGCGCTGCCGGCCTTTATCTCTTGAAGGTCCCTAAGTGGTATCGGATTCTACATAGTTGTGGATGGTAAAGTTTTCAAAACAACACGCATGGTCATAAAGTTACTGTATTGTCATCGATTCTTAATACGTTTGTACAATATCAGATTATTCAGACGTCTGAAAAAAGGGTGAGACTTGAATTTTAAAAAAATATTACATATATACATACATAAATACTATTTCCGTCCGAGTGTAATATGGATCTATTCAAGAGAAGAGTGAATTGGCACGTGCTGAGCTGGTGCGCTCTACCATCAACGTGTAGAAAAAGAAAAGATAAAACAAGATGAAGTCTTTTGAGTTAGTGCTGATGATGTTCTCCTAGTGGAGGTCGCCCACGGCGAAATTTCCTGGTTATTACCAGATGAATATCAACTGTGCAGGAAATATTATAGTGCCGTAAGCGTTAGCGACAACCACAGTAGCACTCACTTGTAATGTGGATGTCTTCAGGAGAAGGGAAAGAAGGCTCAACTGCAGTGTCGGGGAGACGGGACATAAAAAAACAACACCCACGCCAGACCCTACCAACAATTTGTGATGCATAAATATTACATACATACAGGTCAAGCTAATAACAGCGTGTTATAATATCCTCATCATCATTATAGTCCATGACTAGCGCTGATGACCGAGTGGCCATGCATCAGAGTAACAAGTCCTGGATTAAATTTCTATCACAAGGATACATTCATCCAACATAGAGTGGCGGTGAAGCATTTCACCTTAGTCAACAGGGGCGACATCATCTTCATTAAAAACTCTTATCCTAGATAAAGGTAGCGTGATGAGCAGCTGGAGCCACGCATCATGAGGTGAAGTGTATGACTGTCCGTCACCCCTAATAATAGATAATAAAAGATTTAACAGTGGTAGAACTACACTGCAATTTGTTTCTAGCTGTACGACTAATAGGTCAGCTCGACCTACGCGATCGACGTCCTCAAAGGTGACAACACATTTGCATTATGATTATGACTAAAGGATGAATGTAGATATAGTGGGCCCCAGGAATCACTTGCCGTCAGATGAACTGTGTGCGAGTTTGTTACTCTCAATGTAAGGGGAAAAAAATCATTAAAAAAAGAGATCTAGGTGTATTTGTAATTCAACTAAAACACATTCCTGGCATTATTTCTGGATCGTTCTTAGACCTACATAGTCGTCGCACATTGTATAAGATAACGAATATTCTAGATAAGATAAAAAAGATAGATAAGCCACGCAACAGCTTGCTTCTCGAATAGATCGTGTCGACCGGGGGAGGAGTCCTCCCTCCGGGATCCAGCGTAAACTTACAGTATTACTCTGCTGTGTTGCGTTTGGTAACTCATAAACACCATTCCATTTATCCTCAAAAAGATTCAAGATGCGCATGCGTTGTCGCCCCTGAGGGCTGAAATGGAACACCTCGTTACCTTTAACACGCTCACCATATCACGCTGGCATTTCGTCGCAGCCAGAAGCTAACTGCAACGTGACTCTATCGCTGTTTAAATGGTTTGCCCTTTTTTTGTTTTAATATGTCTCTTGGTCTAGTGTCCTGTACCCCTGTATTGGGAAGGACTCGTGAGGGGGGGGGGGAGGGGGAGTGCCTTACCTTCTTGTCCATCGTATTCTGCATTTTATTGAGTTGCTCCTGCATGAGTTTCACTTTCGCTGCCAAGAACTTGCAAACGTTCTCCACAGTCACCCGTTCTGTGAAGTTCAGTTAATAATATTGGATTGAGGGTGACAAACGAGCACACAGATAACCTGATACCAAGTGATTCCTGCGGTCCATGACACATTCATCCCTGACAATTAATCATAATGCAGATGGCATTGTCAACCTTGTGGAATAAGGTAGAATGCCTCATCACCAGTTACAACAATATCTGGATCCCTATATTCATTAGATGAAACACGGCAATTTTCTTCAAATGTTTTAAGTTTACGCTGGTATTGAGGCCGTGGTCATTCACCACAAAATAAACAGACTTCGGTAGAACCAAACACTCCCTTTCAAACAATCTTAGCATTACACCTACCACTATCAGTCAAATACCTTTTCCTACTGTGAACAGTCAAATAAACTGTTCTTGAAATTAATTATATTTCTCATTATAGAATGATGATATTAATTATTTAATAATGAAAAAAATATAGTAAGAATATTAAAGAAACAATTTGATGTATATTTGAAGAAAATTCGTGAATTTGAATTTTGTGATAAAGATTTAGTATGTAAGGTTCTTAAATGTTAAATAAAACTAAACAAAAATAAGTTGCCACTCGAAAACCTGTCTTCCCCATTGGTTATTGTTTCTACAAACTATATGGCCAAGTCATTGCCGCATCAGCTTGCTGATCTATATCCAAGGTGAACCAGTTCTAATGCTGATGTCTGTACAAATATAATACTTATTAAATAGTAAATATAATTAAAAAATTCCAAAAGATGACTTAAGTATGCTTGCCCACAGGTGACCATTGGAACTCCAATATATAACTATAAACCACAAATGTAATTAGGCAGATCCTTCTCATCTAAGAGTTAAACCTTCTGTAATGAGTGTCTGCTGATGTCCGTACTATGCAATAATATAAATGATTTAATAATAAATATGCATTTATAGATTTTTCGTCTTTACTATGACATTTAAAAACCCTATATCCTAATGGTTTTAGGTATTATGGTCTGCAAAGCTTAAGGTTGTAGGTAAGAATCTGATGTTCGACTATTGTCATGAAATGTCACCTAGTACAATATTTTAAGCTTAGTTGGAGTGGTTAACTGAAAATTTTGTAATGTTAATAGAACTGTTAGCATAATAAAAGAAATTAAAAAATATATGTTGTGGAATATAACACTATTGTGTATGAAATCTGAGATCAAATTTTTTGTGGAAAAGCTACATTGCAGCTGAAGTATGAATGGGTCAGCTTTACACGGGAATATTTACAACCCTACAGAATACCAGGGTGTTAATAGCAGCATAACTTTACTGTGTTTCGTTTGGTGAGTGTTAGGATTAGGGGACTCCTTTAGGAGTGATCCATTCCATCTCAATACTCAAGGGTGACATTGCATGTGCTTTTAAAAATTGCTGAATTTTCTCTTTACCAAGAACTGTGGGCATATAAGCAACAAAGAATATGCCATAATGTAGAAAGAAAGTTTTTAACAGTGGTAGAGCTACACTGCAGTTTGCAGTGCCCCCTCACAGAATACCAGTGTAATGCATATGTATTTAATAATAGCATTATGAATCCTTGTCAAGGATGAATGTAATGTCATGGGCCGTAGGGGTCCCTTACCATCAGGTGAACTGTGTACTTGTTTCTTACTCTCAATGTAAGAAAAAAGAAGAAAAAGAGAATAAGAGGTATCTTATCCTGGTATTTTATAAGATGATAAGCTTAGTACCACTGCCGGGAGAAAGAACACAAGGTTTCATCTTCAGGGGTGTCAACATATTTGGATCTAGATTCTTTAAACAGACTCCAGTTGTCCATCATGATGTGAACCTTCCTCCGATCTTATTGCACATGCATTACACCAGAATAGGAAAGAGGATGATGAATGAGTGCCTCTTTGTTTGCCTACAAATGCTTATGGCACTATAAAATATTCTGTGCACTTGATGTCATCTGGCAAGAACTAAAAGATATTGCCATGGTCAGAATTAACCAGGAGGACATAATCATCTTATCATGTAACTTTTTTTTTTAAAGTAATAAAAGTGCGACAATCACTACCAAGCAGGAGAACATAATGTTATGACTGAGGGGTCAGCTTGATAAGCACCATTGTTGTGATTCTTTCTAAAAATAGACTCAGTGACATTAGAAATTACCTTTTAAAAATGACTGTGGCAGTATGTTCTCGTTAACATTGACAGAAACAAATGCATACAGGAATTCTAGATCATTATTTAACCTCCCATCTTTGTTAAACATGCAGTTGTGACACAAAACTTGTTGAGAACAATTGTAATTGTCTTGTTCTTTGTCTTCTGCAGATGTATCATCAACTATACTTTTTCGGAATTCATCTTTCACCTTTTCCTTTGTTCTATTACTGGCGGTTATCAAACAATGGCTCATGTTTTTCTGGTCACTATTGCTACTATGCAGTGATGACGCTTTTTTTGAATCACATCTATGTTTTATTGAATATGTCGTTGAAGTGGTATTCCATAGATTTTGTGAAAAGTCTGGAAAGATGTCTTGCTTTTGCTGAAATTTGTAAATATAATCTGATAATCGAATTTATCCAATGTACTGTTAATAAAACTTTAAAACTCACCATAACATGCTCTATTTGCTTCATTAGACTCTCAGTTTTCTTCTCTAACTGCTTGTTTAGTTTTTTAAACTCATTCTCACGTGCTAAAAGATCGAAGGAATCCATCTCATAGATTTTTTTTGTTGAAAGCCAATTAACTGTAGCAGTATAGTAATAAATTGACGACAATAAAATCGTAAACAAATAAGCGTAAATAATTTTCTGTTTATTTATACTTAAATATTACCAAATCACTAGTATTACTTATACATACAAACCAAACTAAACGCGTTACCATGGCAAGCTTAAGTAAATATAAGTTCCATACTCTTTTTAATCAAAAATGCAACCTTTTTTCATGAAACTTATTAAAATATGTATTTTATGGTTTATGTATGAGTTCTAAATTAAAATGTTCTCTAATACATAAAGGAATTAAAAGACTCGACTTAAATATTGTTCATATTTCACTGTTGATGATTAGAATGTGGCGCTATCTAGTGGTAGAATCTAAAACGAAGACGCGTCAAAAACAGCTGTGTGCAGTCCAATCAGCGGAGGTTTTGAAATGTCAATAGAGAGCTATGTTATTGTTGACAGATTGCCTTGTTTAACATATGATTTCAAACGAAAAAAATATTGTTATTTTAATTTAAATACTATACTAGAAACGTAAAGAACGCATAAAATCTTGAACTTGTTCATTTAATTATATAAAGAGTAAAAATAATAAACACAAAACAAAAGTTTATTAAGTGTGCAAGCGAGATGATACACGAGGGAAAGAGAGAACACATGTTTAGAGTCTGTTTCTCTGATTTTCAATCGATTTACGAATGAGAACGTACTTGGCTCAGCTGACATTTTTTAGTCCACGACTGAAACGGGAAGTGTGTAGACGCTCGCTTTATTTGAGCGCATAAATTGATCGAAAATCACATTTGGACAGCGTTTGCGCGTCCGGATATATAGTGAATAGTGCAATAATGTATTTGAAGAGAAAAAGACACGATTTTCGTAGTGTTATATTATAGCGTAGGTGTTCCGTATTGGAGTTAGACGAATACGCTTGCTGCTAAAAAGGTAATCTTTGTTTTATTTTTGATGTGATGCACGCAACATATGCTTAGATATGGTTGGGAGGACGTGTTCAATTAAATTTTCAGTATTCAGTACCACGAACGCTTATTTCACTTCAATTCTACTTTTTAGAAAGTTTGACAGGTTTACGAGTTGAAATGTAAAGCAACCATTTTATGTTGACATTCAAACATATGCAACAACGTTCACTACTCGTGCATCCTAATTTTCTTTGCGTAATTCTTTAAATTATTCTGCCTATACCGTTTATATACGTAAATAGTTTAAGTGCTACAACTTCGACTTGCTGTTACACTGATAAATTATATGTCGTATCTTTTTCGAAGTTTGCAAACGTGGTAAATAGAATCAGCTGTTTTCGGACAGGTACAAAAATGTGAAAGGCAGGTAAAGTAATATTTAGTGCAGGGGCAAAGTGTTGTCCCTTTTATTATACGTAGGAATAACGGGTCATGGAGCTATTGTGCGGTATACAGCTGTTAATTTTCTTCGTAATCGCCATGCAACTTTGACACTTATTGCACTTTATTTGGGCTTAAAGTGTTTTAACATTGTGACAGTACTCTGAATTCAGCCTGCAATCCCTTCAGACCCGTTTTAGGGATGGGCGCAACTTTTATCGACTGATACCGGTTTTGAATCTAGGTTTTTACCACGCTATGCGTTAACGGTGTTTTGTTGACCTTTGGCAATGATTTCGTTGTTTTTGGTATTATCATTAGTTCTAATACTTGAGAAATGCTCTGTGTAACGTTTTAGCATGTTGTTTCATTTTTGACATAATGAAATTAATGTTTTATTGCAAAGATGTCGATTTTTTGCAAGCAATTATAATCTTTATTATTTAACTTTTAATTTATTATAATTATAAGGTAGAAACTATTATCGATCCAAAAACTTTGGTAGTCAACAACGGTATAGTTTCTTGTTGAATATTTTTTGTATAACACTCATTCGTTACGTAAGCTATTTTATAGGAACTCCATCGTAATGGGAAGCTAGGTGGAAATAGTTTACACGTGCCACTTTAGTTTTAAATGTTTATAGTATACCGAGGTCTTTATACTTTTTTATGAATTACGTTTAAAATACTATTTATACATATTAACATATTGCAACATTACAGTTTGCTCGATGTAAAATGTAATATCGTGAAGAAACGGTGTTTGTGTTGATGATGTGAAAAAATCTTTTGTTATGAGAGTTAATTTGTCTGATCGTTAAATATGTTGTTAACTTCACCGTCGCCATTTTGTATAACGTCTAGGGTTGCAAACAAATTACGTTATACACGCACAAGATAGTTAAAACTTGCAAACATTTTTTTTTTGTTTTTGGTGTAATGTACTTATTCATTTGCTAATTGTATCCGGTACATATTGGGAGTAAATTACATTATCGATAATGGTTTATTTTAATGACTTTAAGTACCTGCTCACTTAACTATTTTTCTGATAAACATAGGTTTGATATATCGAATAATTATTTCCGCGATATCACTTTACAATAGAGGTAAATGAACATGATTCCTTGTCAATCATTGTTGATCATTCATTATTGAATCAGTTGTAGATAAATACATTTTATTTTATTTTTAAGTCATAAAAGCACTTGTCTGACTTGACTAAAACATAGTGTTGCATGTCTTAAGTTGACAAGAGTCCAAACCTGTTGCAACATGGAGTTTATGTGCCTATCTATAAAACGGACAATAGCACATACAAAATTGACTTAATAGTGAATTGTTAATGCATATCTAGTTAAAATTATCTTTACTTTCTAGAATAGTAATTGATATCATTTTCCGTTGGACACATTATTAAATATAAATTACATGTAATATGAATTACATAAAATTGAAAACTTTTTATTAGTTTTTCATTTTGTTTACGAAGGCAGTTTTACCGTAGCGTGCGTTTGCGATAGCACAATACTGTTAGTGCCGAGTCGTTTAAAAATAAAACAGAATACTATTCCTTATCTGTACATGTACCACTACCCATTTAATTAGTCTAAAAGTTTTACGTTTGCACAGTCATGGTCTTCAGTCATAAGGTGCAAATTTTCCACACTAAATATCATGCATATCATTACTATTCCTGTAATTGATAACTATTTTTTATGAAGGCGACGCAACCCCGGCCTGTGCTCGCTTTTAATTTTTTTATAATTGACCTTTTTGCTAATTTCTTTAATTACTTTTGCGTTTCGTTATAAAACTTACACGCATATCCCTTTTATAATCGTTTGTCACGGCTTGGAACTTCCCGGACTGCTAGATTAACTGGACGTGACATTAAGTAGTGATGTGAATTATAGTATTGACAATGAAGATATTGTATCGATTGTCGTCTATTGTTTCATTATGTTTGGTATATTTGTTCTGGTTTTAAGTATTGCTTGAAATAGAGGAAATCGATCCATTTGTCATATTCATTCCAATTATTATTTTTGTTTATAATATTTAGCGTATGTAATAAAGTAAATTAATGTACATGAAGTTAAAATGTTAATACTTGCTTGTTTGCTAGGTTGGGAATTACCCGCACACAAACTATGTTTGTATATACATAATTTGAAAGATTACATCATATAATCAAATAATAATGAAACTCAAAATAATTTATTTCCAATATTCAATTTTATCTATTTTTCAATGTAGTAGCAACCCAATAGATACAGCGACGACCTGTGCAAGTTTGCTGGGAGCTGGTGTTTTCAGGTTGAAGGGCCATTGCATTTCAGAGAAGACATATCATATGCGTTATATGTATATTTTTAATGTTTATTGGAGATGGGCATCACGGTCCACAAACCTTACTTCGTACCTACCGTCAGGTGTTCAACAACTTATTTTTATCCTGCTAGAGAGAGGCGGCTTTTGATAATCAATGAACGCACCTCGTCTCACGGGTGTTGTATAAGTCAACACAGGGAATAAATAAACCGAGTGGAGGACAGCAATATCCTTTCGAACCTCTAAAAGGCTAAAGCCAATCGGCAGCTATATTCTGGCTGCGTCTTACAAGCCTTGGTCCGACCGGGCAAGACCTACAGATGTCAGCGTAAAATAATAGTACGGTTTCTAATCGAGGATGAATAGGATAGGAAAGGAACTGACAACATACAGCGAGCAAGCCATCTCACTCACCCGAGGCTTGACCTAATTTATACCCGACGATTAATGATCGAAAATTAAATGTGATTAACATTGTATATATACCGACTTTTTGTCCGTTTGTGCACGCTTATCGCCACAATGGCAATTTTGAATTTTAATTTTAATGGTTTTGGGTACGGTCTGCGAAACTTAAGGTCGTACGGTCTAATCCACCATTAGACAATTGTCGTGAAGATCTCCAGTGTTCAGCTTAGTTGAGTGGTTAACCGCAATCTTAGTAATAGCATTGCTAATATTGCGATAAAAAAAAAGCTTTTCGTTACTTTATTGAGACAGGGTTATGTTAACATTTAATCATTCTTTCATTTAAATCGGGTAACAAACAAAGGAAAATAAAAGGAAATTAAAAAAATATAAAAATTTAAATTAACAACACTATCCCTGAAATCCAACGGTTTTGGATACAAAAATATTGTTCCTCCCGTGGGAATCGAGCCAAGGTGCTGTTCTATCACAACTATGTTTTTAAACAATGCTCTTAACATTCCGTTAACAACTCGAACTAAACCTAAAATGCTTGTGCTAGATGATTATGACATTAGTCGAATGACTGTTTTGAACCTACGACCGTAAGTTTCGCAGTTCGGACCTTCAATTAAAAATAAAACTATAATTAATTTAAACTGATTTAATAGTTATAATTAGTTTGTACAGGCGTACGCTAAAGGCTCGTAATCTTTACGTAACTTACGACCCTGCAATAAACATAAAACTATACATTATTTCAATTTAATAATTTAATTAACATTTAACAATGGTTGGGGCTCGATCGGGGCAATCCACGCACTCCCAAAATACCAGCGTAGCACCAGAACCTAGATGTGTTTCCTACGGTGAGTGTAGTCATCCAGAGATATATCTGGTGATGAGAAAATCCAATCTTAGTTGACCTCAGAAGTCAAAACGCGTGTGCATCTTAAATTTTGGTTGAGAATGTATATCTATGTATATCTTGAATGTATATCATATAGATGTCATGGGCCGCTGGTATCGCCTACCGTCAGGTGCATTGTGTGCTCATTGTTACCCTTATGATTTTTTCTTGGAGATATATTGACGTAAAATATTTTGTCGTATATGTGTGCAGTGCAGTATGAGTGTTCTCTATATTTAAAGTTAAATTAATAATGAAAATACAACAATGGTCTGTTATTGGCCGTGTCAACATCAACATTTATCGATCGATGCTCGTAAGGAGTAAATTTAGTTCGTCCTGTTCTTTAAATAGCCGCTTACTGAAGGTCGATAACCCTCTCGGATATTTCCGTTCAGTTTTTCTTGTTTAAAATTTTAAATAAAGAACACGTCCACGTCCTACGAAGGAGACGATAATGACAGCTCGACATTGTAACCTCGGCCGTAATGGAAGTATTTGAATTGTTGACGTATTATAATGCTTTATCCTGTTATTAATGATGAAAAAATGAATACAATACGAGTCCGCTGTCTGTTTGTATTATTTGCCATCTCTTTATACATATTACTCTTAAAGTATTTAAATAATTGCTTTCGTTTACATAGTGCATAACTTTTAAAGCAAGTTGATGGATCGGTAGTTCAAAGACGACTTCGCTTAAAAAAATCTTTCATTACCAACCGGGAGATGGCGTTGTGATCAAAATTACCCAGTTGATGTTTTCTCTATCAAAATCTGTAGTCACGTTTATATTATTCTTAAATTTATAGAATATTCATTATAAGTTTCTCAATTTAAAAAAATATTAAAGTATGTATAATGTTGTTAATTATGAGAAATAATGAAATAAGTCCTAATAAAATTATACTATCGATATATTTATATAAAATATCGGTATCTCGAGATAATGGGGCATCACTAGCCTAAATTTACGCTCGCACTGCATATGGAAAGTCGTGGCCCTTTGCGGAGGTCCGTAACCTCACCGCTATAGGGCTTGTTTAAGTTGTTTTGCGGACCTTTTTTTATTTAAAACTAGTTCCACGTACGCATCCCAAATTTATATGCTTTGTTGAGTATTTTATAGGAGTTTAGTGAAGTTACAGATAAGATTTAAATTTACTATTAGCCGTTGTTATTTTTTATTGTATTTAGAGTTGAGAGTAACAAACGAACACACAGTTCACCTGCTGGCCCATTGCGTCCTCATTCATCGACGAGGACACAGGAGATGGAATGCCTCGTCACCTATAACTTGGCCCCCGATACGAAACACAACAGCATTATGCTGCTACTTCGCGGTGGTAATCTGTGAGGGTCTTTCTCGGCTCCAACACGTTTAAAACAGTATAACTAGAACCAGTTCTAAGTTACGAAGATTTTGAATTTCACTAAGATCATACAAACCTCTAGAAGGATTATAAGATTGCTGATATCATTACAACTGTTCTTAGTCTGTTCAACTAACAATGAGGCATACGGGCGCTGCAGTTTTAATGAGGAATGTGGGCAACCAGCGAGTTGACCCCTGGTGCATGCGCTGGTGCTCGGTAGCGCTGTAAAGCGCTTCATTTGCTAATGTAAGTGATCCAAATGTAAAGCAGAGCACATTTTCAGCAAAATTGCTCATATGATATAGTGTTCGAAACTTGCTTATTTCTGAGTTATTCAACATTTAGGAATGTACCTAGTAGTAAATTATTTAACTTTTTTACTGAACTTTAACTTAATTATATACACTTCACACCCTCATAACGCCATGTTCCAGTTGGTGGGTGACGCATTCCGTAGCACTCTGCGGTGATCACCAGGTGCGCCTTGACTCTTTGTTGAGGTTGGATGTAGATTTCCTAATTTCCAAGTTCCAATTAAAAATACGATGAAGTATTGAAGGTGTTAGTGAATGTAAGTTTACGCGACTCGAGTATTTAAGGGGAATGGCTGACTGCTACAATGTTGGTGACAGCATTATAAAAAAACAATTACGCAATACCGAAGCAACAATGGTGTAAACAAAGGATTGCATCAGGCCGTGGCCGTCGGTTTCCCGACGAGATCGCCGTGGCAGCGAGTGGTATGCGTGCATTGTGTCTTTAATATTAGACGACAATGATGTTTGTTCATTTGTCTTCTGTCACATCTTCGGAAGCATGCGTCATGTAAGTTTTTAATGGTGTAGAGTTTCAAAATTTGCGGATATAGTCACCGTACATGCTGCGGATAGTCTTGTACAAAGTACAACGTACCCGGATTGCAACATGACACACACGCCTAGTAATGTTAAAATTACAATGATCATTGATTGTAATGTCGCGAACCATTTTCTGACACAAGCATGGAATGATGTTAATGGGAATTTTAGTAGCTTTGCCAGTAGTATTTACTATACGTATATATGTCTATATACTATATACTGTGGTATATATGTCTATATACTATATACTGTGGTATAACTATGATATTAAGTGATAATTGCGGCTCGTTAGAACTACAGACGCCTACAACAAGGATCCAAGATGTACGTACGTTGTCATCTCTGAGGACTAAGATTGAGAGAGTCGTCACTGTCCACACACAGCAGCCTTAAGCCCCTATTCTACCCTGGTATTTTGTGAAAGCGTCGCCAGCCGATCTGATCAAACCATGCTGCGGCTTGAACCAACTTTCTTTACCACGGTAGAAAGCATAATCAATAGTTTATATTAACTTGTACAAACCTTGGACTAATAGCAGGATAAGCGAGTACACTGCCTCCCGAGCCACAAGGTACAAATATTTATTAAACCTCAAAAAGCTTAAAACCGTTAACGCCACTAAAATGCTTTTAAACTTTTTATACGATGTACTCTCGGGTACTGTAAACGTCCGAATAATTAAAAAAAAATCACGTCCTTTTGGACTGGTTTTATAATTGGACTCGTACGAAAATGTACCAAGCCACAGACTATTCAAAATAATTTGTTCAGCATCAACACAATATATTATTACATTTACAAAAAATTACCTATAGTTAGTTCAACTAAAACCATTTACAAATCAAGTAATGTTCTCAATATTACTGCATTGTGCTATGACTCTGCTTGACTAATGCCTACACAGTTAGCTGAGGGTCTTTGTTATAATATCATGTGTGACAAATGAGCACACAGTTCACCTGAGAGTAGGTGACATCTGCATGCATACTCGACGACAAACATTCAAGATGCATATGCATTGCCATCCCTGAGTTGAGATGGAAACCCTCACCTCCCTCGAATCCACTCACCACATAAAACACAGCCGCGCTATGCTGGTGTCCGCATATACCTGCAGATGCTAACAAACACATCGCATGATGTATGCAGATTTCGAGAAACAACCGCTTATTAAAGATACATAGATATAAGACAGAAATATTTGAAAGATTCGCGTTTGGTTTTGTGTCTGTCTTCTTTTTGTTGGTGAATCAAATAAATATAATAAATAAGAATTTATGTATACATCTCGTCGCGTATACTTCTTCAGTTCCTCAACACTAGCCTCAGCATTTGGCTTCCCTGACCCTTCTGCTGTTGCGGATGTCACGTACTAACAGGTGAGTATACAGAAAGCCTGACGAAACTGCAGCATCAAGTTTTACCACTATTTATTCTATGCTTGTGTGGTCTCTCTCCTATTGAAGTCATCTTATGCTACGCCTAGTTACAAACTGTAGCGTTGATGTACACGAATATAACTATCGTAGGAATTACCTTGAAATATTTTTTTATATTTTTTTTATATTGGTATTGCTATATATATTAAATTTACGAGAGAATTCGTGCTAAACTATGTTGTTTACTTGTATCAGTTACTGGTAGTTTCGTTCCATCTTAGTTCATTAGTGGTAATGTATCTGTATGTATTATCGAGATATAAATTGAGAGGCTGTGTTTGTTTGAGGAAGGGAAATTGCAAGACGGTCACCTAGCTCGCGTCTCCTTACCATCACGAGAACTGTGTACTCGATTGTCACTCTAAGTACAATAAAAAAAGATAAAATAATCACATGTCATCTAAATGGTACAACATTAACATGAGGTTTAGGTAATATTCCATGTGAGGTGGCCACGAGATTTTTATTAAAAAAAAGATAGATTAAAAAATCCTTATCGCCTAATTTTTTGCCTTCAAATTTTATTTTAATAAAAATGCACATCTTAATACGGTAGAAAAACCCGCAATTGTGCAAAAAGGCCGCCATCATATAAAAAAAGTGTTAATAAAAAATTCTATATCATTCTTGTTATGGTAGGTGTGAAGGGTTTTTTCGTGGTAAAAAATTCTGTTTAAAATAAAGTAAAGTTTAAAAAAAAACCTAACTGCGAAGTGAAAGGCACTTGCTGAAGAGATGCATATTACGATATTTGTGTTTTTAAATTTATTTTAATTATTGTATATATTTTATGTATTATTTTAATACAATGTCAAATTACGAATTATATATTTTTTTCAAAAGTAAAACTTTGCCTTCATTTTCAAAACAAGATAGTAAGTAGTTCTCCTGATGGTAAGTGATCGCCGACATCCATGAACGCCAGGACGTCGGCAGGTGCCTTGGAAGGTCTTTAAGAAGTCTCTTTTTTTATGGACCCTTAGTCGGAACAGCTGATTCAACAGAGTGAATATGTTTGGCAGAAAACTTGGTGTATTGCTAACCAACGATGGCGATGAAAATGAAATTTGGATTTCTTCACGATGTTTGAACTCAGCAGCCAGAATTATATACAGAATCCTTCTATATTTTCATTACGTTACGCACTTGTCGTCAATTTTTTTGCCGTTACCGGCCCGGGCGTTAGGCGATCGACCTCTATAGACGTAGGGTCGTTGTTCGCCGGCTGGGGTCCGGGGTTCGCGGAATTCATTTGTTGACGATCCAATTTATTGAAGTTACAGCTTTGTGGTGGAGGTACCAACTGCGCAGTGTAAGATCTTCTTATTTATTTAATTGTGACAAAAAGACAATCAAAAAGCGGACGTAATACGAAGAAATAAAAATAAGGTAAAAATATATTTTGTACAAAAATAAATAGTGTAATAAATTTATATGTATGTATGGTAGTATATAGTAATTAAATGAAGACCCTAATTTTTTAAGTAATACATCATTTAAAATTACAATTGACAATTTTACCGGGGATCGATTTCTGCTCGCTCGAAGCGCTTCACCCTGAGCTGCCACGGCTCGAGGCTCATAGGTGGCGCTAAAATCAAACTGGGAAAACATGAGTTAAACGAATACACACTAGTATATAAAAGTGAAGCAGCAACTCGCAAATCCCGACAAGTTAACAGATATATTCGAATTAATTCCACTTATAACCTATATGTGAGGAATTAATGGAAGGAGATCGCGGACATGATCAAGGCGAGGCCAGTTCTGAACGTTTTGAGAAATTATTTACTAGTTTCTACACTCGTCATTCATAATGACCTATCCCGTTTACCCGCAGACCTTTCTAAAAAGTATCCATCATTTTATATAAATACGGTCGAGCCACGCTACAGTTTGTTTCTAGCTGTAGCGCGAATGGGTCGGTTCGACTGGAGAAGGGCCAGTTGCATAATACCAGTGAAGAACTGCAACATAACGCTGCTATTGTTCGTATGTTGAGGTAGAAAGAGAGTGTAGCAGATGGGAGACACATTTACAAGCAAAGAGGAATTCTATCTCAGTCCCACAGAAAGGATAATAGATATTTATCGTTAACTCTTTGTCCAGGATGGAGACGTCATGGACTGAAGTCATCAATTGTCATCAATCACCTCTTCTACTTTATATAAATTAATGCAGCATTTCGTTGGTGAGAGCGTCGCTAAGTACGGCTTATAAATGTTTGTAATAATCCGATTAAGGTTTTTATAGAAAGGAACATCGGTGAAGTTCTCCGTAACGTTTACATATTCGGGCAGTACAGAAATTTTATTCTATAACATTCTGTATGAACTCTATACCCCATACATAGCCCACGATTCCAACGTCGGGTCATTTTCACAAATTCACAAAACGTCGAGCATATCTATCGGATCGGGTCAGCCATAATTATAAAAGAAATGCCTTTGTATAAGAATCGAGTCTGAAACTGCGGGCCAACAACCATGTCTCTATTGCTACTGATAGCACAATGTAGGCAATTTTTTTAAGGTTATCCATCCGTGTTTAAACCTGTCGCTAACATTAGATATGTGTGGGTGTGGGTGGTAGTTGTGTGCGATCTGTGCGGATACACACGGCTGCGCGGCTCCGTCGTGAGGGAACGAGACACCTGAAGGTCGAGCCAGCCGACGACGTGTCTGCCGTACAAAAAACCTGTGACGTCACTTGGCAAAGTCTTCATGACTTCACTTGTACCAGGTAACGCCATTACTGCACAGTAGAGCCACGTTTTAGTTAGAAACTAGCTAAATTATGAAATGATGTGAGGAGGACAGCGTAACCCTGTTTCGCGCGGTGCTAGGGATCCCCATGGCCGCTGTTAGCCCGAGGGCTTTTACAGTTTCACCGGTTAAGAGATGACCGAGCTCTTATGGTGCTCAGTCGAGACTTCTATTCTCGACCTTTAGCTCGGGAGCTAAAGATCTATGTGTAGATTTTCATTGCCTGTGGCCTTGCGCATGAAGCGATTTTTGATTACCTGAAGTCGGTGATCGAGACGCGGGGAGGCATACTCAACGACGGGGCTTGCGTATATCATTATGGGTCGGATGCACGCTTTGTATAATGTAATTTTATTACGTACAGACATTTTGCTATTTTTATTAAGTAACGGGCGCAAACGTAGGGTAAACGCTGCTCGATTCAATACGCGGTTGATATGCGGACCGAAGGTAGTCATTCATCTTATGTGATGCCTAAGTATTTGACTGTCTTTTCCCGATTAAATAGCTCTATGGTTGGGAGTTGCGGCGTTTTGTTTCTGTCATCTAACTCTACACTGGGAGTGCGCGTACACACATACACTGTATGTCGTTGGTGTAGTGTGTAGAGAATGGGATTTAGGATGAAGCCTTGTGGTACTCCGGCTCGAATGGGTGGAACCGCGGAATGTGTTCCAGTTGCGCGGTATCGAAAGGTTTGATTTCGTAGAATGTCTCGGTGTGATAACCTTGTTGAACGCTTTCTTCACGTCGAAGAAAAGCGCTCCGGTTTGGTAGCCCCGAATAAATTTGCCGTTTAGGTGCTCCGTGATGCGGTGTACTTGATTTGTGCATGAGTGTTGGGTGCGAAACCGGAACAGCTCATTGATGTGTAGCCCTCGGGACAGCATGAAGCCCTTGAGGCGGCTTTGTTTGTTTTGTCAGTCTATGAGATATACCTGTGTTCAGCAGTGGATTTTGGATAGACTGTGAAGCATCGATATTATTATTTATCGTCTCGGCCTATCACTATTACACATCTGAATGCATACTCTTTCTTAACACGTCACAGAACAGGCCCGTGACACCTGCATCATTAACTCTAAAAAAATGAGTATTTATTTGTTTAGGTTTGTGAGTGCAACAGTTTAACATAAATTACTTTAACAAATAGATGTCGTTTAGAGGTCCGCAGACCTTTATTACTGGTGACGAGGACTTCCATGTTAGTCGCCAAGGTGACAACGCAAGTGCATTATGATTCTTTATCGAGAATGAATGTGAGTGAGGCGAGCTGCAGCAATCACTTGTCATCAGGTGAACTGTGTGCTCGTTTGTCACATTCCATACAATAAATACAAATGTCAACGTATATACTCGTGTAATAGATATGTTCGGTATTCTTCCAACTTCGGTCATTGCTTAATATTAGAGTCGCGCGTTCACTGCAATATCACGCATGATGACCTTTTTGGCATGGCTTACGACGCACGGTAGCCAAACGATTAATTTTTATATATATATATATACATATATATAGTTATTTACTTACGTCCGTGTGTGTTGCTTTCTGTAGATCTTGTGGATCGACTTCCTGTGGTTCCCTCCCCTCATTAACCACTGTCACTTCGGCGTCCTTACCCCATGGAGGTGACCCACTCATACTGCATAGTAGACTTGTCAGTTTTTGATAAATTTTTAGTGATGAAGCAAATAGCTTTGTTGTTCATTACGTCTTTACGTCTGGTTTGGTAACTATGTGATTTTGCTCGGTATTGTATATGTTGGCAAGCGCTTCTAGTATGACTTTGGTAGTTTGCCCATGCGACACGAGATCCGGAACTGCCGTCACAGTACACAAGTCTTAGTGCTGGCAACAAACAAGTCAGCGTATAAACACACATGTATACCTTATAAAATACGTCATTAAAATAGTTCAAGGTTACTATTTTGGTGTTCGTATTGTTTCCAAGTTTTTTTATTTTATAGAATAGGCGGCAAACTAGCAGGCAGGTCATGATGATGCTAAGTGATCACCGCCGCCGATGAACATGCACAACACCTAAGGAGTAGGTGTATCTTTTGTTGAAGGCGGTGTTTCCGAACCGATACGACTCCCTAAGTCGTATCGGTTCGGAAACACCGCTGGCGACAGCTGATTCCACAGAGTAGTTGTGCGTGGCAGATAATTTCGCGTTTAGCTCATAGTAACGTATTGTTAATCATCAAAATGATGAGGATGTAATTTTGTATTCTATCGTGATGTACGATGTTTATACTCAGCGGCCGGAATCACTCCGAACAATTCGTCAGAACACTCGCCTTAGAGAGAAAATCGGTAAAAAATGCCAGTGAATTGTCAGTGAATCAAGCCGATCACTGGTAAGTAGTACTTGTCGACGATTCAAGTATGCCCTGACAGAATACCAGCTTAAAATAAAAAATCTGTGTGTTCGTCTAGTTAGTCTATAGATACGGCGACCCGTATTACTGGCGACGAGGCATCAGTCATACGTGATTCCTTATCGAGGATTAATGTAGGTGTGATGGACCGCAGGAGTCACTTATCATCGACAGAGCTGTGTGCTCCATTCACCTCAAGACAATAAAAAAAACAAGAGCGCGAGCAAAGGACAGCACTATATTTCCCCGACTCTAAAATAGCGTGCAAAACTCACATCAATAATTACTTGCAGAAAGCATAAAACTTCCGATCGTGTTCACTGTGTTTCGCTTTCTAATAACTCACGCGAGCTTCCGTAAAGTTCACCGACAGCAGCTGACACAACCAGTACTAACGCTGCCTGACCCTGATGATCATTTTCTGGTGAACTGTATGATCGTTTGTCACCTTTAGCGTTATAAATAAAATATTGATATATTTCGCGCTGAAATTTTTCCTTTTACTCTTTTTGCAATAAATTTATGTATCCTGGTGCTGTATTTCGCATAAGATATACTTACTTCTTTATATCAATTTATCGATATCGATACTACTTGAGAATCGTGCATTTTTACAGTTAGTTCATATAATTTTGTTTTGATACCGGGGAAAAAATATTCAAAAAACTTCCTCACCGTGTTATGTGGGATTGGTATCTACTGTAACCTCCTCGGTGGCCATCCCTAATGCATTGGGAGGGCCTCCTGGATCTCCTCTTCTGCACTGAGCGTAAGCAGGTCCCATGTATGCCTCTTCTCCCTAACACTGTTGAGGTACGACAACCCGGACTAATTATTGCTGTTACAAAAAGTACTGAAATACCCATTTACTCGCCTTATACGACAGGCGCACCCCCTGTGCGTCAACCCTATTCTATAAGTGGGATACAGGGTCATTGGTTATCCATATGTAAACGTAATCTGGTAGCTGCTAAATGTATTTCTTAGATTTGATGAGAATATTTAAAAGATCATTCGATTTCAAATGATTCATCCTGGCTGATTCTCACCGCCCCCAGCTTCAGACAACAGTTGATGACGGGCCGAGGCAAGATCCGTAAACCTATCCTTGGACGGCACGTAGAAATCATCACTCATTCTAATCTCTGGAGAGTACTCAGGAAAGCAAGAAATAGCACGGACATAAAATGTTTTAGTATAACACTTTATAGTAAAGATATACAATATCTTTACTATAAAGTGCTTAGCTTGCGGATCCCGGATCCAGTTGGACTGAGTATGATGCAGCAGTCAGAGTCGCATAAGCTAACGGCGATCAAGAATCTAGGTTGCTTTAGACTAAAAATTCCGTAGGATTATAAAATAAGACATTTATTAAAAATCAATAATACACGAATGTGGACAGAGGACAGAGTATGCATAGGAAACCTTACTCTGGGTCTCACTGAGCAATTCTATTACGTTAGTGTGGAGTTTTAACTGTAACACAATACAACCTGTACTAAAAACTATCAGCCTATATATCCCACTGTATGTTGGGGTAGTCCATCGTTCTAAGGCGGACTTCACACATTTGTGATTTTCCTTCTTAGACACATTTCCTTACGATGTTTTACTTCTCCGCCGAGTACGTGTGTGTTATCAACAACCCCATCGGCGATTGCACCGAGGATCGAACTCACTTTGATCGCGTTCTGTGGAATTAAAAGCCAGTGACCCAGAGCTACGAGGTATTTAAGGATAGAAGAAAGGAGATTACCAGCCTGCAGTCCCCGACCGTACGGCCTCAAATGGAATACTGTTCACATCTCTGGGCCGGGGCAACCCAGCGCCATCCTTCCATTTGGCCGTATTCAACGAGGAGGCCTAAATCGTCGCAGACAGTTACTCTCTGATGGGCTTGACTTACTGCCTTTGCGAATAGATCTTTTCGTATTTCGCACCACAGGGAGTGTTCTGTAGAATTGTTCGGATTAATTCCAGCCGCTTAGTTTAACGTAAACGTACTATCTCGATTGTTGGTACAATAAATTTTCTACCACTCACAACTAGTCTGCAGGATAATTTAGTACCAGTGATATTACCAGTTTAGAGACTTTCAGAAAAGAGCCTATTACTTTCTTAAAGTCATCTCACCTTCAACTCCTCTGGTGTTCAACACATGGGGGGCGGTGACCGCATAACGCTAAGCGAGGTGCTCGCTCGTTTGTCGCCTATTCTATAAAAAAAAGCTACTTTTAAGTCTCCCAAGAGGCAGCGACCTCGGGTGACGGCTGGACAAATACCCCAATGAGAATAAACAAAGACTTTTTCTCGGCGACACACTACACTCGAGATCCGGTTCCGAACTCGCGCACGGGCAATAAAAACAATGAACTGCAGCTCCGACCCGTTGGCTCGGCGGACGGGGGAACCTGTCTTTTGAGATAACGGACCAGAGATGAATTGATGGAAAAGTTACAATGTTATATACATTCACGTTTTCCCAATCTTTGAAACAGTGGTGGTGCCACGCTGGTTGGGGCCAATTGCGGTCGAAGTGTGTATAGAATTGTTTGGTGTTCAAGTCTGGATTTTATTTATTATATCATAATATTATAGGTGACAAACGAGCACACAGGTCACTTTGAACGAGGACATCTGATAGATTTTGAACACGGCGATAGCTTCCGGTTATTCCCAGACGACATCAACTGCCCAGAATATTCGTATCGTAAACTTTTGCGCAAACATAGAGGCACCCTCGTCGTCACCTTCCCTATTCCTATATAATGCATGTGCAATAAGATCGGAGGAAAGTCCAAATGCAGTGTTAGGGACACGAGGTGTACATTCAATATACCCAAACCAGAAAACCCAACAATTTTTGATGCACAAATATTGTAGGTAGCGGTCACGCTAACCACTACATTATAATAAAGTTACGATAGATATCATCATCATCACCGTCCGTTGTGAACTCCTCGCATCGCCGACTTCCCGCAACAACTCGCACAGGCGGACCGGCCTGCTACTGCTCTAACCAATGGATTGTCACACTGCGTTCACCAATATTTTTACCACTTGTGTACCTTACTTTTCCACTATTTGATTTGATTCCAAGAACTACGTGGCCGCTCTATTATTTCTAACTAAAAATAGGCTAACGTCATCGCCACAGCATCGCCTGTTGTGAATCGTGGCCAAAGGCGGTGGATACGATTAGACGAGGTTTTTCTTTAATTACCCACGAGCCTCTGGCCAATGGCACTGACAAGTTATGTTCGGTATCAATAGGTAGGAAACCAGCATGTCTAAGAAATAAATTAAAAAAGTACATTTCGAATACATGTGTCCGCGCTAAGTCGGGACTGTGCTCTAACATCCTCTCCAGGGAGAAGGTCTACGCCCAATAGTGGGATTTATATATACACTGTAACATCACTAGATAGGACTATGGTATCCTCTACCTGCGTATAAGGCGACTTAAAGGGAACGTTAGGTTCGATAGCTGTTCCCCTAAAGTGAAGCAGGAGGGAGGGGACGGCGTGAGAAATGCCTTTGTTGTGCCACCCCAGGGTTCATACTTATGTACTAGGTGCACTTACTGCACTGAGCATGGCCACCGGAGGGATTTTAGTGGGTACAAATCTCGTATTACTCTTTTTCCCCGCATGTCCTCAGGGGTGACAACGTATTTGTATGTTGAGTGGTTTCTGATGAGCGATGTAGATGTCAAGGGCTGTTATCACTACCCATCAGGTTAATTGTGAGTTAGCCACCCCTCATGTAAAAAACAAAATATATGTTTCGTAGATTTCCCTCCCTTCCAATATTATAAAGGAAGCTTTTGTAGTTGACTAAAGACGAAATTATCTAGAAACAGAAAATTCGTGATAAGTGCATCGATAGTATTCGAGAAATACAGAACAATGGGCATAGGAGTGATCTCGTAATGGCATGCGGATGGGGGTGCGGCTTCGAACAATGGCAGTTGGTTCCAAAACTTTTCCCCATTGACCCAGTTTCGACTGTGACCTACAAAGTTGTCCCCATTCCACCCCCACCCCGTCCTCGTAATGGAATGGAGAAGCGCATGTTACGTTCTTTGGATATGCTTTGCTTATTTGTTACAAAATAACTCATCAATATTTTTTAGTGCATTGTAGGTGACATACAGCACACAACAAACCCTCAGTTAAGGAAATGTCCACGTCGAAATCGTCTACGACCTAAAGGGCTGCAGGTTCGTACCTCGGCTTGGGAACGTAACATACGTAAATCACGTCATTCCTAGAAAGAACATTCTTAAAATTCATGAAATTTATAAATTTGGGCGTATATTTTTATCCTACTCCCCAGTAAAGAAATTTGCTTGCATTGCTGCTTTGATGTTTTTAATGAAACTAAACTAATAGTTAATAATTAAATAATAAATAAAAATAGTAAATAATAATATTTTTTTTTATTTCCCTAACAAGTTACAATTTTTCATTCGTAATGATTGAAAGCATCCTTTCAATCATACAATCCTTGTGCCAGGAGACTCCGCTCTTCCATAACTAAATAACAGGTAATTATAAAAATTATCTAATACCTTAAATAAATAATTAAAATATAGTTGACAAAATAAAAGAGTCAATCAAATCGAATGAAATAAAAAAAAATGTACAATGTGCGCAGTTTACACGGCTTTGTTAGTCCGTCCGTAGCGTGGAAAGTTGCAAGGCTGAGTGCAATTACACCAATTCATAAAAAGATGATTGTCGTGTAGGTACATCCATCCTCCCGTGCGCGTCGACGCCCGCACTTCTTACACATCCCTATATATAAACAATTCAAGCACGACAAAAGATGAAACAATTTTATAAAATGCTGATATTCTTATATGAAATTTCGTGTTTCTTACTTTGGAAAATGACGGGCATCGATATAACCGTTCATCCCCTATTTTAGGGGTGAAAATTCCAAAAACCATTCTTAGAGGATATTTTCAACAAAAGGCATCAAATGCCAAAATTTCAAGTTCGTAGCCAGCGGTTTAGGTCTGCGTTGATGAATCGGTCAGCCTGGACAAGAAGTTATATATGTATCAAGAGTGACAAACAGAGTTACGACGGTGACTATGGTCCATAGCATATGTCCTCAACGATACAAGAAGCACAAACTCTATCACTCTTGCTGGACTGAGATCGAATGCCTCGTTAACTGTTATTAGCATCGCATTGGAAACTTCATCATCAAAATCACAGCCTGAACTTGGGTTGCCAAAGCGATCATGACCCTGCGTTCATCTAGTGGTCGTCCGGGCTGCGACTACCAATCTGAGATTGTCAATCGAGAACCTTTTCCCTTCGATTATCGCTTCTGCTAACTACATTGTTAACCCATTGCCAGCTAGCTGATCCTTGAGCTGTGCCGCTGACCCTCGTACGTTTTATTATTAACTTTGGGCCATTTATCGTCGAAATCACATTTAAAATTTAGGAAAATGTGTTAAAGATGTTTTCGTGGGCGACCGACTGTACTTGTAAAGTAAATGACCTGAACGTTGTTACGAAGCGGAAGCTCATGCGAGGGAACAACGCTGCCGAAATACATCGGCCTTGATCCCCCGGCCGCAGTCGACCGTTTGGGCACAATTTGGCACCGCGAACTGTGACTCACACAAAATGGTCGGCTTGATTGGCTTGCGGCTGGACAGCTAACCAGGTCACGACTAGTGCGGTCGCGATTGATCTGCGGTCAGAGTACATCGCTATGTACAGTGATGAAGTCAATATTAGTGACCTTATGTGAGATGGGAGGAAGGTTCGCTGGTCGTGTCGAGCAAACCGGGGATTACCACAAATGTTACTTACCTCTTCCAGATATGACGAATGCGACTGTTTATTGATATACGGACATTTTTCTAAACAAAAAATTATAACCCCAAATCGTGCTATGATCAAATATCTTTAGTTGACATTAATAGGGACATAAAACTAAATATTTTCAACTTAAGATGCTCAAACTAAATATTTTGTGACTAATGTCTAAACGCCGTTTTATAAATATGAATAATATAATATTTAAATATGATCAAAACTAAGTTTTAAAGTTAAGTATAGTCGACATGAACTAAATCACAAATGTAGAGGAATAATTAAATTGTCTCGTTTAAATATCTAAATTTGTTTATTAATGCCCTGGCCGAAGTGTTTTCGTGTGACATTGGTTCGCCACACTTGCACTTCGGATGCGGGAAAAGGGATTAAGTGTTCTTCTACTTCCTTCTCTTCCCGCAGATTAGCAATTTTCTTTGGACTATCATAATTTTAAATTGTATAGTAGCTTGTTATTAGATATATATATCCGTATATAGATATCCGTATTGTAATAAAGCTATTGCATTATAGTTTCCTTTTCTTATATATCTGTATGTGGATATCGATTAAAAGTTCTCTTGTATCTTATTATTTACTAGTTCATTTTATTTTTTCTATTTAGAATTTGCGCTATAGATATTTAATATATATACATTTAATATAAAAATTATAATTTATTTTGATAGATACTTAATTTGTTTTTTTATGTTTTATTTAACATATTTACGAGTTTATTTATGTATACCGGAGGTAACATTAAAAAAACTAGTCAATGACATATTTTATTTGAGTTATAATAAAAAAAAAAGATGAGGTAGTTAAGATAGCCTAGGAAGCGTACTTTTTAAGAGAACACTTGATTTAAAAAAAATATCCACGCTTTCGGCTGGCGTTATGCGTCTGTGTGACGGACACTTATTGCCTGACGCAGTACAGATCCCAATGTTGCTGGTAGTTCCCTTAATAAGTTTTCCTCTCAAGGGGAAATATAGTATGACCAATGAGCATACACTGCACCTGATGGCAAGTGATTCCTGCGGTCCATGACATCTATCTACATTTATCCTTGACAAGGAATTATAATGCAGATGCGTTGTCACCCTTGAGCTCTGAGACGGAATGCCTCGTCACCAGTAATAAAGGTCTCCGGATCCCTCCACTTACCAGACAAAACACTGCAGCGTTATGGTGTTATTTCACTTTGGTATTCCGTGTGTGGTCCTTCCCCGGTAGAGTCGACCCCATTCATGTTACGGCTAGAAACTAGCTACAATATAGCCCTATCACTGTTATTCTTGTATTGTGTTAGCAATTTTAATATCCGGTCGCACGTGCAGGGAACGAGTATCTCTAGATTCCGGATATAAGCTGTAATCCGTAGTTAATTTCAAGTTGGAGCGTACCCTGATTATGTTTGTGCTTCACAATTTAGTTGTATTTTCATCTGTTATCCGCATATCATTTATTTTATGTTTTTAATGTATACTTGAAAATGTAATATATGGATAGGAACAAATTTCCTTAAGCGGTCAGCAGCTCCAATCGTACATTCGACTGACGTAAACCCTCCCTAGCGTGAGCTTTTAAGCTTAATTGTGTTGTGTTGTGTTCACTGGAGTTTTAGTAATGTTTATAGGACTGCAAATATTCTTTAAAGAAAAATCTAAAAAATCTGCACGTTGCTAATACTAGGAACACACATTAAATGTAATGTAACAGGATTTCGTAGAATAAATAAAACCTTACGGGAAAATGACAAACGGGGTTTGTAGAAAAGGTACAAGGTTGTTGTAATATTAGTGATCATTTAAATCAGGGGTTCCCAGACTTTTACTCTCAAAAACCACTTTCAAAATTTAGCTGGTTCCGGTGGACTCCTTGCAACATTCTACCATATTCCCAAAACTCGACAAAAACGTTGTACTGAATATGGAATATGCAAGTATGTACAAGTAACTGCTAAGCTTCTTATAATATTATCTGCCTACATTGATAGGTGAAGTCGAGCCAACACTTTAGTTCTTCACTATCGAAAGCAAATAAATGTTCATGGACCCCCGCTTACGAATTGCGAACCCCTATTTTTTATCACGCCATCGCAGACCCCCGTCGAGTCTCCCATGGACCCCTGGGGGTTCACCTGGATCACTTTGGGAACTAAGGATTTAAATGATAACTGACGTTACGAATGGCTGTCGTCAACCATCTCGTGTGGTCGTACTAATCGCGAAGGCAAATATGGTTCCCACTCGGGAACCTTTCGCCCCCTTCAGTTATTGGTTCTAACTTATGTCATTATCAGGCCGAAATAGTAGCGCAACGTTGCTGTATTTTGTAGGGTGAGTGACATTTGATTAAAACCCACTGCTGGTCACGGGGCTCCTCTTTAAAAAGAGAAAAAAAAATACTATTATTTTTTTGTTATTATTGACCGCCGAGCACTTTGTTTTCATCGTTGCCTGCACCGGGGGTCGAACTCCGGTTGCTTATTATTAATTAAAAGCGAACGCTTAGACATTTTGATTTGATTCGCCTTGGTCCTATGTTATAATGTGTCTTTATTTCTATTAACCTTCTGTGCGGTCAAGGTTGTTTGATCTGATTTAATGTTGAAGGAATTTTCCCACTACGAAATTTCTTGTGCCTTGTAATTGAGACGTCGGTTTTCCTTACTTGAACATCCACATGGAATAGTGAATCTATGACAACCTTTGAGTTGGTGGTCTCTGGGGGAAAAGTCCTGCAAGTCGATAGATTCGTGGTTCAGTTATTGCGGCATAATTTACTTTGCATCATTTTATATTTGATGGCCGCGTCGTGTATTAGTCAGCGTTGGCCAAGAAACAATATTGGTGCATCCAAATTGTTGGTTTTCGACTCTGTGTGTATGTCCCGTGTCTCTAACACTGCATCCGAACCTTCCTCCGATCGTATTTTACATCGTAATAGGGAAGGCTACATAGAGTGAGTGTCTGTGTTTGCGCAAATGCTTACGGCACTGTAAGATATTCTGCGCGGTTGATGTCGTCTGCCAATGTCTAGAACATACCGACCATCATCATTATCATTACAATACCAGAAATAAAGTAGGTAAATCTAGAAGTGGCATATTGCACTCTATCTGGGGAAGGTGCTTGTCCTCTCCATTAAAAGACAACAAGCGATCATACTTGTCCCGCTACGGCCAGCGACTCCCGCGACCCGTGACTCACACATCCTCATTAAGGAATCGTAATGCCGATGCGTCGACACCGCCGAGGAGAAAGGTTTGTCATACATATAGTTTATGGATTTACTTATGTCCTATGTCCTGCAGAGGTATAAAAATATTTGCATAACATGCCAAACATGCCGGTAAGGCAGTGACGAAATGTCATTTCCAAGAAATAATTAAAAATAAATATATCAGTGGTTGATTATGCTCCAACATTAGACAGAAAACCAACGCCCAACAGTGGGATATATATATATATATATATATATTATATACCTATTTTGATCTACTAAGATGGTATGCCTCAATCCCTGTGGATTACAGGGATTGAGGCATACCACCAAGCATAACAAGTATCACCGCTATACTGCTGTTGAACTATGTTGGTTTACGACATCCGGTAGTGGACACGAAAGTCATTCCGTCTTATTCCTCAAGGGTATGGCCACAGTGTTGACTGGCCATGGGCCACAATAGTCGGCTATTACATGAACGCTAACTTATTTACATAAAACATTTTAAGAGAGTGAACGTAAAAATATAGAATATTTATGTTCTAAATTCGCGACAGACCGACTCTACCCAGATGACGTTTCCGCAAAGGTTTCTGACCGACAGGGACTGTCTGAAATTAGACAGGTGACGTGGTGAGCCAGTTTTAAGAGTCATTGTGCTCACCTTATTTCGATGTCCTCTCGGGGACATTTTGAACCAGACCGGTTGTTCATCGAAATTATCTCTCGGGACTTTAGATATGGCGTCGCACAGACTAGGTAATCATTTGTTATTCGTTGATAGGGTTTACCGGTCGTTTAGAACTTAATGCAGTGAAAGAAATAAAGCCAAGAGGCAGTTCTTTGTTGGAATATCAATCGAGGGATGATCACGTTTCATTAATACCAACGTGAAATAGCAGGATAACGCTGTTGTGTTTCGTATGATACTAATAACAGCTAACGAGGCGTTCCATCTCCATCATTCTGAGGAAAACGCAGGAGCATGTTGCGTTTTTGTTGAGGATTGATGTAGATGTCATGGGCCGCTGTTATTACTTACTATCAGGTGAACTATGTAAAGCGTCGCTGCTAATATAGTAAAAACAAAACAAATTATAATGCTTCGGCCCGTCACTAGTCCAATGCTGAATGGACCTAGGTCCCCCACCATAGTATACCATCTGGAGCTAACGCAGACTTGCTCGTCGTCGACGTCACTCCTTCTAGTGGGGGTCGTCCTGCGCTGCGATGGCCATAGGTTGCCAGGTATGTATATGCCAATATATGCCAGTCACATGTAGTAACGCTGTGCTCCTTAAATATATATAATTTCCGCGAAATTACAACCTTGACTCACCGATTGCGTCAGTGCGTCGGTTAATTTTAACAACTAACGGATTTCCCTCACAGCGTTATGTGTGCGCGTGTGTGTGTCAACGCGTTCAGTACAATGACATGTGTGAGTACTGTTTGCGAACTTCGGTGTAATTGAGGAACAGCCGTCATTTATTTCTAATTGGCCGTTTATTAAGAATTTTCTCCATAATTCAGGACACGGCATGAACACCTTTTCTTTTTAAATGTATACAAGACAGTGCTTGTCTCCAATCCCTCTTGGTGTTAAGTGAAGATGTCCATATTGATGGCAGAGCGCATCAGCTCAGCACGTGCCAATTCACTCTTCTCTTGCTCCACATTACACTCGGCCGGAAAGATTGCCGCTGGGAAATTATTGCAATCCTTCGCTGTTCGCATTAAAAACGACGAAGCACATCCCTTGGTTCGAGGAATGTCCACAACTAAAAGATAGAACCTCGTCAGCGTCTTGATTTCCGAAGATGAAAAGGGGATGGGAGGATGATATTGTATAATTCCTCTGCGCAAGCTTCACAATGTATCCTGGATGAATTAAACGCGAGCGCTGAGACACTGGGCTACCACGGTTCTATGATGATCTCGATCTCGATTTCAAGTGTCAGAAGAGTACTCAGTGCACCTGATGGCAAATGATTCCTGTGACCCTTGACACCTACATTCATCCTAGATGAGGAATCATAATGCAGATGCGTTGTCGTCTCTGAGCCCTAAGATGAAATCAATCGTCAGTGAGAAAGGTGTTCGGATCACTACACTTGTAAGGAGAAACAGCGCAGTTATGCTGCTACTTTACACTGGTGTTCTGTGGGTGTGATACCCTTTCGCGCCGACCTATTCATGGAGCAGCTAGGATCAAACTACAGTATGTCTCTCCCACTGTCTCAGTGTGTAAGCGCTGTTCATTCAATAATGAATAAATAAATTAAAAAAATCCCACCCCCGGCCCTATTGGTCCCAGCTTGGCGGACCGATAGCCATTAGAATAGAAAAGTGAGAGCGACTACCAAGTTAACAGGTCTACCAAGTCTATGAACATCGGACGCTCAAGCTCTTAACTTCACGGCAATTTTGGCGAGACCTGTGATGTGCTGGAGATATGATTCGTGATTTCGGAACTGGCAGATGTAAAGTTACGACACTGATAAGCGTTATCACTTGAGATTTGTTAACAGCTCGTTCGTAATTTGGGAAAATTGCCTCGTAACACCATGTTATATTCTCGTGATACATTATCACATCACTATCATTGTCACTGCATATTCTGCCCACCCTCTGTGTACGTCCGTCGGTCCAATCTTGGAAACTAAAAGCTATGTAATTACCTGGTGGTATCCTACCTGATTCCCATGGAAGATATGTTACTTACATATCTTGGGGCGTCTTCCCTGGTCGAGCTGCCCATTTTTTCTATTGTATTGAGGGTGACAAATGAGCAAGCAGCTCACCGGGTGGAAAGTGATCACCGCCGCTCATGGGCATCCGCAACACCAACACCTTTAAGCAACATGTAGGCTCTTTTCTTGAAGGTCCCTAAGTCGTATCGGTTCGGGAATACCGCTGGCGACAGCTGATTCTACAGAGTTGTGTGTGACATGGATATATAGGCAATTAAATCCGGGACACGCGACTCTTATTCTAGGCACTCTAACCACTGAACCATTTAATCATCACAACACAACAGTTTAGTACTACATTAATATATACTTTGAGAGGGAGAGGGAATCGAACTCATAACCCTCTAAGTGGCAAGGTACTATAACTAATGAGCTATGCAATTATCGTATAACCATAGTTATTGTGTTCGCGTAAGTAGCCTGCCTGCACAGTTCCGTAAAGGTACCATTTGCACGTTTTATATATGCAAATTTGTATATTTTATAATTCCTCTTTCAAAACGCAAAATGTCCACTTCAAACAAATTGAAAGAGCGCTCGCGATCTGGGTCAATCGACTTCCATCCAAACGATAAACAGCCGACACCGAAACACTGCCTTTTTAACTATCGCGTCCCTTGATTACCATCGACAATATCCTGCATCCTCAAGCTTATTTTCAAACCCTTAAAATTGCTTAAAAATCTAACTAGATTACACCAATTTTCTTCTCTTTAACTATAAAATAAATCGCCATAAATATTTTACATAATTAAATTTAATACACCGCGTAAATCTCGGCGGGCGATGAACTAAAACGAATTAATAGACCCCTGAAAACCTTTAAAATATCAAATAATTTCGTCTAAGTTCTATGACCCGCGCGAAAGTTTCACCGTCAAAATGCATATACCCAATCAAAGCAGTGTATTCGATTCAAACGTCGCCCCCACCCCCACGTCTAGACGGGTGCAACCGGTAGGTGTAGGTAGTTGGAAACACTCAACAGCTGATAGTCTGGTGCGCTTGAGATCAGTTTATTGTGGGACGTCGCGCGCAGAGGTCGTGCGGGATGCGCGCTCCCGGATAAATATGCGCGTGTTGATCGTATTTCATGGTAGTCGTGTTATTAATTACTTGTGATTGAGGGCCATGAATGTTTATAAAACTTTTTAAACCATCCGCATATTTTGTTTTCCTTGCTTATTCTTATAAATGCGATAAATTTCAATAGTTGATGAAATCTTTTTATATATTTCATTATGTATTATCTTACAGAAATTTATGTTTATTATGTATTGTTTTTTTAATATTCTTTGCTAATAAACGTTGCAATCTTAAATGATTGCAGATTATTTCAGTAATGTTTTCGTTATTGTTTACAAATAGTCAATTTATATTCCATCCGATTTTAAAGTTGCAAACCCAAGTCTAGTGTTACCTGTGATATTTTCCTGCTTTCGAGATGTTCTGCCTGTTTAGCCCTCGTGAGTACACATTTAGCTTTGCATGAATCTCGTCGCCGGGATGATTTGACTGCCATGTAAAGTCATTGTTTTAAGGGTTGTTTACGGGGGCTGCTTGACGAACCCCACTGGTCTTTAAGAGGAAGTAGTTTTTCCCATATGCAGTCTGGCTTTTGTTTCGCTTCGCTTCCACTTGAAATGACTGATGATTATTCGTTGTTATATATATTTATGCTTTTATATATATGAGGGCAATGTATGTGTTAATTGCAATTTTAATTTCTGATTTACCACGTGTTCGGCGGAAAACGTGAGGACATCTGCATGTCTAAGATATAAAAAATATTTCATAGACGTCAATCCGCAGTGATGGACTATGCTCTAACATCCTCTCTAGAACGAAGGTCTACGCCCAGCTGTGGCAATTATAATAAATATATAGCTGTAACGTTTTTTTTGCTTATCGCGTTTACATTTCAGAAATTATTCTTAGTATTGGTGAATTAGGTGAAAAGATTAAAACGGATACAATACTCTTAATAAAGGAATTATTTAATCAAAGTTATTTTAAAATTAGTGCTCTGAATTAGTATTTTCCGTTTATGCAATGCAGTCGCATTCAGAATCTTTGTCAATCACGGAGAGAAAACTCTACTCTCGATGTTTTATATTGTGACATAAATAACTCTTTTGTTCTTGTTTGTGTATTTGTTCTGAATGAAAGACGTTTGCGTAGATTTTTCTTTTTTACTAAAACTAAAAATCTAATAAGACAATACCGCATATCAGAATATTTATAAAGAAAAATACTTCATTAAGATAGCTCGGGTTGTATTGTAGTGCTGTAAGTGTAGAAATCTATTTTGTACTATTAAATAAATGTAACCAGTTTGGTTGTAGCAGCATGAAGCGTCGGTGCGACTGTTAACGGTGATGTTAGTAATCTCACCACTGCGAGATGCTTTTCATTTCTTTTACAAGAATGTGCAACAAAACCCGCCGAAACCTATTTACAGTCTAATTTAAAAAATTGCAACATTATTCTTTTGACGTATTTTAAAGACATTTTCTTGTTTCGGTCAATGCACAGCGGCGAACTTCAAATAAAACGTCAAATAAAACTTCAAAAAAAAATTATTTTTTTTATAATATTAAGGGTGACAAAAGAGCTCACAGTTCACCTGCTGGTGAGATCGCAGCCACCCTGAGGACCGAATTAGTATGCTTCGTTACTTGTACTTGGATCCGATCCCTGTATTCATGTTTATCCAAACGTAATCATACAAACATTTATAAAACTAAAGTGTAATTTTCGCATGCTTGATAAATACAGTGATTGATGCCCAACCCCAGCCCTTTCCACCTTCACGAGGGCATTTGCACCCCATATGCAGGCAGCATATAGGTGAGGCGTGTAAATGGGCCCTCGCTACCACTTCATTAGTACGCGACAATTTTACAATTATAATAAGGTGCGGTGTGGCCGTTCTGGTTTGCGGATGCACGTTTCTAAACTTTTGGATAAATAGGGCCAAGGTTTGACCTCAGCCGCGATAGGCAAGCATCGTTCATGTTAGTCTAGTAGATTTGTTCACAACGTTAAACGTTAGAATTTTTTTAAATGGTAGAGTGACAAACCTGCATAAGTTTACCTGAAGTCAGGTGATAAAACCACCCATGACATCTACATCCATCCCCAACAGGCAGCACATACGTCATCACCCCTGAGGACTGAGATGGATTGTCTCGTTATCTGCAGTTGGGTACCTGGACACTCACAAAAATAAACACAGCAGCTCTATACTGTTATTTTATTTATACTTTTCATTCATAATTTAACTATTTATAAATCTAAAAAAAAAACGACTGCGTGGTTACAAAAACTTAATTATGACGAAACTGAAGCTCTAATCTAACCTGTTTCTTAAATTTCTAATTATTAAATGAAAATGTGTGGCTAATATGCAGGCCTGGGCAAATACACAACAAACACACTTATCTACATACACACTTATACACATTCACACACACTCACACACACCAATTACAAAAAAAGGCGGATTTTTCTTTTATTATATATAATTCTTTATATTACTTTAGTAGCATCCTTTTAGCACTACTGTTTCCTCATATGTTCGTACTGGTAAACACGAGGCGGGGCCTGGTGACTGGTGATGCAGGTGCAAACCTCGTCCAAGCTCCAGCTCTCACAAACACTTGTGTCAATTATATTTTTTTCCGTACCATTACTTGTGACTAAGTTAATGTTTGTGGTGAGAAATAGAGAATTATTATCATTATTATTTCACGCTGTAACTCTGTGAGGGCGTGCACTTTTTCCGGTGCATCTAACCTATTTACGCCGCATCTAGAAACAATCTTATTTTATTACCAGGGATGACAACCGAGCACAGTCTCTGGTGGTAAGTGATGACTGCATATCATGAGCGTGTGAGAGGTGTCTACATCTATTCTCCACAAAGGATCACAATCCATATGCGGTTTCACCTCGGTGGGCTGAAATTAAATGTCGCGTTAATTGTGTTCTTGGTGCCCTATAATCTCCACGTGAGTCACACCGGTGTTATACCCTATTGGTTGGTATTCCGGCGTTGTTCGTTTGCGACCCGTAATGTTATAAAAAAAATGTGTTGTCGCAAGTTGGAAAGTTGGATTTTCCATTATCCCATATATTCTTAATTTTGGTCGCTCGTAACCTGTACGCTGTCATGCATTTATGTTATAGATTTGACAAAATAATTACAAGTTCAATGTTTGAGAGGTTAACCGTCATCTGTCAGGTCTCTCTGCGCTCATGAAGAAGCTCAAAATCGCTCAGCGAGCTGTGGAGGGCTATGCTTGGTGTTTCTTTGCATCATAGAATTCACAAAATTCTACTCCGAATGTAAACCGACCGACGTAGCTTCATCTGTCTGAGTCCTTTCAGTGCTTGAGGAAGCTCGAAATCGCCTAGCCGGCTGTGGAAAGAACTTTGCTTGGTGTCTCTCTGTGTGGTAGAATTCACTACGTTCTACTGCAAATGTAGAACCGCGGTCGGTTGTAAATGTAAAAGCTACGTCGGTACGTAATTTCACCTCTCGGAGGCTTCTCCGAGCATGAGGACTCTCGAACGCGTAACAGGCTGTGGAATGGCTATGATTGGTGTTTCTCTGTGTGATATCATTCACAACTTTCTAGTACGAATGTATAACAGCCCAATGTAGCTACATTTGTTTGAAGTCTATGTGCACGAGGAAGCTCGAAGTCCCCTAGCAAGCAGTGGAATTGGCTAAGCTTGATGTTTCTCTGTTTCATGGAATTCGCAACGTAGTTATCCGTAGTAGAACCGACATAGCTCAAATTATCAGCATGCTGAACTGGAAATAGGTTGGCCGTATCGCTGCTATAAACGATAACCGATGGGAAAGAAAGGTTAACGACCAGCATTCTCGTTTTCGGTCATCACAGTGTAGGTCGACTCCCCACTAGACGGAGTGTCAACATATGGGAGTCTGCGTGAAGGCGTAGGATGTATCGTGTTTCGTGGCAGTCTGTGCAGGAGAGGAGATCTATTCAGCAGTGACTAAGATAACGTTGGTGAACTACGAGTTTCTATGCAGTTTGTTACTTTAAGCTGAAAAGGTTTAGCTAATAATTAATGTTAGCCTAGATCTGCAGATTTAGTTTCCACGTTTCATTATTTCATTCATTATATACGTATTAAATTTTTTATGGATTTTCGTTTATATTTATAATTAATTGGCCTTTGGATAGCGATGAAGAATTTTGTTTTTTAATATCAAAACTTACAGCTGCGTCCGCAGGGTACTTGCAAATATTGACCAATAAGTAATATACGGTAAGCAAGGTGAACGACACAAGAAATTCGCTTCCTGAACCCTTTGTTGTCTGAACATTGACCTAGGTCCGGGTCTAGACTCAGTCTAGACTTGCAGATCTCCCCCCTGTGAGGTCTGTCTCCGTCGGGAGACTGGGGACGATTGATGGTGCACGCGATGAGTTCTAAGGGATAACATTTATTTTCTCATTATATTTATATTGTTGTTTTGCTATAAAATATTTTCATGTAGGTGGATCTAATAAATAAATGTAGAATACGGTTGAATATATAAATTCCCTATTACTATTATGAGTAACTCCTATAACTGTATGGAGTCATATATTTTTGCACACATTTGACAAACGAGTTCACCCGAAGGCTAGTGATGACTGCGGCCCATGACAACCACCTCCTTCCTAAACAAAAACTCAAGATGCGTTGTCTCAACATGAGGACTGCGATGGATTAACTCTACTTCGGTCACCGGATCCTACACCCCCCGTTTGACATGTGGCAGCGGTATGCTGCAAGCAGGCGCTTTGTCATTCCTGAGGATTAAGATGAATTGCCTCGTTCCGTCAATAAGGTCTCCGGATCGCTACACTACGCTCACCAGACAAAACGTTATGCTGCTATTTTACGTTCGTTTCTATGAGAGGTTTTGGCCAACCCACGCAACAATAAAGATACTCCAGCACATTTCTTTTCCCGCTCAATTCTCAACTAGCTTGATACGTTTGGGACTTTCGCTCAAGATAAAATACTTAACGGTATTTTTTGGTAAGATACTGGTGTGGATGCCTCATTACATCATCAGTTCATCACCCACCTCAGGTCTGTTTAGGAGGTTACATAGATCTAGAGAGAATAGAAGAAGTTTTGGCAATTTAATCAAAGTTAGTAGTAGCAGGAGACGATATGAGAATTGGGCGAATAGTGCATTTGATACAACGAAACTTCCACAAGTAGCCTTTACTTATTTACAGATCCACGTGTTAATTCGTATCGACTTAAGTCGCTTACAGTTATTTTTAATTACTTATTGACAAATCTTACAAATACGTCGATTATTTTTTCTATATATAAATCAAAATTAAATGCTATTCGTTAGTAAACACATCACTTGAGAACGGCTGGGGACCGACTAATTTGCTTATTCTTATTTTTAAAAGTTTGTAATAGTCCGAATTAAGTTTTTATAAATAGAAAAATTAGCAAATTCGGGACACAAAGTTCTTTTTCGTCTGTCGGGTCAGCTGGTAAAATGTAAATAGTAGGAATAGGAGGAACCAATTTCTACCTGATGCTCTTATTGCCGCATTTCAAACCCAGGGTTCACCTGAGTATCTATGTAATATGTAATGTGTAGGGTTAAACTAGGATATAAAACACCAATTTTATCATTTCAAAGGGGTTCTTATATCTTCATCTTTACAATTATACAATTTTTCTGAAGAAAATCTATAATATAATCGAGACCCGAGCCGAATTTATTGAAATTTTGACAGAACAATGTACATACACGGATAAATGCAAATTAGTATAGTTTTGCAGAAGCTGACCAACAGTGACTCGACTTAGTCGTTTCGATTTATGTATCATATGCAACCGAGATGCCGGAAGTACGAGGTCCGCCTATATTCAACGAGTCAGTAGCTTTATTGTTTATATAGATATATTACCTGTGTTTCACATGTTTATTGACTGGCTTTCTCTGTGTTTGTTGCAGGTCAGTGTGTGGATGCTTTCGTAGCTTGTGATGCAAATGAACTGCTGGAGGTAAGCCATATATGTGAACTTTAGTAGTTTGTTTTTTAATTATAGGATAGCAGGCATCTCACTCACCCCTCAGGAGACCTTTTGTGGTGCTTTTGGGGGAAATCTTCAAAAAATACCCTAACTCCTGGGGAGACAGGGGGTTTTGTAAGATTTGTACCCACTAAAACACATTCGGTAACCAACCTTAGTTAATTGGGCGGGAATTCGACGTCTACGGAAAGCACCGGTGCCCTTCTGCGGCAACCCGGGATCACTCCGTGTTGCTGTCGTGCGAAGGTTCGCTGTCCTAGTCGATGAGAAGCCCCCACTTTGACCGAGGGGGCATATGACCTGGCTCATCTTATGCTATATGGTGAGTTGCAGGTGTTTCCCTAGAGGTAGGAGTAGGTTGTTAGTTTGAAGGTCCTTAAGTTGTATCAGTACGGAAATATTGCTGGTGACAGCTGATTCCACCGAGTAATAAATAGTTAAATGATGCTGTTGATGATTAGACAGTACGTAGTCTATTTACGAGGAAATCGTAAGAACTCAAATGATCTAATCTGTCTTATGATGTCCTGGTAGCTTTCGAACCTCACGAGACCGACTTTCTAAAGCATCATCATTTGCATTTTTTTTGCAAATTACGGCGTGGGTTACGCAAATCGCAGCTCGTTTCGCTCGGGCATCTAATCTGGGTCATTCGGCGTGCGGGTCAGCCTTACGGTGAAAGTGCCTTACGCGCAAGGACGCCATCTTTGATGAATGCCTTCCCCGGTGGGACGCAGTTGGCAACTGTAACCTCGCGACTCGTTATCTATTATTATTGTGCAGGAGGAACATTAAGTTGATGGTGCAAAATGTCACCATTTGATTCTGAATATATCGATGGTGCGATCTAACGGGGTGTGTCGTAACTAAATGTTCAAGTGAACCGGCATTATATTACCAAACTTAGGCCTTGGAAACAGTGCTGGGGCCCCGACGCAGTTACTTCATGTAACATGAACTTCCTCACAGAATACTTGAATGAAATAAAATGATCTAAGTTTTTTATTACATTGAGAGTAACAAACGAGCACACAGTTCACCTGATGGCAAGCGACTCCTGCGGCCCATGACATCTACCATTCATCCTTGACAAGGAATCGTAATGTAGATGCGTTGCCAACCTTGAGGACTAAGGTGGTATGCCTCGTCACCAGTAATAAAGGTCTCCGGATCCCTGCACTGACCAGACGAAACACTGCAGCATGCTGCTATTTTACGCTGGTATTCTGTGTGGGCGTGGTCCTACCCCGGTCGAGCTGACCCATTCGTTCTGCAGCTAGAAACAAACTACAGTGTAGCTCTACCACTGCGAAACACAGAAGAAGTACAGGTAAAGATGATTCCACACTAGTCCTCAAAGAGACATTGCTTGTGCATCTTGACTCTTTGTTGGGAATGAATGTAGACGTCATGGGCCGCAGACATCACTTACCTTCAATAAGTGAACTGTGCTCGATTGTCACCTTTCATTTAAACACATTTATTTTCTCAAAAAAGAACAATTACCAGTTAACATTGAGAATAATCTGCTAAGTATGTTTAAGCATGTATAATACATATTGTAATTTGAATATATAAGCATTTAATTAAATATAATATTCGTTTTATGTAATGTCGGTTCCTTATTAGATTTAAGCTTTTATTATTTGATGTCTTCTAGTATGTTTTTGCAAAATTGCACGGCAAACAGTATGATAAAGTATGTTATACAAAGGCCTAATTGTATATCTTAGAAATCTGGCGTGGTAATGTGCATTGCGTGTTCCTTACTAGGTTGGTGTATCTGGTGACGAGGCATGCCAACGTGGTCCTCAGGGCGAGGGATCACCGCCGCCCACCGCGTACGCAACACCAGAGAAATGGCTGCCTTTAAGAAAGGTCTTTTTTTAAGGTCCCCGAGTCGTATCTGTATCGTTCTGAAATAACGTGGCATGGTGGTTGACGCTGATGCAATTTTAGATTCTATCACGATGTATGATGGTTAGAGTCCACAATTGAAACTGATCTTAACAATTCTTGAGAACCTTCTGGCAAATGTGATACAATATACTCGTAGAAATGCACCATCTCCTTGCAAGGCCAATGTATCAAGCCGATCAGAAAAAACTTGTCCTTTGACGATTCTGCTCTTCGTTTGATGCAATTAAATGGGAGAAGCCTATTGGGGCGCCCTTGTCCAAAGTTTAACTTATAAATGTCCATATCACGCGGACTGGTATGCTCGTTCATCCTTTTTTAACATTAACAATCCCTCGCCCAACAGTGGACGCGTAAGGGTTGATAAGTTATCGGTCTAACGGATGGGGTTGCGGTGCGCGGTCGGATTGATAACGGTGTAAAACGTATCGCTTTTTAGTCCGGATGGGACAGCGGAAATTGGCGCAATGGTTAATTTTTATGTATAGATTATATATATTGACATCGTATACTACCCTGATCGATGGTATTCTAATAATGATGACGTGTACTGCAAGGTCATTAGGCCAGGCGGCGACAGCTTCAATATATCTTGGTCAGGGAAGATATCCGTAAAATAGCTCTGTGTCTAAACCCTCACTTTTAATTAACGGTACGCGAGGAAACCCATTGTACAATGTTAATTGTAATTTTGATAGCTGAATTATCACTTGTTCAGGGAAGGATTGCACCCTCACATAATTCCTGTGTGAATAGCAGCATAACTGTGAATTTTGGGATTCGGGGACCCTCAGTACTTGTGATGAATACCTCCGTCTAAGTCCTCAAGGGCGACGAGGCCAATGTCTTCAAGCAGATACATAAACTATCGCCTGGCCTGATATGATGTAATTCATTCATTAATTTTGTGATACACGAATGTGGTTTCTCGGTTGGGAATCGCACTCTGGACCTGCGACGCATCGTGCCGGTATTATAACCACTGCCCCCACGCGGCCGTCATATTTAGGAATCATAGGATTTATAAAAGTTAAAATTATTTGTTTTGAAATAGGTTCTTTTAAAATGTTGCCAGCTCATTTAATTGTTATGTAAGAAACACATTTTTTTCCTTCGCAAGGACGTGTTGTTTCGTGTCTGCATGCGTGTTTGCACAGTTGTCGGCCGGGGAAAAGTTTACTCTGCTTGTTTGGAAGCGTTCTAGATTTCTTTTAGGTTAATGATTAAGTAACTAAGTGAATCTCTTGCAACGCAGTAGTAGAGACACTCTGCAGTTTGTTTCTAGCTACGGCATGAATGGGTTCCAATCGACGAGTGACGAACCATAGAAAAAGTAACATAAATATTATATATAAATGCCACTGAATGCTTGGGTTGAGGGTAGAGAGTGTTGGTGGGCGTGTTCGTAATAATTTTTGTTCTTTTTTTAAACATTCAAGTTTCCTCACGATGTTGTCCCCCGCTGCCGAGCGCGTGGGTAAATCAGCACTTAAAATTGCAATTAACTATCTCATTGATGCCGCCACTAGGGATCGAACTCTGAGTTGCTCGCATAATTAATTTAAAGGGAGAGCTCAGACACTGAGCTACAAGGGCTCCCTCATGCGTTGGATACCAGCGTACAATAGGGAGTAGGGATTTGGAGGCCATTATTAGTTGTGGAATTACTTCCTACCTCAGTGTGACAACGCATTACGTTTCCCTAAGGAGCATGAATGTGGGTGTCAAGAACCACAGGAGTCACTTACCATCAGGTGAACTGTGTGCAGCTATGTCACCATCAATAAAATAAAAATTAATTAAATAAATGTGACGTACGCACACTGTACGAGCTACAACGCAAATGACGTGTGCAGCAAACATTCATCAACAACAAAGATTCAAGATGCAAATACGTCACCCTTGGAATTCTGTGAAGGCAGTTCTTTCATAGCTTGAGAGTCACGCTGCATCAGGGCTCTGGCAAGGAAAAATAAGGTGTAACATATTATACAAAATAAGAAGAGCTTAAGAAAATCATATCGAAACTGAAAAGTACTAGGCTATCATAACCCGTTAGTAAATAAAACCGATCTAAACCTGTTGGGTAAAAAAAAAAGGTTTTTAATTAATTATCGATAGTGGCGGAGGCATGACAAAAAAACGGATACAAAATGCAGACAAGTTTTACTACAGGAACAATAGAACAAAGTTCACGGGGGCCTACCGTGTTTGTGACGTGTGAGCGTAGCGCAGCATATTGCGCACTCACTCGCACTCACAGGTATTATTGCAACGCATAATGATGTCCAGCTCTGGACATATCGACAAATCATTACATACAATATTGAAATATAATGATACATAACATGATACATTCTGCCCGGGATTTTTGTCGATAACGCACACTTGGCGTGCACATCACTACGCGAAACGTGATTTATAACGCGGTGTGCAGTGACATCGTAAACGGACTAATTTGTAATATGATGACCAGGGGTATCGAACCTTTCATTATAAGTTCGACACCCACGAGGTTAATGCCTACGTTTTTTTTTTTAATTTAATAATGAACCATGACGTCACATGAATCTTCGCTTAGTGGTTACTAAGAACCAAAAATATAACTATATACATACTACTTTCAACTTAAAACGCATTGTTGACAAAGATATTTTTGTTTCCACAATGCCGTTTTACTGTGGATTTTCAACATACTAGTGTACCAGAACAATACGTATGTCCATCTATCGCGTTCACTAATCGTCTTATCATATTCCTCTGTCCAACAATTTTTGACGTTCTCTACCATCACCTGGCACCGGGGTTCTGACTCTGTTCACGTACCGTGAATTAAAAGTTGGCGCTTTGAATACGAGTTTTTTGAGTTTCACTAAAACTTAAATTTAATTATTTCGAATAAATAGCCAAATTCCTCGAATTATTTTATCGAGTGCCAAGGTACGCCATAAAACATTTCTGTTTCTTTTATCACGTTGGCATCACTCTGACAAATTCAGTTCTTTTATTTTGATACAATACACTGTTCACAATGTGTTAATAGTTAAAAACTATGTTTTCATCACATTTTTTAAAATTTTTATTTACCCTGTTCACTGCCTCGGTCCCAAAATATCAGGTCAGTGAAAAGAGCAAGGACTATAAAATCAAATTCTATCTGCACTAATACCCAGAACCCCATTAAACTCGTCGCATTATGCACACGGTCAAGGCGCATGTCTTGCGTATGATGGCTAACTCCAGCATCAACAAACATACACGACGCTCCATAGAACCGCGGAAGCCCCAACGGTCGTCTTAGATATAATTGTATCATATTGGCAGGACTGTTATAGGGCTTCTGAGTAAAGTTGGTAGTACAAAGATAACGTGACATAAACGGCATAAAATACGTAAAATATAATTGCCTTTAATGTGTGTAACATTGTAAATGTTGAAAAAAATATGATATAACAATAGAGTAGCGGAGTTTATTACGCCATTTCTTTTGAAATTCAAAATTCTCACGTTGAACAAAAAACAATCGTACAGTTAAAACGAGAGCTTGTAGCCACTGATCTTAATACCTATTACTGGTTATTAGAACCTGTTTGCGGAAATTTCCACGACATAACACAACACTCCACTGCACCGCCACGTTTTGCTTTAACACATCGCTCAGTCACGATCAGCTGTTTGTTGCCAACCAATTAGTTCTGTGGTTGCTATACTTACAACACATTGAGTCTGGTTCGAATAATTTGCACAAGCCATATCCAGTGGTATTTAAGTATCTGTGCGTTCGTCCTTCATTTTTTTTATTTAATCAAAGTTATTAACGATTTTTTATTACATTTCATGCACGCCTCTTTACTGATCAATTATATACGTTAATGCACCCGTGTGTACGGAACCGATTGAAGATACATATCCGCTTCACGATTGAATCATAATATTTTATAGGTATCGAGTTGTTGTTACTAGGACTACAGCGATGCTTGCGTTTAGCCACTGTGCATGTAGTGCAATGTACAGGTTTGTTTAATATTATTTCAATAATTTTAATTATTAATGGCTTTGGAGCACAATTTCATAACAGAAGCAAATTTAAAAAAAAAAATTATATTAAAAGCACTGATATGTAACTGATTATTAACTTGTTGATTATTTTTTCTTAAAAGATAAAAAAAAGTTTCATACCACGTAATTATTTTCACGGTTATACGATTTGTCTCTGGTCGCTGAACTAAAATTCTGTGCCAGGGGCCTTTCTAACTAATAGCTTAAAGTTAATTAAATGAGGAAAGATTTTTTTAAATTTATCTTAAGATAATAAAAATAAAAAGTGCGCATATATAAAATCTAAATCTTATTTATGTATCTTTCTTGAAACCGGTAATTTTTGAGTTATTTTCTTACAGTACTTGCGAAAGAACTAACTGGGCATGAAAATATTACTAATATTATTGGTAAACTTTATTTAAATAATAATAAACAAACAAAATATTTAATAAATGTATGTCTAGAATATAATCAGGTAAAATCAATTAAACAAACGCCATCCAATAATATATAATATAATTTATATTTCTCGCACACCTAATAAAGACAAAGGACAAATGTCTTCCTTCTTACACTAGTACCAAGCTCGCAGAAACTAATGGAGTTTCGTAATACCGCGATATTGAAAAGCAAACGAAATATAATCGATCATATGTCGATTAACATTCGGTATAAAATCGCAAGAACGTAATGAGTTTACATTTTGAAATCGTGTACACAATTTATGCCAAGGTTTATTCTTTAGGTTAAGTAGGTTTGCAGGCAAAACCCGTTTAGACCACACGACGCCATTTCTGTTTTGTCATAAAATATTTATAATTCTTCAATGTATCGATTAATAAGCGTTCTACTAATATAAACTATCCCTCGTCTATATGCAAGTAAGTTTTCAGCGCAATAAGCGCTTCTAAAAATGAAATGGATCGAAACAAAGAGTCTGTTAAAGCGCATTAGACTATATTTTCTGCTTGACGACAGCGTATCTGTGTCAGAAGGGCCCGGGGGGCAGTGACGTAACGCTGCATTCAATTTTAACCTAATTCGAAATACGTTGGATGTATATTTTCAGTGACTTTTAAATTTAAACTTTATGTCTCTATTAGTAAGGTTCATTATCACTTGTGTTCTAATAAGGTGTACGTTGCCTTGTAAACACTGTTGATATCGGAAGGTCGTATGTTGTAACGAATGCATTAAATTTTCAACCGTAACGAATGGTAGTGATTATTAAAATAGATTATCAAGCTCGCCTCATTAACTATGGCTTGTATCACCTTTGTTCGTGATTATCATACAAAGGCTGTTCGAATGTTATAGCGTCGAGTACACAGTGTCTTAAACAGTATATGAAATACATTATGTGTATTAAACCAGTTGTTGTGTTCGAAATTGGAAAACAATGTAACCGTGTGGCGTTCCTACCATCGCTCGCTCGGAGCATTGAACTTGAACTTTGCGTAACAGGAAGTAGAGCTCATATTTGTCTGTATCACTCTTTTGTAGGCATGCGCGGATTCCATGTTCTGTTAACTTCTGATGCCCTAGTACTTTTGCGCGATTTTATTTTCCAATATCTTTCGTTTTACAAACGGTAGGAAAATTGTATGAACTTGTTGTCGTGGTAAAAAAATTTGCGTAGCGTACAAAGTTATATTATTAAGGCGAAGTTAAATTATGTAATATTTATTATTAAATTCAATGCATGAATTTTTTTTATATTATTTAATTTATTGAAAACACAATTTAGGGATTTTTGAGAGTCATTATGAAATAGTAACTTAATTCGGTAATCTTTCTGTAATGTAAGTTTTGTTTTTTTTGTTCTTTGTAGCCTTTTGTAACTGGCATCGCATTCGTTAATAGGTTCACAAACGTTACGCTCTACTACGCAGTTGATGATATCATAGTCTTTTGCTATTAATATGAATATCAACAGCAACGAAATGTACACGTAGATCTCTGATTAAACAAGTACAATATCGTTGTCGGGGGTAAGGTTATAACGGGCAGTGTCACAGCGGACAACTAGCGATTTTGAATCATAGATTTTGTTTTGCCATAGACAAAGAGGAATATACATATGATATAATTAAATAATCTCGTAATCAGAGTGGTAAGAAATGTAAGCATGATATTTGTCTCTCGGGTAACATTTACTTGCGAGCTTATTACTGCTGACGAGACATTTCATCTTAGTCTTCATAGGTATACAATAACAAAGAGCATTGAATATATAAAACATTTATTTATTAAATACTATTACATACTATAAAGTAGTAAATGTACAGCCTATATATTATATCTATCCCACTACTGGGTATAAGACTCTGACCTCTGTATAGTGGGTAGCATACTCCACCACGTAACTTCAATACGCCAAACCGGATATCTCACGACTTGAAATGTGTATTTTTATTTATTTCTAATACAATACAGGTTTCGTCGCGAAGTTTCTCTTCACCATCGTGCACGTGGTAAAAATTGCATCTGACAATGTTCACTGAACCGGGGAGCGAAGTCGAGTCGAGTCGAGCGAGAAGAGGGTTTGCTGGCGTAAATTTAAAAGACAGTGCTGAGACACTGATCAACCACGACTTAAGTAGCCGTGGCCACTTGGCCACCTTGTAATTAAATTATTTAAATATTAGCAAATATTCTAAATCTCGTTTCGTTTCTAATTTATTTAACCATTTTAATTTGCCTTATTATCAGAGAATACACATTCATTCTTATTTGTTAGATAGGTTCTGCCTAATATCGAACGTTTTGTTTATATTTTCTTTTGGCCTCATCTCAAAAACCCACTGACCCGATTTCAATAAAAAATAGTCGTTTCTACGTTTTTTTTTCTATAGAAATGATGCGTTATCTAAATAAATATCTAGTCATGAGTTACGGTGCTATTATAATAGAGTACGAAACAACGTCTAACAATTACGTATTGTACAAAAACTATTGAAAAAGTTAAACTATTGAAAGCATATAATATTTAAAGCAGCGGTGCTCGGGACAACTATGACATCTATGACGCTATTTAATCCGTAAAATTATTTTTATTCAAAGTTTTTTAACCTTTGATCTCATCCCTAAAAATCTACCAGTAGCGATCACAACGGGACAAATACAAAACATCATCATTATCTCGGGGATAAAATCTCAGGCAAAAGCGTAATATATAACTCGCGTCGAAAAGAAATATATAATTGGATAGTTTGGTCGGAAATTTAGGTGTAAACAAAAACAATATTTGTATTAAAATGTTAATCATGATATTCGCGAACATGTGGCTCGCGGCACTTGCCTCGTGTCCGCCATATTTGTTGTTGTTAGAGCGGGACGACGAGATGAGGCGTAAACGCGTGCGTGCAAGACGGTGGAATGTTTGTCAACATAGTGATATTTTAAAATTAGAATGGTGATTTCCGCATGTTACTATAATACGGTGCCAGTTTGGTTTTCGTTGGAGGATGGTTTTAGTGTTATTTTATAGATTTCTCTTAAACTATCCTCTCGTAATTGTTGCGTAAATACTGTTATCGCGTGCCATGTGTAAACTATCTGCTTTTGCGTTGTTGGTGAGCGGCCATAATTTTGTTTAATATACCTATATAAAGACGTGAGCGTATTTGTTAGGCTTATTATCTTCGTAATACTTACAAAAGTAGTTCTCGCATATATATTATTTTATACTAAATAAAAACCGGCATCGTTAAGTTCAAAATTACCTCTTTCCTGAAGAAACTCTTAAAGTGACGCGTTGTTTACTCATCACCGAAACTTACCGACAATATCAATTTTTCATATTTCGATTATGATATTAATTTATCCCTAATGGCAAAGGCAAAGGACTTTAGTCCATACAGCCAGGTCTTGTTCGTATGATGGTTGGTCTGAAAACTCCGTTCATATTTCGATCAACTAAAATACTCGTTTTTTTAATAAACCAGTTACAACGGATATGTTGCCAAAATAAAAAATACAATTTGCTCACATTTTTGACGACATCTTAAAAATATTATCTTTGCGTTACATTTACTTAGGCACAGGATGAAGCGTAATTACTTTATTGCAAAAATATAACTCGTGCGTTTCCTGCGGAACCCGGTTGGCGATGTTGAAAACAACACCGTTGTCATTACCATTTGGGCATCCTTGAGCTTAACAATACAAAAAATAAAATAAAATGCCTAATATACCGTATGGCGGCTGGGCGACAAACGAGCAAGCAGATGATCACCTGATGGTAAGTGACCACCGCCTCCCAAGTACATCCGCAACACCAGAGAAATCGCAGATGCGCTGCCGGCCTTAAAAGAAGGTGTAGGCTCTTATCTTGAAGGTAAGTCGTATCGGTTCGGAAACACCGCTGGCTTGCGTCAGCTGATTACACAGTTGTGCGTGGCAATAATGCCAGTGGTGGATTGCCAACTATCGAGGTGATGAGGATGAAATTTTGAATTCTGTCGTGTTATATATACATATAATTGGGTCTCTAAATTCTCACACTCATCCAACGAATCGCAGCGTTGTGCTGTTATGTCACCCTGGTGTTCTATGGGGGCGTGCTCGTTCCTGGACAAAGCCGTTCAATTTCCTTATAATATTAGCTGTGACGAGTACACAGGTCACCCGATGCCACGCGATGACGTAGTCGTAGTAGTTTATAAATACTATTTTTATCTCATTATTGTTTGTTTATCAGAAAAATGTGTAATGTTCGATTTATGAAATTGTACAACGACATCGGCGCATGCGTCGTTCTGTTCGCCGATAAGATCCGCGCCGATTGGTGACAGAGTACCGTGTTAGGTCCACGCAGCTTCATGCTCGCCTGGTACGGACGGTGAATAATATTAACATCATTACTGAGATTATTAGACATTTATTTACTTATTGACGATAAATAACATGTCCATCACATGTTTATATAATTTACTTATTTAAAATCTATCCAGACGATAGATTTTTTATAATATATTGTGACATTGTGAGGAATAGAAATAAATACTTCAAAGACATGTGAAGTCCGCCGATATGCTCAGTTGCGTTTGATTTATATAATTTATATAGTTTGATTAATAAAATATATATGGGCGTTTTTTTTTATTTATTTATTAAGTGAGAAACGAGCACACAGTTCACCTAATACAAGCGATTACTCTGGCTTTACATTCATCATCAACAAAGATTCAGTGCCCACGCGTTGTGCGCGAGATGTAATGTCGTTGTCGTGTCGGATATAGGGTATCAACGATACAAAACACAGTAGCATGTTTATGTTTACTGTATTTAGGGTGAGCTGGTGGTGCGGACCACGACCCACGTATATTCTTGTTAAGGAATTATAATACATTGCCACCCTCACCAGTCACACAGCATCGTTATGCTGCTATTTTACGCTGGTGCTCTGTGAGGGTGCGGTGCTCTCCTGGTCAGTAGAAATAAACTACAGCGTTGCTCTTATATGTATGCGCACACGATTGCAGGGGAAGTGTCCCGAAACACAATTTGCGGTTATTCGCGAACTGAATGGTCCCGTGTTCCGGAAGCCTGCCTGTACAATCGCGCAAACTTCTTGATGAGTAGTTCGAGACGAGCGTGTGCATACTTGCTTAAAGATAAATCCGAGGAGTACTCTATCTTAGTGCCATTGTTTGTGCCAGCCCCATTATGATTGTTAGTGGCAATAACCGCGTAATCACTGTGGCCAGGGTGACCATATATCAGAACTATCTCGGATAACTTTATAAGATAATTGAAGCATAGTCTAATGGATTATTGTACGGCTGCGAAATTCAAGTCTCGCCTAGTACAAGCATTTTAAGCTACGTTTGAGTGGTTAAGCCAAATGTGAGTATTCTAAACATAACTGATAGCATTCCTTATAAAACATAGAAATGAAATTTTCTTAAATAATATTATGGGTGACAAATGAGCACAGAGCTCTTCTTGGTAAGTGATAACTGCGACCTACAAAGATTAAAGATGCACATCACACCCGTTGCTATGCTATCCCAGGACTGATGGAATGTCTCGTTACCTGTTATTATCTTATATGCTATCGTATTTAGTAACTGTTAATATCTGTGGTTAATTTTAAACAGTATGACTGGTTATAGATTTGTTTTAATGTGTTGTAAACATTTAATATCTTATTCAATACAGAATAAACATTAAACAAGAGTAGGGCGACCAGCTTCTCGGTGTTATGTAGGATACAATTATTAAAGAGGGCGTGTTGTAGTTAGATTTAAAATACTTCATTCCCGTTCCACCAGAGAACCAGACGTACTGGGTGACTTTGTGTCTTCGTATTTTTGTTGCTGATATTCCTTGCATCAAAACGAACTCTAATGCGCACAGCCTTTTAAATTACAATCACAATAGGTGTGAATTTAAAATTATTTAGATTTTAGTAACTTTAAATTTATTAAACCACGAATTGTGTATTCGTCAGTCTCTAATAACTTAACCGTTTAGGGTACGGACGGCGACATCCGACTATTGTCCTGGTACAAGCGATTGCAGCTCAGGTGAAGTGGTAAACTGGAACGTTACTAATGTTGGTAGCAAATACGTGGCACAGTGACGCCGCAGAGATTAGCTTTAGCACGAACAGACCGACCCGACCGACTGCACAGTTGCTTAAAGATAAGTCCGAGGAGTACTCTATCTTAGTGCCATTGTTTGTGCCAGCCCCATTATGATTGTTAGTGGCAATAACCGCGTAATCACTGTGGCCAGGGTGACCATATATCAGAACTATCTCGGATAACTTTATAAGATAATTGAAGCATAGTCTAATGGATTATTGTACGGCTGCGAAATTCAAGGCTCGCCTAGCACAAGCATGTTAAGCTACGTTTGAGTGGTTAAGCCAAATGTGAGTATTCTAAACATAACTGATAGCATTCCTTATAAAACATAGAAATGAAATTTTCTTAAATAATATTATGGGTGACAAATGAGCACAGAGCTCTCCTTGGTAAGTGATAACTGCGACCTACAAAGATTAAAGATGCACATCACACCCGTTGCTATGCTATCCCAGGACTGATGGAATGTCTCGTTACCTGTTATTATCTTATATGCTATCGTATTTAGTAACTGTTAATATCTGTGGTTAATTTTTAACAGTATGACTGGTTATCGATTTGTTTTAATGTGTTGTAAACATTTAATATCTTATTCAATACAGAATAAACATTAAACAGGAGTAGGGCGACCAGCTTCTCGGTGTTATGTAGGATACAATTATTAAAGAGGGCGTGTTGTAGTTAGATTTTAAATACTTCATCCCCGTTCCACCAGAGAACCAGACGTACTGGGTGACTTTGTGTCTTCGTATTTTTGTTGCTGATATTCCTTGCATCAAAACGAACTCTGATGCCTCCTCCATCCTAATGCGCACAGCCTTTTAAATTACAATCACAATAGGTGTGAATTTTAAAATATTTAGATTTTAGTAACTTTAAATTTATTAAACCACGAATTGTGTATTCGTCAGTCGCTAATAACTTAACGGTTTAGGGTACGGACGGTGACATCCGACTATTGTCCTGGTACAAGCGATTGCAGCTCAGGTGAAGTGGTAAACCGGAACGTTACTAATGTTGATAGCAAATACGTGGCACAGTGACGCCGCAGAGATTAGCTTTAGCACGAACAGACCGACCCGACCGACTGCACAGTTGTTACCTACCACGCTCCCATATTAGATTAGCGTCATTGTGCTTCGTCTAGTATAAGTTGCGGCAAATAAGTCTAGCGCTGACCGTTAATGCGCAGAAGTCGAAAATAACGTATCCCGGGGAGTGAAGGGGGCGCGGGCGGCCATGCGTAAGCGCTTATTGGCTCTCCAGTCGTACTCTGCCCCGCGCACCGATACGACACCCCGCTCGCTCCTGGTAAACAGTCGCTTTCTAAATGTAATTGTAATTCCTTTTTAAATAAAAATTGTCACACTTTTATGTTTGTGGAAAGCGGCACACTGTTATGTACATTATGTACATTTGTAATTAGTTTAAACAAAATCCGCAACTTCGTTCGCGTAAAAAAGTAGCGTTTCAGACTATAATCTATGTCCGTGCTAAATTTCATCCATACAAACATCCAAACTTTCGTATTTATGATATTAGTGAGATGATGATGATGATTTATTAATACATAAGTTCTGTTACAAATTAAAATACTTTTTTTTTAGGGAAGTAATGTAATATTATTAAAATTTATACCTACATATTTATTAGTAAAACAATTAAAAATAAAAAAAAATTCTATTCGAAATGGCCACCTTTGGCTTTTATACAGGCCTTTAATCTGTTTGGCCACGAATCTATGGATTTACAGATCTGTTTCCAAGGAAAATTTTGTCACTGCTTGCTCCAAAGATTTTTTAAGATACTCAATGTCGCCGTGTCGTTTAGAGCCAGTCACGTCCTCTAAAACTGACAGTAATTTGAAGTCTAAAGGGTTGAGGTATGGGTTAGATGAGGGCCAGCCAGTCTATTATAAAGTCCGGAACGTTGGTTTCCTTGGAAAGCTTGGAAAGCAGTGCTGGTAAGTCCACGGTATATTTTAAAAAAGTGTACTACTGAGAGGTTTTACAACATGATCCAAGACTGTATCTTGATACACTTTGGCTGAAGTTTTCACTCCTTTTCCACAAAAATGTAGTTTTGTGACTCCTTGATAAGACACGCCCCACCAAACCATCACTGACGCAGTCTTCATTTCTCGCGATAAGATTTTGTGCTTCCTAATGAGGTTTCGACGAATTCTGGCTTTAACAGCATAAACACCCTTTGTAGTTCTAACAGCACGCGGCCGCCCTGATCTTTTCTGGTCTTCGACAGAGGAAGTGTTGTTGTATCTGTTGATAGTACGATATACGAACATACGGCTGATACCAAACTTTTGGAGTGTCTGAAATATGACCGACGGCTCCATACCCACTTTATGCAAGGCAATCACTGCAATCCTATTTCTTTAACACCTCATTCCATATTGTAATTTAATAATGAACACGAAAAAATATGTGAAATGGCGCAAAATAGAAAGAAGTTTTATAATAATATACGTGTTCCAAATTCAAAATAATTAAAAAGTTTAAATGAAAGAAAAGTTTTTATGTAACAGTATTTATGACCAGACTAGTTATATACAGTGCTGGTCATATAATTAGAAACACTTCTTATGAATAAAGAAAGTATAACTTCAACGTACAAATGTTGTAAAAAATATACACATTCAATAATTAATAATCATGCAATAATATAGCCACTCAAATAAAAAACTCATTAAATGCATAAAATATGAAACATAATTTACTTTTAATTACAAAATGAGTCTAACACATGTAGGAGTTTATTCTCTGTTACTGCCCGCTTGGACGTCTAATTAGGAACATTTTAAAAAGCATCCATAGCTCGTTCTTTTTGAAATTGTGGATACATTTCTTTCTTGGCTTTTTCTATTATTTTGGCGGCAATTCAAAATTTAATCTGAATTTTATTTTGTTCAAAATGGCCAAAAATAAAAGTTGTGACGCGTCAACTAGGCAAATGTTAATTTACATATAGATCATAAGTGGGCGTACAGAAGAATAGCTGGGCATTTAAATTGTTCTGTTAAGAAAGTTTTTAATGCAATTGATCATTATAAAACACTTGGAACTGTTGAAAATGTTCTTAGAAAGGCTCGGCCAAGAAAAACCTCTCCCAGAGAAGATACGCTAATCGTTCGTGTTGCTAAAAAAGACCCAAGTAAAGGCTCCAACCAGATTAAAAATGAAGTTTTTTCGCCTGATGACCCGAGAAACATCTCGTCAAGACTGATACGCCGAAGATTAGTGGAAGCTAAATTGTTTGGAAGAATCTCTCGAAAGGTACCGCTTCTTACCAAGCAACACCGAGAGAAGCGATTATTATTCGCTAAAAAATATGTTAATTGGACGGTACGAGAATGGAAAAAAGTGTTATTTTCAGATGAAACAAAAATAAATATTATATTTATTTTTGTTTCTTATATTATATTTATAAATATTATTAATATAGTAAATTCTGATGGAAAGCGGTATGTTAGACGTCCTGTAAACAATGCTATTAATTATAAATACACAAGGAGTATAGTCAAGCACGGTGGCGGTAACATTAAAGTTTGGGGGTGTTTTTCCGGATGTGGAGTTGGACCCGTTCAGAACATTGAAGGTACAATGGATCAATGGCAATACAAAAATATCTTAGAGCACACAATGATTCCCTACTCGGACGATCATTTGCCTGTAACTTGGATCTTTTAGCATGACAATGACCCTAAACACACGACCAATAGCGTCAAACGGTTCCTTAGCGAACAGTGTATATCCGTTTTAGAATGGCCAGCAAATAGTCCGGATTAAAACCCTACAGAAAATCTCTGGTATATTGTTAAAAAGAAGGTCTCAAACAAACGTTAACACCAGTCAAAATTAACTATATGAAGCATGGAATTCAATCCCCCTAGAAAAATGTATGAAATTGATTGAATAATATAGGGTATTAGGAGACCGCTTCCGAAAACGAAGACAGGCGATAGTACTAATGACACCTTTGATGACGGGACGGAAAAGAATCGATCCTGATTAAAAAAAATTATATTTTAAAACGTTTTATTAGCATTATTTACGCTTGATCATTTTAGTACAGCTAAATGAAACGATAGTTTTTAAAAAAATACATTTCTTTACTAAAAAAAAAACTAGCAATGAAACACAAAATCAAAAACAAACAGCTGATGCTCGGATCAAACAAATCATAGTGTTTTTAGTTTAGCCTGCTCGCTCTATCTTTGGGATGCGTTCAATTTAAACATGTCCCTAATAATTATCAATTAGAGGATTATGATGAAATCTCAAAAAAAAAAAAATATATTTTTCTTTTGTTTATTATTTTTATAATCTATTTTTAAAATTAACGTTTTTTGTGATTATTTAAATACTTTTCAAACACAATTAAATAAGTCTCTCTTACCTCTGTTTTATTATTACCATGTACACATGCACAGTCCGATTTGAGAGGTTCATGTTTTAAATCGACATGCCTACTATAATCCCGTGTCTGTCAGCAAAAGCTGAATCATCTTCTTTCTTTTTCTTTAATATTGTTTTTTTTGGATATTATAGTATCCATACGTAGGAGTGGTTATGTAAAGTTTTATTTTTCCTTTTTTTTGTGTCAATACACTGCCTTATTATTGTTATTATTATATATTACATATTTACTTCGTTCACTTGAAACAGAAATGTAGCATGTTTACATAAAGCAAAGATAATAATTAGTACTGTAATGTTTCCTCAAGTACCCTAACGTAATACTAGAACGACATATTGCATAAAAGTTCATAGAGACACGTTGCGTTTACGTAAACTGTTAGCACAAAAATACTATAGAATCGTAACGCAAACGCACGCGTTGTACAGCAATCGAATACGGGTCAGGGCGTGGTCGCTTGCAAGCGAAGTCCTTGACCTACATCGCTACTGCACCCCCGCCCTCAATCTGAGCCTAGATGCGAGCGCTCAAAGCGCTGTTTGTGCAACCGCGTTCAGTAATAGCGAACGCGCAAGGTCGCTGCAGCGGCTAAATTCCTATCAGTGTTCTATTTTTAAATCCGAGCGTTGGCAACATGGTTGGTAGCCAAAATAGGAGTTGATAAGAATTTATGGTCCTAGCTTTTATTACAAACGATTCTGTTTATCGAACTACTTCTAATTAGAATTTTATCATTGACAATCAATAACGAAAGTTGTTTTATAACTAAGACATATTGTTTTTATTCTCTTTAATTAACAGGTTTGTAATTCTGCCAGCGTCTATTAAGAAAGAGGCACATATATTAACCATTAACACTCCAACTATTTAGTGCGAATATTCAAACATGACATATTTTGCATATACATATATAAAATTTATTTTACATTGGCAAGTTTTTAAGTGTCAGACTTTAAATGCTATACAATGTACGTGTAAATAATACTATTAAAGTCATTCAAAACAATATTTATTAATTTCGGAAGTAATACAATTTTGTTGCTTTTTATTTCAAAATACATAACCTTTTTTTCTTTAATTATTGCAACTTACATTGTCATCATTCTGCCAATATCAGGTCAGAAAGAAGCACGTGTATTGTTTTATTTAGGTAACAGTAGCAATCAGCGGTATGCACGGTACGCTGAGTTGAGATTTTAATCCTTTGTACACAGCAATTTTTGATATGGCCTAAGTACAACAACTCTACGTCTAATTTATACAAATGCGGCTCTATGACAAATTTACATGCGCAAAGCGAGCGCCTTCAGGGAAGATTGAAAATCTTGCTGTTATTAAAATGTGTGTACTTTTTTAAAGTCACTTTTAAATAACGCAATACAAGAAATGAAAAGCTTCAAACAAATCGATTAGTTTTTTTATGTCAACAACATCACCCCAGCGGCAACAACTCCTATTTGTGTTTCGCAACCAGTTTATGTCGCTACCGACAAAATAAAATAAAAAAGTAAATAGAGAGACTTACGACCCCCTTCATTAATAAATTATAATAATATTTTAATTAATTGTTTATTTACACAAACCAAGCTATATGTTTACGTTTTCATGTTGATATTACGTGGTAGTATTTAATTTTATAAAACCACATTAAAATTCATTGCCTTAATAAACGCATCTTACTGATTTAATTTATTGAACAGATTGCGACCCCCTTTAATAACGCAACGAGTGAAGGTGTTGACATTGATGGTGTGACAATAGATATCATAATATACAGTTTGAATTATGTTTTTATAAATTTTTTGACATTAGTGACACGTCATTGTAGGCATTGCCATGTTCCTGTCCGCTTATTATACTCTTATTACTTAAAAATTATGGTTTATTTTCGCTTGTAAGTTACTAAATAGGTATAACTCATGCCAATGCGCACATATATATATGAAGTGGAAACTCGAACCACGTTAAGTCGTAATCCTTAGTAAGTCGAAAAAAATGTCATTCCTTTCCGGTGAACCCCTAACTCGAACTAAATTTCCCTGCGAGGTATTGATAAGAGATATTTATACTCAATAACTGGAATTTCAAAAAGGAGACTCCGTAAGTCGTAGTTAGTAAAATATAATGAAGTCTTATTTGAAAATCCCCGAAATACATGGGCGCCTTTTTAAGTCGCAATTTTAGCAGTTAAATGCTTTGTATCTCGAAATTCTTGTTTAGTGGAAAACTCATTTATTCCATTTATTTTTGCATTTCCCGTGACATTCGAGTGATAGAGTGTCCACTGTGTATCTATATATATATATATATATATATATATATATATATATATATATATATATACCTTTTAACCGTGGTAGACCCACGTTGCAGCTTTGTCGGCGGTTGTTGGAGCAGGACCACGCCCTTATTACTGATGACGAAGTGTTCCATTTTAGTCGTCAGTGGTGACGCATCTGCATTATGAGTCCTTATCGAGGATGAATGTGGGTGTCATTCAGACGTCCAGTAAAATGAAAAATAATTGTCAACCTATGCCAGTCGCGGGAAGTAGTTGGGCGAAGGTGGCTCAGGATCGTGTTTGTGGTAATCGATAGCATTCAGCTCGGCAGCAGGGTGGGCAGATGTGTAGCCTGTGATGATGATAATAAGTTAACTTAATTATATTTAATAATTGGCATTTAGTAAAGTAACACCCTGTACATATATAAATCATAATAAATTTAACGGTGGCAGTGCCACGCTGCAATTTATTTCTTGCTGCAGTATGAATGGTCAGCACGACCGTGTTAGGACCATGCCCTCATATAATACTAGCGTAACATCGCCGCATGATGTTTTTCCTCTTGTGAGGGATCCGGAGACCTTCATTACTGGCGGTGAGGGTGACAACGCATCAGCGTTATGAATGCCTGTCAAGGATGCATGTAGATTTCGTGGGCCGCAGGAGTCACTTGCCGTCAAGTGAACTGTCTGTTCGTTTGTTACTCTCAATGTTATATAAAAAAATACTACTGCACATACACAATACATACACCTTCTCTCTGAAGAGCGTGTTAGAGCGCGGTCCACCACGTGGCTCCACCGGGGATGTGCGGACTCCACATGTCTTAGAAAAAAATTTTTTTTTTCAGATCCTCCGGCTACCTCACCTTCCCTGCCGCGCACGTTATAAATCAGGATTTAAATTTTCATTTAACAATGTCCATTGTACTAATTACTAGGACCCAACTCGGTTTGCTCGTTTACCGTGTATGAGCATTTAAACATGGAGCATATATGAAATATATTTAAATGTCGTGTTCATTTTACGTATAAATAGCATTCATAGAACTCGCAATCCAAAAATGACATTCGTCCGCGGAATTGTACCCTGAACCCTTGCACTGTGACCCCTCAACCATACTTATTGCTCGTTCAAAACTAAAATATCGAACAACAATATCTTTACAACTAATCGATATGATTTAGAGGAAATGATGCAGTTAAGTTTTTGTACCGGTACCTTAACGGTGACAAAGGAGCACAGTTCACCTGATGCTAAGTGATAACTGCATCTGACATCTATACCCTCAACAAAGATTCAAGATCAACAAGCGTTGTCTCCCTTGAGGACTGAGATTGAATGCCTGATTACTTGTAATGCGGTTGCTCTGTGAGTCTGTGATCTTTCCCCTAGGTCAAGCTGCAGCTGAAATTTAACCACAACCGTTGTGAAATAATATGTTGAGTATTTATTTAATATGTTTACTTGTATTGTATTGTTGTATTTATTCAATAATGCGATGTCAATTGCTACACTTGAATTATTTTTGTTTTTCAATTCTGTCCATCCAAAGGTTGTCTGGAAGTCGGTGCTACTGAAGACTCGCTAATTGTACATCAATCGTCTCATTTTAGTTTTTTTTTTAAATCGTTCTTACTTTTTTGCGTGTGGAATAAAGAAGATGGTATCCACCCAGCCATTGACTACGTCGTAGTTAGAACACTTGGCTGCTGCGTCGCGAGTCCTCGGTTAGATTCCCAATATATTTCCCGAGTAACAATATTTGTGTATCACAAATTCTTGGCTTGGCACGAATCTGGGTGTATTGTATGTATTTTTTAGACCCTGCATTTGACCCTTAGATCTTATTGAACACTTATGGAATTCGGGAAATATATGTTATTTAGTTTCTCTTTGCTTTCGTTTTTTAACACGATAATTTGAAACAGCTCATTGACTATTCTTTTTAAAATTATAAAAGTAAAATTGAATTGTCAGATACGATCGGCCAGGTAATCATTATCAAATAAAAAAAAACTTACATTAAAATACTTTGTTCATCATTTATTTCAGCTATACCATAGTATACCATATTACATGTATACTATATATAGTTATACTATGGTATACATGAAATATGGTATACTATGGTATACATGTAATATGGTATACTATGGTATACATGTCATATGGGTATACATAGGGCTTTTACAACTTCACCCGGTTGAAAGGTGGCCGAGCGCTAAGGGCCCCCGAGAGGGAGCCTCGGCTTGGACGGGTGCGAAAGCAACTGACTCGGGGGTGCCCGAGGGCCGAACCTCGGTCGGTTGCTTCTGGCGGATTAACTAAATTAATAATATTATTATTATCTACATTTAACACCACTTCAGACTGCGGAGGCACAGTTATACAAACAAAAAGATATATTTACGATTCATTAAAGAAGATTAGTTATTGATTTCGAGAAATAAGACAGTTTTAACATAATTTCAACGTCCATGAAGAATCTCTTTAAAACCAAAAGTATAATATATGTTATCGGCCAGGAAGTCAATATGAAAAGAACGATGAATGATTTTTTCATAATTTATTTAAAATGGCATGCATATAAGCTATAGTTGGAAGCATTAATTTTAGTCAAAATTAAATCAGTACGAGTGGTGATTAACTTGCACGAACGCGTAGACTAACAGACAAAATGTATATTTACGATTTTGTATATATATATTAACACATATACAATACGAAAAATAAGTAATTTCGATTATGTTTACATTCGTTTTTATAACACGACAATTCAATCAGCGTCCTTAACAATTCTTTTTTAAAATCATAAATAAAATATTTGTTATCGGCCAGGAAGTCAATATCAAATTAAAAAAAATAATAATAGATGAAACCTTCTTCATTATTTATTTAAAAAGCTATACTAGCTGTATTTGGTAGTAATGAGACAAAAGTGGGCCAGCACGGGTCGTGAATGAATGTGGTCGTTCTTAAGCCTTTTACGGACTCCTATGCTCTTTTGGGTCACCATACTACTATTTTTAATAGTATTGAGGGTGACAAAAGATCACACAGCTCACCTGGTAAGTGATTCTTCCTATCCTCGACATCAACTGCGCAGCATCTATTACAATGCAAAGCAATCGCACATACAATGTGACACTTCGTCCTCTCCTTCCCTATTATGTATATAATGCATGTGCAATGAGATTGGAGGAAGGCTAAGGTGCAATCTCAGGGACACTGGAAATTCATACGACACATACAGAATCGAAAATTAGACCCTTGACACTCTGATGACAAGGCTTTCAGTGTTAGTCCTTAGAGGCCGCTTGCTCGTTTTCCACCTATTCCATATAAAAAAGAGGTTGTGCTAGAGCGCTGCAGTTTGTTTCAGGCTGTAGAATGAATGGGTCAGCTCTTTTATTTTTCGTCTGGTGAGTGTAGGGATCCGGAGATCTTTATTACTGGTTACGAGGCATTCCATCTGAGTCCTCAAGGGTGACAACGCATCTGCATCATGGTTCCTTGTTAAGGATAAATGTAGATGTCGTGGGCCGCAGGAATCACTTGCCGTCAGATGAACTGTGTGTGAGTTTGATACTCTCAATTTAATTAACAGAAAAAGATTAGCCTTTTAATATTTAATCGCGATCCTTCTCCGTTGGAATAGATCTGCTCGTGTTGCAGTTAGTTTCCAGTTTCGACGTGTCTATCCCCTAATCAGCTGTCGTTGTGCAGATATGCGTATGCACTGACCCACTAACCTCAATAGCCGGAGCAGCAAAGCCTATCTATGCGATCCTGGTACAAACAGACGGCGTGTCACATTCGTTATCGTTATGGCCCGTAATATAATGGCAGATAACGGATGTTATCTTATCGTTACCTTTTATATCAATTTATAGATTACAACAATTATCTTTTATAATATAACGAATGTTTTATGTAACGATTTATAAATTTTTATCGTACAAAATTACGATTAAGTTATGTAGGTTGCAGAGGGTCATGTTTTGTGGTAGTCTGTGGGAGGCCTGGGTTCAGAAGTGGACTAGTGATGGGCAGAGATGATGATGAATCAATTGTAATATTTATTTTACTTTATTGAGGGTGACAAACGAGCACATTCATCTTCGATAAGGATTTTTTAATACAGAACGTTAAGCTTAAGTTATTTTACGCTGGTGTTTTATATATGCTTTTTTAACTGATCCTTCCACGACCAACCGACCAATTCGTGTCGTAGCTAGGAACAAACTGTAACCTGGCTCTACCTCTGTTTGTATATATAACTACAAATTGTAACATAAAACAAATTTATCTACTTACACTTGCTCTTGCGATGTCATACCCGCAAACACGTGTGATCTACGCGCACTGTACGCATTTGAAAATTGATATTTCTTTTTTATTTGTCAACTGATTTAAACGAAACAAACACTAAATGTACGTCTCACTCTGTACTCATACATCACTCAACAACCCCATGCAACTGTTTCACTCGTTGTCGAGTATAACGCACATATGAACATAGAAAAAGTCTCTTCTATGTATAGGTATTATGAGCGAAGGTAAAATAATTAGTTACTTTTATATTATTTTGTGAGGCATTCCATCTTAGTCTTCAGAGGTGACAGTGATTATTGTGGGCCCCAGGTATCACTCGCCGTCAACTGTATGCTTTATTGTCATCCACATTAAAAAAAGGATTTTGTCTCTTAGACTAGTGTCGGGAACTATCTTCTAGTTTCATCATTAAAGCTTAGTTGGACTGGCTAATGGGAACATTAGTAACATTCACTAAAGTATAAAATTGTGTGTGGATTTGTCACATTACAAATATATGTTTGGAAGGTAGAGTTGATTTGTGTTGTGTGGTTCACAGATGCACAGTTGCGAGCCGCTGCCGACCCCGGCGGCGCCCGTGCCGGCGTCGGGTCCAGCCCTGCTGCGCCAGCTGGGCCGCCTCATCGTGCGCGCGCGCAGCCCCGTCGACCGCCTGCAGGCCAAGCTGCGCGCCGCCAACCCATCCACCAGCCAGGTGGGTACTGAACTGTACACCAACGATCAACGACCCGTCATACGGTGCTGCTGCAATATATATGATCAAATAATCCATGTCGTGTCACTCAGCGGGCTACGTTCGCTGTTTCTCCTTGAGACATACTCAAAAGATTAGCAAGCTTAAGTGGCAAAAAGTTTGCCATATAGCTCGTAGATAACCGATGAGGAAGAAAGGTTCGTGAGCAACCTCGGTCTGTCAATCGCAGTAGAGGGCGACCCTCACGATATGCAGCGACGACCTGTGCAAGTTTGTGGGAAGTCGATGGATCCAGATGGTTCAGGGTCGTACTTTAGTGTCAATCTATGCAATGGATTATGGATATGCCGCGATGATGAAAATCACACCACATATATCGCAGTCTCGTTATCGAGCGGCCGCCTCTACATATTGTCGAGCGGCCGCCTCTACATGTTTTCGAGCGGCCGGAGCAGCGGATTGTTGGTAGGCTGTGATGATGATGATGATGTTATAAATCCATGGCAACTCAGTGTCTAACCGTACGCTTTTTCCGAATTCGGTCCCGCGAACGATTATATTTTTTAAATTTATTTCTTAGACATGCAGGTTCCCTCACGATATTTTCATTCATCGGACGTGACTTCAAATCGTAATTAACAATTTGACCGCTGCCGGTTCTGAGGATCGAACTCAGTTTACTCGCGTACCGTGAGTTTAGACGCTTACACACTGAGCTAGCACGGCTAACTAACATTTATATAAAGGTTTAATTATGTCTCCAATACCTTTACCCACTGAATAATTCTTATTCACTGCATAATATATGTATGTGTAAGAATTTTACTCGAGACACTGTAAATATTATTATTATGATATTTGTATAAAATTTTAAGTTTTTGTATCAGTCGTTCTCTATGAATCTATTGCATGAACTTGATAGAGCTACGCTCTACTTTACTTCTGGCTGCGTCACGAATAGGTTGGCTCTGCCGGGGAAGGGCTACGTCCTCAGATAATACCTACATAAAATGTAGCATGGCACTGCTGTGTTTCGTCTGGTGAGTGCAGGGATCCGGACACCCTTATTACTGGTGACGAGGCATTCCATCTCATTCCTCAAGGATGACGCATCTTCCTTTATGATTCCTTATCGAGAACCAATAAAGTATATATTAATATAGTATATGTATATTATATGCTCGTTTGTCCCCTAAAGATAATAAAAAAAATTGCACGCCAAAATTCAGTCCGGTCAAATGAAGCGTCAATAGCGTGAAGCTTTAGGGAACGGTTTGCGAAGCTTAAAGTTTCACTATTATCGTGAACCATCTCCTAACACAAGCATTCAAGCTTAGGTGGAGTGGTCAACTGGATTGTTAGCAATGATAGAATTTAATTTTTTTTTATATAAAAATTAGCAATATATATGTGAAACAGTTATTGTTGACCAAAACACAAAACGGTTTCAGGTGGCGTCGCAACCGAAGGCGAAGGCGGAGGTCTCGGAGCCCAAGTCCGGCGTCGAGGCGCAGCTGGACAGCCACGTCCAGGCGCTCTGGAGCGAACAGATCCCCGTCTGCATCGAGGTTAGTATACCGCGCGACCAACACCCGGTGGTACCTGCGCACACACCGCCAACCCCACCTGTCACACTTCCTGCAACCCTATATTCATCACGTTAATCTTATCATTCATGCAGAATATCTAACAAGAACGGGTGTTAGTTAGGCTCGGTCTGTTATTTTTAATAAGTAAGTGATGACTGCGGCCCTTGTATATGTACTAGAAAGATTTGTTTGTTTCGACGATGTTTGTGTGGGAAGTCAGAAAATGACATTTTGAGGGTAGACATATATTTGGTTCAGCCTTACAGAAGCTGACACACTAAAAACTACAGATAATCTCGGGATTGAATGGGTCAGGTCGACTGGGAAGCACCACGTCCTCACAGAGTACCAGAGTGAAATAGCTGCTTAGCGCTGTTGTGATTCATATAATGAGTTCAGGGACCCAGAGACCCAGCTGCAGGCAACGCGGTGTTCTATCTCATTCCTCGTGGGTGACAACACATTTGCGAACCTTTGTCATGTCATGGGCCGCAGTCATAACTTACCGTCAGCTGAATTGTGCGCTCTTCTTCCACCTCCTAATATTGTGGTTTCCAGGTGCTGCTGGCGCCCGAGTGCCAGGAGTGCTGCGCGGCGCTGGGTTGCGCGGAGGACGACCTGGCGTACGACGCCCTGCACGCGCAGCAGCGGGCTCTGCTCCTCGAGCGGTGGACCATGCGCGCTCTCCTCAACAAGTCAGTTCCTTCATAAGCATCAAGCAAAAGACGTAGAAAATAAATAAAATATAATAAAATTAGTTCATAACTATATTTCATATATGATATATTACAAACAGACCAGACAAGATGAGAGTCCCTCGACAGGAGGGTTAAAATCGTTGAGGATTAGGGGAAGAGAAATCACCGGAGGTATAGTTTTAACAGTGCATAGTTTTATGGTTCAGTGGAAAGAAGGAAGTTCTCGTGGAAGAACCACCTCATCACTTAATCGCAGGATAACGCTGCTCCGTTTCGCTAAGCGAGCGAGACCCAGTGGCTCCGGAGATCCAGTTACTGGTAACGAGTCATTTGATCTCAGTTCTCAAGAGTGACAACGATCGTTTACGAGTAGTTGTCTGCGGGCTACAGTAATCCGATCCATCCGATGAACCGTCAATTGTCACCCTTACGATCATGAAAGAATATTAATAATCAAGCGTGTGTTTCGCTTTCCAGGAGTCACGAGGCGCCAGGGTTCACGTCGTCCAAGTGGCTGCTGAATGCGGTGCGCTCGCAGCTGCACTTCTCGCAGCTGGCCGCATGGTTGGCCAGGCTCAAACGTACCAAGGCAGACGAGGACCCCACCGAGCGACGGTAATGTGTACATATTCACAATTAAGTTCACCTGGTGGTGGATGACTGCTGCCCATCTAAATAATTCTCGATAAGGAATATGCAAATGCGGAGTATGGCTATACAATAGGTCGACATGATTACAAAAACCGCACCCTTCTAGAATATTTGTTAAGACTAGCAACATTACTCAATAAATAGAAAAGACTACGTGGTCGAACCCTCCTGTAGACTAACTGTAGCTGGTAAGGCTCAGTGTTAAATAGTAGCTCGGTGCTACTGTGTTTCGTCTGATGAGGAAAGAAAACCGAAGACCTGTTTTATATTTGAAGTATAAAGAAATGTATTCCGTTCTGGGTTCTGGATCGATAGACTTCCCTACATTACAAAATACTGACGCACGTTCCCTCAGGAGACAAAGAACCTTCTTATTTACTACCTGATGTTAAGCGGAAAAGCAGTCCTGGATGGTAAGGTGCTGCTCTAGCTCAGTAAATGCCTATTCACTCTACTCTTGTATTGAAGATGATGATTTTCTCCTGTTCTATTTCAACGACAGCGATATCTTCTAGTCGTGGTCTATTACTAGATGACATCAGCTGTCTAGGTTATAAGGCACAGAGACATCGTGTCAGAAACATGGTACACAACCAAACCCATACCTGTAAATCTAAACTTTGTGATGCAAGTATTTTTCTTAGTCTAGAAATCTAGCCCAGGACCCGCAACGAAGCACCATTGCAGAGGATTGAAGAAAGAGCAGCACATCTTTTGAAGGAGAGTTGACTTGTAGACCACAAGTACCTCCCCCATTAGGTCACGGGATCGTATTGAAATAAATTGAGACAACTATATATGTTTCTTTCTCATTTCACATTATCTGGTCTTCAAGAATACTTGTGTAACTGACTCGAGATTTTATATTACAGGAGAAAACTGAGCCGGGAAATGTGCAACTACAAAAAACTGGAAGCGAACTGCGACGAGGAGGACCTGACCAGCGAGGAGCGCAAGCTTAACATCGTCTACTCCATTAAGATCCCCGGCGAGAGCTACAAGATGGCGGAGTTCAGCAGAACCCCCACAGACCACCACTTCCCCATCACCAACATCGGCAGCAATCTGTACTTAAAGGTGGTCCTCGAGAGCCTCCCTCGGACGGACGATATACCAACAGTCAAATGTACCTGCCAACCGAAACGGCGCGTTAGTAAGGAAGTGACCCCCAACCTCCACGACGAGCTGGTGGGCAAATTAAATGATCTCACCCTAGGTCCAAGATGCTCCAAATACTCCGAATTCGCCATAAACTCTAACATTGGAACCTCAAGTCGTCGCCTCTCCATCATATCAAACCCTGGCTCCACGGAATACGTCTATACTTCCAATCCAGAATCCGAAAAATGTAAGATAGTCGATGACAGAATGCTGACCCCGTGCAGTGAAAGCGGAAAACACAAATGCAATTGCGACGAAGAATCGGACGGGAATCTTAGATCTTCCATTAGTGTAAGTCCTCAGGAGACGAAGAAGTTGGACGAGAGACGACTGAAGGAAATAGCTAAGTATAAGAGGAGATTGAGGAAAGAGAGCAAATTGAAGAAGCTGTGCGACAGCACGTCCTCTGAAGGAGAGTTGAAGACCACACATACCTCAATACCAATTCTGCAAGCGTCTCGTTTCGACAGGTTCAGAGCCATCGGATGCTACAGGAACCAGACGTACCTCACGTTACCAGCGAGCAGGATCGAGGGCAAATCTCCATTCGTCGAAACAGAGAGCATACCGCCAGCCGAGTTCAAGAAGACTAACACGGTGTCTACACAGACGGAGGACATCTCCTGTCAGTGTGGCACGGTTCTTGAGATGAAGTGCGGAAGCTGCGACAGAGGGATGGTCAGATCGGAAGCGAACTACAACCTAGCGTCCGTGGACAAAGAGAACGGTGCGCGGAGGAAGTGTGAAGATGACGATAAGGCGATGAAAAAGCACAAATGTGATAACTCTAGCAGTAATTTAACGTGTGATATAAATAATTTAGTAGATAATAGTGTTAGTGGTAAGTGTGGCGAGGAGTCCATCGTGAAGAGGACCAAGCTGCGGCGGCTCTTGCCCGTCGCCGACAGAATAGACAGGATCGTGGCGGACAGGTCGCAGAAGCAGTCGGAGCATAGAGAGGACATTGAGGAACTGAACCTAAGAGACGACGACACCGTCTTCTCCGTGCCCAAGCCCGATGCGAAGAGACAGAAGACTTATTCGATTAACGAAGACTATGTATTATATGAGAACTGTGACTACGGCACATTCGACAAGTGTGACGCGGAGTCACCGAAGGAAGTTGTGGACCAAGAGGGGTTGAAGTTCCCCGAGCCCAAGAGTGAGAACCAAGTGCCGTCCCCGACAGAGATGGATAGATTTAGATGGAGATTTGACTCCGCCACCTCAATGGTGTTCCATTCCAAGACTGGTCTTCCGCTGACGTCTAGTCCGGCCCCCTTGCGGAGGGGGAATAATTGTTTTGATTTCGATGATTCTATTAATGGCGTATCTGGAATTAAAAGGTAAGGATTTTGTCCGAATGTTTGTTAATTTTTAATTATTTCTTTTAATGGAAGCCATGGCAGCTCAATGTGCAAGTGTTCGCTTTAATATCAAAGCACGCGAGCAAACCGACATGGAACCCCGGTGTGCGCACCAAGGGACATTGTTAATCGTAGTTCTGATTTACGTGAGTTACTCGTCGGTGAAGGCAGACATCGTAAGTAATGTAATGCCTTATATATAATATATAAATTGTTGGCAGCGCCCTCTTCCACCCGCCGGCGAGCTGCGAGATACCGACCACGCCTCGGAGCCCGACGCCGCCGCCGCGCCGGCCCGAAAAGCCGAAACTGCGGGTCGGCTCTAGCACGGGACTGCTCGGTAAGCTGCACTGTGTTTAGGACAAATACTGGCACAGCCACGCTGCCTGACGAGCGACCTTCTCCACCAACTGCTTCTGCCGCCTAAGCGGAAGGTCCGACTAGGCCAGAGCCTACATCAGCGGCGAGCCACCGCGTCTAGGACCGGATAATGGAGATTAGCTCCGAGCTCCGTTATCTGAAGGCCTTAATGCTAGCAGATGTTCTCGTTACTGTGTTAATGATCATTGGTAGACACATGTTGCAACTCACTTCTGGCTACAACGTGAATGGGTCGACTCGACCGAGGAAGGTGATTACCAGGATAACACTGTGTTTCTTTCGGTGAGTTTGAGATCCCGAGATCCAATAACATGTTGCTTGCATCTTTGTTGACACCTCATGATTATGAGTAAGAGTTGTTTGTCTGTACAGGTAGTTTCGAGGAGTCTGCGCTGAAGGGGCGGCTGGAGCCGGTGGCCACGGTGCACGGGTTCTCGGCGGAGCTGGGCGCGTCGGGCGCCTTCTGCCCCCCGCACCGCCGCCTGCCCGTCACCGTGTTCTTCTACGCACCGGGCGGCACCAACGCGCCCTATATGGTGAGGATCCAAATCTGACATTGGCTGTTGCAGAGCCGCGCTGCAGTTTATAGCCTTGTTTTTATTATATTGAGGGTGACAAACGAGCACACAGTTCACTCGAAGGTAAGCGATTCCCGTGACTCACGACACCCACGTTTGAACTCAATGAGGAATCGTGGTGTTCTTTAATGAAACAAGGTAATTAAACAAAGGGGCACATAATTCACTTGATCCAGCGAGAGGAGTGAGGTGGAATGCCGCGCTACCAGTAACCGAGTGTCGCTGATTCCCTGAACTCACCTAACGAGCATCCTCAGCAGCCATTCGAGATGCACGTGCATTGCCATCCTCCAGGAATGTAAAAGCATCTCGCAGTAGTCAGTCGGGCGGCAGCATCACTGTATGCGGGCGCGGTTCGCAGGGCCACATAAACCTGGGCGGCGGCGGGTACCGCGTGCCGCGCGCGGGCACGGTGCAGGTGTCGCTGTTCAACCCGCACGGCACGCTGGTGAAGATGTTCGTGGTGCTGTACGAGCTGACGCACATGCCGGCGCGCGCGCGCACCTTCCTGCGCCAGCGCACGCTGTACGTGCCCGCCGCCGCGCCGCGCGCCCCGCCCCGCGACCACCACAAGTGGCTGCGGTACCTCATACACCTGCGGTGAGATTACTATTCATTTCATTTCAATCTCGTATCGTGCGCTTGTCTGTCGATTACATTTCAATCACTATTCAATTGTTTAATGTTGTCGTTGACATTTCATTTAATTTAATGTCGATTGTGACTTCATTTAGTTTAATTTTAAAATGTTATGTAATTATTTTATTTTATTAGGATATTATTTGATTTGTTTAATTTTGATAATTTAATTCTGTTTTTTGTTTTTATTTTGAATCAGTTATTGTTTACTTTTCTCCATTAATTAATTTTTGTAACACGATAACCGTTAATTATAACTCATTTGTTGTTTGTGTTCATCTTTAATTGGTGATTGGCATTAGATTTGACTTTATGTATTTGTGGTTTTAGAATGTTTTCATGTATGTACTGTAGATGACCCAAATTAAATAAATAAAATAAAAAATAACAAAAATAAGCGCGTGCGTCCGTGCGCACGTGTGCACGCTTCACGGACTCATCATGCGACAACATATACAGGTGTCCCGTAAGTAGCCGCGATGAACTTAACGGGACCAGACGAAAAAAACATTATTTTAGTAAAAGGGTCACCCTTTCGACCTGTCTTTTGTTACTGTGTGTACAAATAGGCATATAATTTTATTATTATCTCTTTGACATGCTCCCGAATAATTGTTTTACCAGATTCATATACAGTGGTGGTCGTATCATTAGAAACACTACCAAAGATCCTTGACATTATGTAAGATACTTCCCCGCAAACGTTTTTATTTTGAAATTAAACAATAAATAGGACAACAATATGTTCAACCGTTTATCATTTATTAGAAAAACAATATAAATCCCATTACACAAGTGCAGTTTCAATATTACGTTACGGACAAACATTTAAATCAGTTTTAAGGTATGAACAATAATGGTCAACTAATTAGAAACAACAACAAAAAAGTATAAAAAACAATATTCTTTTTAAGTATTAGTAATTAGTATTGTTATTTACGAAATAGCTACTATCCACAGCCTACCAGTAGTTATAACTAATATTTAGTGGCGTATCCCCTATTTTCAATAACAGCACTGCAACGACGTGGCATTGATTCAATCAATTTCATACATTTTTCTAGGGGGATTGAATTCCATGCTTCAACAAATGCTTCATATAGTTCGTTTTGACGTCGTGTTACGTTTGTTTGAGACCTTCTTTTTAACAATATACCAGAGATTTTCTATCGGGTTTAAATCAGGACTATTTGCTGGCCAGGCTAAAACGGATATACACTGTTCGCTAAGGAACCGTTTGACGCTATTGGTCGTGTGTTTAGGGTCATTGTCATGCTAAAAGATCCAGGTTACAGGCAAATGATCGTCCGAGTAGGGAATCATTGTGTGCTCTAAGATAATTTTGTATTGCCATTGATCCATTGTACCTTCAATGTTCTGAACGGGTCCAACTCCACATCCGGAAAAACACCCCCAAACTTTAATGTTACCGCCACCGTGCTTGACTACACTCCTTGTGTATTTATAATTAATAGCATTGTGTACAGGACGTCTCACACAGCGCTTTCCATCGGAATTTACTATATTTATTTTTGTTTCATCTGAAAATAACACTTTTTTCCATTCTCGTACCGTCCAATTAACATATTTTTTAGGGAATAATAATCGCTTCTCTCGGTGTTGCTTGGTAAGAAGCGGTACCTTTCGAGAGATTCTTCCAAACAATTTAGCTTCCACTAATCTTCGGGGTATCATTCGTCTTGACGAGATGTTTCCGGGTCATCAAGCAAAAATACTATTTTTAATCTGGTTGGAGCCTTTACTTTGGTCTTTTTTTTGCAACACGAACGATTTGTATATCTTCTGTGGGAGAGGTATGTTGAAGTTATACTTTCTTTATTCTTAAAAAGTGTTTCTAATTATATGACCACCACTGTATGTATATATATATATATATATATATATATATATATATATATATATTATGTGTGAGTATTGCTGTTAGTCCAGAGACCTCTTCAGCTTTATCTAGTTAGACTCGCGCGGAAGGCCCGCTGAGTTTCTTTCTTTTTTGAACTTTTGTCTTTGGCGTTGATAATAGTACCAAGCGGCCGCTGCAAGTAACCTGTCTATAGAGATTTCAGAAAGTTGTAACACTGATTACTTTTCTGTTGATATTTATAGAAAATATAAAAAGTCACATATAATATACAATGTCTCAAAAAGGGTGACACTTTTATAAGGTATTTTTTTTTCCCTGGTCGGTGGGGGTGCACGTCATCCCATCTTCCACTTAAGTTGGCAGTGTCACTCACGGGACAGCCGGCATAATTTTAGGATCAGAAGTAGATTTATTGTTATTATTATTGTAGGGGATATATTTTTTTCATCTCCACCTGTTTGGTCAATAGAATAAATAAATTTAAAACTATACGTATAAAGAAACAAATATATACAATATAATGTAATACATACATATGTAAAGACCGACCAGAGCGGACTCCCTCGCGGGGGAGATCAAACGGCTCGACCGTTACGGTTAGGGCGAAAGGGAAAGAAATCTGCGGACTATAGAGCGGTCTCGAGGAGCACCGGCTTCTGAATTAGAGCCCGGAGCTGCCCATCCCGGAGTCCCAACCGCCTCAGGTGATTCGAGAGGCTGGTTGGGATTAACTCGTTTGCAGATACGACTATACGAATAGTTTCGGTCGGTATACCACCCCACATGTCGGTCATCTCGTGTGCCAGGTACAGTTATATCCTTGACCAAAAATATCCTTGACTGTGCCCGGTCCATCAACACGATATAAGGCCTATTCACAAGAATAATCCTGTCCGTGATGATGGGCCGGTCCCAGTAGAGCCTGACGCGGTTATTTTCGAGCAGGGATTCCGGCGTGTAATTATAATAAGGCGATCTCCGATCCACATGACCATACTTCAGAGCGAGCTCCAGATGGAGAATCCTGGCTACAAGGTTGTGCCTGTGCAGATACTCCGAGTTAGAAAGCGCCGAACAACCGGAGATAACATGCCTTTGGGACTCACCAGGGCGATGACAAGCTCGACACACGTCGACGGAACCGACCTTCAGGATGTATCTCCGATAGTTGTTGGTGTTAATATCCTGATCTGGTATCGCACAGACAAAACCCTCGGTTTCCCCAAAAAGGTCACCAAAGCGTAGCCAGTAATGGGAGGCCACTGTGTCTAGAGACGGCTCGTGCAGAGCCTTGTGGTACTTCCATGGAGCTCCATCTCTTTCCATACAGCCTCCCGGTCGGAGACGCTCTGTAGACCCGGGTCCTGCCATTGCTCGTTGGCTACGGACAGGGTGGTAAGCCCTTTGTCACATGCTATAACGTCAGCATGGAAGTCAGAAAATAGTTACGGAGGCTGCATACTTCGTGGTTGTGCATGGTCACGGCGCTTAAAAGGCCACGGCCTCCATGCCTTCGCGGTTAGTACAGCCTCATTACCGACGGTCTCGGGTGATGCATCCTGTGGGACGTCATAGTTGTGCGGACTTTTCTGTCCAGGGCTCCTAATTCAGTCCACTTGATTATACCAGTGGTATGTGAGGACTGGCATGACCCAACCGTTATACGCACGCGCTTTATTCACGCCCGAAATAAGTGTATTAAGCACCTTTGTCAGGCGCGCACAGAACACGTCGCGAACCGATTGCTTCATGCTCGCCTCATCGATACCTATATTTTGTGAATTACCCAAGTATCGGTATGCATCAGCCTCGGACAGGGTCCTTAAGTTTATGGGCATAGACGTATCCATGCCTCCAGAATCAGCGACTCTACCCCTCTCAACATGAAGGACCATATATTTCTCCGTTCCGAATTTATTTTTATTATTCAAAAATTTAAATCAAACTGTAACATGAAAACCTATTAATTTTATAACAACACTTCATGAACGCGAACTAACTTAAATTTCATGAAATTGAAGTGGCTTTCGTGAGTTGACAGAGATTCAGAGATTCCGTTCGCCGAGGATAAGTGGAGTTGTCAGTTTATGGCAAATGGCTACTTCAGCTTCGCTGAGTGGAAAGGTGGCCGGGAGCCTAGGACACTCAGCTACTCACTAGGGAACTCGGCGGAAACCTTTATTTATAGGTGACCTGCACAAGGTTTCCCGAGAAGGAGCCTCAGCTTGGACTCGAGGGTGTCCGAGAGAACCGAATCTTGACTAATCAGTTCTATTGTTCAGTTGTGTAAACTAAAGACTCATGTGATCATGTTTCTTATGATATACATATATAATAATTATAAGTAGCTTGTACTAACCCCATTCAGGTAGAAGCCTCCACTGAGGAATTCCATTTTCCCCTATCCTTAGCTGTGGCCATCTTCCACCAGACGTTCCGACCTTTTCACTTGCCCATCTCACACGGTGGCCTCTCTCTCGTGTGTATATATATATATATATATATATATATACTTTCTTTTTACCAATGTGATGTAACATTACATAACCATGAATAATATGTCAAATGAATAATCATATTTTTATAGAATGGCAATGATGCTGATGAAATGCTCTGCCGGCCGTTAAAGAAGGCGTAGGCTCTTTTATGAAGGTCTGTAAGTCGTATCGGACTGTAAATACCGCTGGTGACAGCTGATTCCAAAGAGTAGTTGTCGTGTGTGGCAGGAAAATTGGCATAAAGCGCAAAGTGGTGGATTGCCAACTATTGAGATGATGAGGATGAAATTTTGAATTCTGTCGTGGTGTGATGTGTTAAAACATATGTAATCTGTCATTTTCTTTTCTTTTATTTCTTTAAATTTAAGTATTCATATTTATTTATTTTATATTCGCACACATTTTTCTATATATTTTCGCTCTCACAGAATATCAGTCTAAAATAGCATAATGCTGGTGTTATTCGTCTTGTGAGTGTAGGGATCCGGAGACCTCTTACCTATTACTGGTAACGAGGCATTCCATCTCAGTCCTCAAGGGTGACAGCGCATCAGCATATGATTCCTTGTCAAGATGAATATAGATGTCATTTGTCATCAGATGAACTGTGTGCGAGTTTGTTACACTCAATGTAATAAGAAAATTAAACTTGCACTTAATGCCAAAAGGCATTCTCGATCAGACTACCTTTGGATTGAGCAGAGAATTTACAAGCACAAGAAAAAAAAGATTCTTTAATTTGTACATAAATGTAATAAATATTGACAGATTTATTATATTAATGATATAATAATTAAATTTATAGTTTACTTGACATACTTTACGTAAACCAAAAATGAATCGTATACAATTATTTTGAAGACGATCCAATTTGCTTAGAAATTGTATAGAGGTACTTCTGTACAGCATAACGCACATAATCCAGTAAAGGTAATGTTTTTGTTTTGACAGACAGAAAGTTCTTAAAGCGATACATGTAACGCGGAGAATTGCTAACATGCTCGCTCAACGCGGATGCGGGGGCACCAGCAGAGTGCTATTAAACCTGTCACTCCTTATATATATTATTCGAAAATTTTCATAATTTTCATTGTTCAATAAAAGTTGATAATTTTTGTTGACAGATTCATGACCTCAAAATCCGGTAAACTATATCTGCACACAGACATACGTATAATCGTGTCGAGGAAGGCCGACCTGGACACGGCGACGGCACATTCGGCCCTGTTCCGCCCCCTGCAGAACCCCCAGGACAACGAAGGGAGCCAGAGTGAGAAGACCAGCGACGGGGCCGCCAGGACGCCCAGCCGGGTGTTCGGCGGCTGCGGCGACTACGACTCCGACTGCAAGAACGACTACTCCGAGATTGGGTACGAGAACAGTCCCGGGGTGCCTTACGAGTTGCGTAGCTTCACCTACGCCCCGGACAACCCCAAGTATTCCCCGCGGTAGGCCCGTGGGGGTTGGGGGTTGGGGAGGGAGGGATGTTTGCTGTTTAGTGCCTCTTGGTGTATTGATTTCTTGTGTTAAAATATGTATGTACTAACGAGATGAATATATTTTTGGTTTTATAGAGCTCTGACGTTATTTCTTATCCTCTATTTCCATAACTTTTAAATAATCTTGCCTAGCATCTGCCCACGGCTTCATCTCGTGGGCTTTATAACTGGGTCCAGAGAAAAATGAAAAATGTGTAAGACGACATTTTGTTTTTATTATTTTCAGCCAATACATGTAACAAGTAATCTCGTTTCCGGATAAAATATTCTGTGTGTTAATCCAGGTATACTATAGTCCGTCAAAAGTTTAAGACCACCTTAATTAAAGTAGGAAAATAAAGTAAAACTCCAACAAAATATGAAATGTTTAATTAACCTGTTAAATTATCTAATAGAACATTGATTAATCCAGGTATACTATAGTCCGTCAAAAGTTTAAGACCACCTTAATTAAAGTAGGAAAATAAAGTAAAACTCCAACAAAATATGAAATGTTTAATTAACCTGTTTAATTATCTAATAGAACATTGATTAATCCAGGTTTACTATAGTCCGTCAAAAGTTTAAGACCACCTTAATTAAAGTAGGAAAATAAAGTAAAACTCCAAAAAAATATTAAATGTTTAATTAACCAGTTTAATCATCTCCTAGAACATTGATTAATCCAGGTATACTATAGTCCGTCAAAAGTTTAAGACCACCTTAATTAAAGTAGGAAAATAAAGTATAACTCCAAAAAAATATTAAATGTTTAATTAACCAGTTTAATCATCTACTAGAACATTGATTGACAAACAATATACTTTAAAAGCGTAAAGAAATATTAACAGTCCATGCAAAAAAAGGCTACAGATAGCTAAACTGATTTTTCATCAAAAAACTCCTTTACATTTTATGACTGTTTTCACAGGTCTCGGCATACGCGCAATCAATTTGTTAATGTTATCTTGTGATATATTGTTCCAAATTTCGCATAAAGCATTCCACATTTCTTCTCGCGAGAACGGGCCACGATTGCGGACGTTCCTATCAAGCTCTTCCCACAAAAGTTCCATGGGATTGAGATCCGGGCTCTGAGGAGGCCAAACCATGTTTTTTTACACCGCCTTGGCCTCTTTCTCTTCTAAATATCCTCTACATCATTTTGAGCTATGCTTTGGATTATTATCTTGTTGGATGAATCCATCTCCAATTAATCGCAACCCGGAAGAAACGGCATTTTGTTGTAAAATGTTTTTGTACTGTTACTTTTTCAAAATTCCTTCAATTTTAATCAAATCGCCAGTTCCTTGGCTAGAGAAGCAACCCCAGACCATAATTGAGCCACCACCATACTTGATTGTTGGGACTACACAATCTGACATTATCTTTTCTTCTGCGACGAAAGTAAATTCTACGTTTTGAACCGATGGATTCATCGGTTCAAAGAACTTTTTTAAAATCTTCTTCAGTCCAATGTCGATGGGCAAGAGCCCACTGCATCCACTTTCTCTTGTTTTGCGGCCTTAGCAGAGGTTTTCGAACGGCAACGTGACCATACAACTTCGCGTCCCTCAGTCGCCGTTTTACTGTAGTCAATGATAAAGGTTTAACTCTGGTTTTGTTTACTTCAACACGGATTTCTGGTGCTGCTAAGCGCTTTTTCGCTTGCTAGTAACAATAATGAAATTATCTTCACTAGACGTGGTAGCTCTCGGCCTTCCCGAGCGTGGAGGATCTTGAAAACTGCCTGTCTCCTTGTATCGAGTCATTGTGCCATGAACACAAGTCTTCTATAACTTCAGTTGTGAAGCAATCTCACGTTCGGATTTGCCTTCATTGAGTAAAACAACGATGGCAGAACGCACTTCACTGCTAATTTCTCGAGCTTTTCCCATTTTATGACGTCTTTACTGTAGATACCACAAGTTTAGACTAATTGAGATTGTTTGTGAACAAATCCAACTACACTCGGGTAATAATAAGTAAGAAACACGTGTTTTCAGGAGCTTAATAATCCTAATAATTGACCAATACGTAATAAAAGCAAAGTAATTAGTAATGAGGACATTATAGAAATATCGCCGCGTTTGTCGGTGTTTGAAAACAATAGATGTTTATTGTCCAATAACTTAAAGTAAACAAAAGAATAACTTCTTTAAATATTCGATACTAACAATAGAATATGCAGATGTGCATTTCTTTTATTCATCCTGTGGGATTTTATTACAACTGATGGATAATTATGTTGTTTATGTGCGGTCTTAAACTTTTGGCCGGCAGGGTTTACATAGTACATAAACGTAATATTAATATTACTATTTACCATATTATGTATATTTATTAACTTGGGTTCGGGTTTTATTTAAAAATAATCTCTTTCCAGTTATGAGATTATCAGTCTCACTTTAGATCATATATAAACCTTCTAAAGACATTTCTTTTGCCAAATATTACAATATATAGTATTCATAAAAAACATACTAAATTGAAAACCTGTTGTTACATGTGTTTTTGTGTAGAATATTCATTTTTAAGACCAGATATTCCACAGAAGTTCTGGCTGACCCTGACCCTAGGTGCTACCGTCTGCTGAACTGTTTGTCGTCCACAACAAAAAAAGAAACATGAAAATAAAACCACAATTATTAGATCCAGCAAATTTATTTTCAATAAATAAATCACACAACATTCACACAAAATAAATACAATCAAACCGCTATGGCCGACTTACGTCTTACTAGTTTAATAAATAAAATAATTTACTACAAACTAGCACTATCATGCGCTAGGTCTTATAACTACGGGAGCAGGCTTACTGCGAACTCTTCACTGTTTAGAGTCAGATAAAAGAAACTTAAACCCCGTGCATCCCACGGCTGGGCACTGACCTCTCTAGCTGTTGGCGAACTTCAGCTTGGAAATATTTTAGTTATTATTTACTTTGGTTTCCTCATGAAGTTTTCCTTCATCAAGCACGTGGTGAATTAAGATTAGAAATTGTTAACAAATTCTTCGGTGTCGACACCCGGGATCGAACGCTGCTCACTCGCGTCGATATTAAAGAGCGCTAAAAATTGCCAGAGTTTGAGTCAAACGGGCCATAATAATTTGATAAAATATTATATCATAATTGAAATAGTTCCGTTCATCTGGTAAAGAACATGAAGAGGTGACGCTTCAGTAACAAATGCTCTAAGATTGCAGAATCCAGCCATCCTCTTCGGCTGTCGGATATGACGATAAGCCTGATACTGCAATAACACAGTTATTGGCGCTTAAGTCTTTTTTCTAAAGAAAGAAATTAACTTATCGTGTTATTACTAAGAAAAACGTATTTAAAGCTTGTCCAACCCGATATATATAATTGTTTAAGCGATGTATAGATGGACACTGAATATCTTAATTTAGATTTAAGCGTCAATAGTCTAAAGGTCTGCGATACATAAATACCTACGTAGGTTCGAATCCGCCATTCGATTACTGTCGTAAATAAATTTAAGAAATAACTAGAAAATGTTGGATTACTCTCACCATTGTATATAACGTATTAGTTGATAAGTAATAATATGCACACGGAGTGCTGGACATAAACGTGAAAACCTCTCTGTCTCTAGTTCATCTTGACAGAAATGTTATAGTTTATTGGCCGATTTATATATATATGGATGCTGGAATCACCGAGTGTGACAAACTATCACAAAGCTCCTGTTGTCCATCAGTGTGATTCCTTCAGCCCAACTTTCATTCCCAGTAAGGAATCAAATAAGTATGCTAACACGACAGTTGTGGTGCCCAAGACTGGGAGACTGGTAGTACTCCGAGTGGAAGTTCAATTGATGGGAGAATCTACCCGAGGCCCTTTACCTGCAGCCTCAGGCTATGCAGATGTCGCCTACACACAGAAATCATAATGCAGATGCGTTATCAGCCCTGCAGACTGAGATGGGTTGCCTTGTCCCAGTAATAAGGGTCTCTATGTATATCATTATAAAATGACATCGGAATAAAATATGTAACGTTAACCTTATATTACATAGCTTACTTATTTATAAAGTTGGCAACACTAAAGATTAAATTGAAGAGTGGCTATGTAGGCAGTGAATATGGTGTCGCTGTGGACTAGGCGAGCGTTAGGAGCGGTCTGCTGGTGCTGCGGGCCATCCTCTCCTGCGCGCGGTACGGACGGCTGTGAGGCTCCGCGTCCAGCTCTATATCTGCTTCCTGAAACGAAAGTGCGATCGTAAAACTTGACCAGAACCTTTTTTATAGCAACACTATCCTATTCCTTTTCAAAATCCTTTGAATACTTCCAACAAATTATTCTGAACAAGTTTTCTTTCGTGATTGTGTTTAAATTATATTATTTTATAATTTTTTTATAAAGGTACCTTATAGAATTATAATAATTTTGTGAATTTCGTTTGCTAAAGTGGCAATACGATGGTCCTATGGTCCTATGGTTAGTGTTACTAATATTATACAAAAAAAAACAATTAAATATTAAACCGGCACTTACGTCAGGGTCCACGCTGCGGGACCAAGGTCCCCAGCCGGGCTCCTCCTCGTGCTCGTAGTGGTGCTGGTGCTGTGCGTGCTCGTAGTAAATCACCTGCAGACAAACAGACATATTTCTATATGTTGTTAAACTGAATAGACTAGTCAATTATGTTTCTTCTCAGCCTTAGTTAAACAATATGGTAATTGTGTCTGGTTGTAATTATTGACTCAAATGTAACTTCCACGCTTATCAACCCTGATATTATAAAAAGTTTATGTCGCCCGTGAGAGACGAGATAAATTATTTAATATATATATTTTTAATAAATTGATTCGATCAGGACTAAACCTTATCTTATTACAAGATCTATATGATGCCCTCCTGGTCTACGATGAACATCATATATATTAACAGGAAGTTGCGCAACAAAATAAGGAAGTGTTCCGTGTTCTCCTGGGACAGCCCAACGACGAAAAAAAACTAGGGGATCCTCCAAACGATATATCAGATGTGTTTCTCTAGTATATATATTAAACTATATTTTTACGTAAGGGAGAGTGACGAATGAACAGGTATGTGTTTATTTGATGACTCACATTGCTGGCCATTAGGGGAGGAAACGGAGCAGAACAACTCGCCACTTATCCCGACAAACATACGCCGATGCTATTCCGAAAGTGTGATCCTTCCCCGGTTGACCCATTCATGCTGTATATAGAAATAAGCCGTAAAGCTCTACCACCATTTTTTTTATTTCTATTATAAAAGATCATTTAAGATTATTTGACATTATTTTGAGTATCGCATATTTTTTTACTAAAAACAATATTGTCAATGCTATTACCATTACTAATATTCCAGTTAACCACTCAACTGAGCTGACAATGCTTGCGCTAGGAGATGGTTCAGGACAATAGTCTAATGCTGGACTTGAACCTACGACCTTAAGTTTCGCAGACCGTACCCTAAACCATTAGGCTATTGACGCTATTTGTGTATGTGTAATATTTTATGGTATAAAAATATATGTTTTTAAAATATGATATGGTTTTAATTTCCGTATGATTCAGGAGATATCACGGCTGCCACGGTGCAAGCTCGACCGATTTTCTCCGGCGGCAACAGATAATGGATTTTACAACCCAGTTTCCGTCAGTTGAACGGCAGTGAAATTTGTTTATGTTCTCATAGAGTTGATATCGCAGCGGCAGAGATAATCTACTATTTACGTATTCATGCTAGATAAAAAATCATAATGCAGATGCATTACCCCTGAGGATAAAGACGAAATGCCTTATCATCAGTAATAAGGGTCTGGAGATCCCTAAACTCACCAGACGAAACACAGCAGCGTTCTGCTGCTAATTTACGTTGCTATTGTGTTAGGGTGCGGTCCTCCTCCGATCGTGACGACCCATTCATAGTGCAAACTGCAGCATACTATTACCACTGTTAATAAGTAACCGGAGTTATTTAAAATACTACTAAACATAGACCGGTCCAATACAAAATAGCCAACAATTCCACGATGCGAGATCGCTTTCTCCCCAACGGGATTTAAACCCGGATGTCGCCATTGCCGACTCTGGCGTGGTGAGGTCAATTACCACGTTGCATTCGATTACACGTACTCATCAAATTATATGGCGATTCAGAAAATTACGATTTGCGAATAGCGAAGGTAAAATTATATAATATAGACTATCTCCTTATCTTTTATCTTAAATTTCATCTGTAGCGTACAATGTATTACGATGTCCTCCTGGTAGAGTTAGATCGCGTCGATATCTTCTGGTTCTAGATGAGGTCAATTGCGCAGTATATATTATTGTTCCGTAAGAATTTGAGCACACAAAGCCCTCGCTAGATATAATCCATGAGCGAAGATCGGAGGGCGGTCCAGATGAGGATGTGTTCAGTTCAGACCCGAAAACCAAGAATTTAGAATAAATATTGTACCTCGTGTGGAAATATTGTACCTCGTGTGGGAAATGAACATCCATCCATCGAACTCCCGCAAAATGGCATAAACTTTATATTCCGGTAACCACTCCAACTAAGCTGATGATGCTTCCGCTAGGAGATGGTTCACGACAATAGTCTAATGGTGGATTCGAACCTACGACCTTAAGTTCCGCAGACCGTACCCTAAATCATTAGGATATTGACGTCTCAAAATCTAGTCGGGGTCTGCGACTGCTACTCTGGAGTAGCAATCCAGATCATTCTTCCTCGTGTGAAGGTTATTGGTTCTACGGTCTGTTTGGTTGGCCTATTGTCACACAAAATTTAAAAAATTGAACATTTTAAGGGTATTTTGGAGGTACTGTTATGAATAATGTTCGTACACCAACTAACTGGATGTGTAAATTAATCCGCGCATAGCTGTTTAAAAACCATTCCCTTAACTTAACTTTTGTAGACGTAGTAGGAGCATGAGAACATATCTTGTTAAGCTTTGTGTTGTGGTTCTCCACTTTGTTTTCTTTTTTTAGACCTTAAGGTTAATCCGAAGTCTTTCACAGCTTCACCAGATTCAAAGGTGGCTGAGTGTTTAGGGCACTCAACAGAAACTTTTATTTATGAGTAACCAGCAAAAGGGTTTCCGATAGCGAGACTCTGCTTGAACTGTAACCCTGTGCGCGCAAACAAGTCACTTTAGAGTGCCTGAGAGGGCCGAACCTTGGCTAATCAGTTGCTTCTATTGGTTAAACAGTATTAATATTATCATTAAAGAAATTTAGCACCGCTTCGGAATGCCTTGGTACTGGAGAGGAAATGGGGTTCTTCACAACACATTCTGATTCATCTTCAACATACTATTTATTAAACTTTTAAAATATCTGAAGGCTGACTGGCATCAACTTAGCTCGATCTTCACTTACTCCATCACAGTGCTACTTCTTTCTGATCTTAAAAGAATTCTGTCAATATCATGTCAGTAATGGGGAATTTGAGTTCAGAATTCCTGTGACATCCTACCAATGACGCTTCGTTAAGTTGCTACACACAAAAATTCCTTCCAAACAATTGCCATTACCGAAATGGTAGATTCTAGTAGAAATGGAGATTGTAACGAAACCCCATATTTTTACACAACACCATACCATCACCCCCATCACCCCCATTTTGCACAACACTTGTTTGTTTGTTTTAAGACTTTTTTTTGTTTATTTTATATTTTTTTCTTAATGATGTTGTTAATTATTCTTGTAAGTGTCTCATATAGAGCCGTGGACCCTTCTAATAAGTCCAATCGCAAATATAATTTATGTTTTCGAATATTGTATTCGAACCTCAAGGAAAGGAAAGGAACCCTGACCGCTGGGTAGGCGTCGTTTACATTTTGCATTCTCTGTGCTTGGCTAAACTTCTAGTTAAGTAATGCGTTACCGCGAAAGTTAATTGGAACGAAGCAATTAGATGAATGAAAGAATCTAGTTTATGGGTGTAATAGCAATGTGACAGATATGTACACAGTTCCCTGGATGGTAAGTGATTCATCTGCCGTACCGCGTTGTATATGGGTGAGAGTTTTGACCCGATTGCTTCATCTCATGTTGCTTGACAGTCAAGGAATAAAACTATTGTATGTTGATATATAGGTCGATCGTGCGTTTGTATTTGCGCGAAAGGCGGCACTATAGTACAAACTGCGGAGTAGTCTGACTCTGACGAGGGATATCGCTGTAGTGAAATAAACGTGGAGGACATTCAAGGCCATTCAAGTACAGGTGTGTTTCCATTCCTGAGGACAAAGATAACCACTTCATTACACTTACACTGGTAATGAATAACTGAATAATGTAACGTGAACGAATAGAGTGATACATTCTTTATACTAGAATACTGATCGAGATCCTCATAGCCTCAATATAGTCTTAAACTAAATAAATTTCTATGTTATTACGTGGTAGAGTCATGCCGCAGTTATGAACTAGCTGTAGCACAAATAGGACAACTAGACCGGGTTAGGATAACGCGGAAAATAGTAATTTATCACATTTTCATCTGGAAATAACGGAGACCTTATACAGGACTGATTGTGCATGTCTTGGCGGCCGAAGACATGCACATTCTATCGTCGGTACGGAATCTTGTACCATCTGGTGAACTGTGACCTCCTTTTCACACTAATTCTAAAAATATATTCTTAAAAGGTACCATTTGATTGGTATCGGGCGGCAATCTTCAAAAGATCTCCTGTTATGTTATATTTCTATCTAAAAAATCACAGCGGTTACTTTCAGTGCATTGGGAGGAGCTCTGGGGTCTTAGAGCCGTGCCTCTGCACCTAGCCCAAGCACGCCCCAGGGAAGGTTACGGTGACACAGGACCACTCCGTGCTGCTGTCCTGCCGAGCTTCAATTTGCACGTGCGATGTCCCTCCCGTTCTCGACCTCACTACGAGTTGGAATGCCGAAACTTGTAATTGCGCTTTCTCACGTGCACCATACCACTTTGGTATTCTGTGAGAGCGAGCCGACTCATTTATGCTACAGTTAGAAACGAATTGCAGTATGGCCATACCTTTGTTTATATTATATATTTTATCTTATTATCTCTATAGTTTTAGTTGCTGTTACCGTAGTGTTTGTATTCTAATGACCACCGCTATGTATTCTCTTAGAGTTAAGTTATTCTCATTTGGAAGACGGGAAATGTCGTTACGTTACGAGTGGAATCCATTTAACATAATATTATTTACGTGTTCCGTAAATGAGCGAAAGCTAGATGCGATAAATATCATCCGATACTTTTACACATCGACTCGCAATGTCCTACAAAAGCTGGTAAAAAGTGGTTGATGTAAAAAGAAAAAAAATAATTTAAAATTACTGAGATGATAATGATAATCCATCCAGATTTAACAACACTCCACAGTACTTCGTGTGAGTAGTAATTATGATCATTGTTAATGTAGTGTGGGAATGTCGAATGAAAATAAATAAGTCTAAGTTTTGAATGGATTTACTTTAACTCTGGCCGGTAAGAATTTTGATTAGTGTAGATAGCAACATTAATGATAATAAATATGACGTAATAGGTTTTGACGTAAACACGCGGACCGAGATTACATGTTAAGTATATATTTATTTTGTTACAATTGTTTGATGGTCTATAAATTGTTTACTTTGTTTTTATTTTTACGTCATCTTTTTTCAACCGGGGATCGCGTTTGTTATTAAAGGAGGTCGCAATCTGTTCGAAAAATCTGAGATACTAAAGATTTGTTTATTATAGGAATGAATTTAAATATGACCGTGAAATAATAAACTTGCTTTGTGTAAATAAATGATTGATTATAATTGTATTGTGAAGGGATTTCGCAAGACTACTTGTTTACCTATTTGACTTTTTCGTGAGTCGCGAAATAAATATGGTTGTGAAACTATGCACTAAACGTTTGCATCGACTTGATCAGATGGACCATGGTCTTGAAGTGGAACAAGTAATTAAAAAAACTCAGTATCTCGTGGTTCAAACGGTTCTAATGTTTATAATAAATCAACCATGTACCAATAAAGTCTTAGGGAACCAGAATTCATCAAAATAAGGAGTACTTCAGTTACGTAAATCAGAAAGGAAGTTGTCGTCAGAAGATTTTCAGGTACTTTCTTTTGGTGTTTTATACTTCTGATCTGGATCCCCACCATCTTGTCTAATTTTTCTGCTGATGTTGATGTCCTCCTGACCGATTTGGTCCACGATGGTTTGTTCCAGTCGATAAGAGGATGACGGCAACTGCGCATGATTTATTATAGTGCCCTAGTCCGATGTGCAGTACATACTGTAATAAGATCGGAGGAAAGTCTGGTGCAATGTCAAAGGCATGAACTGTGATACACAAATATTATTCTTCGACTTATTGGGAATTTAATTCCGTCACCGCAACGCAGCAGCGGATACTTTAACCACATGCATATAACTGTTATATGATTACCTAGATTAAATTTATCCAAAAATCAAAAGCATAAATAGCTTGATAGTTTAGGATACGGTATAATACGGTCTGCTAAACTTAATTACGTAGTTTCGAATCCTCCACGACTATCGTCGGGAACCACCTAGCTTAGCTAGTGTGCTTTACGGGAATATTAGAATAACAATTAAAATTAGCACAGATATTTAATTATTTTCAATAAAACTCCACCATTACCCTAATAAAAGACCACTAGAACTTTTTAACGTGTGACCTTATGCGCACTAAATTAATTCCGTACAAATCGACATATCACTTTCGCTAAGCGTCGAGTTCAACGACCTTTCACTTAACCGGGCATCAAAGGAGGGTAATGTGTTTGCACTTAGTTTAACCCACTTATGCTTGATGACGCTTGTGTGTCTATAGGACGTCTCAATTTGCTAAGTACGTACGAAAATAAATACCAATGAATACCGTCAACTTAATATTACGGTGACAAACTAGCACACACTTCCATAGGTGATGACTGAAATCCATGACATCCTTGTTAGTGATGGGCTTAGGGTGACCATGCGTTGTGTCCCCTGAGAACTGCGATACATGCTTCGATAGCTCCATGCTCCAGCTATACGAAGCGGAGCAGCGTTACCCTTCCCCGGTGGAGCTGACCCATTCATGCTAATGTCAGAGACAAACAGCAGCGTGTCTCTACTGTTTTTAAAATTATAAAATACTTGGCTTTTGAAAAGTGACAAAATGACCTAGAAAATATCGCATCAAACTCCTCGTCTGGAACCCAGGTCCGTTAGGCTTTCAGGTTTATAAACAGGTTTCGGCGAAAGATGAATAATTTGCATTCAATTTACTAGATCGCGCTGTACTTGTAACCGATAGAAAATCTGAGCTGACGCTTGGAAATGATGTGTCAATAGTATAATCGTTTAGGGTACGGTCTGCGGAACTTAAGGTCGTAGGTTCGAATCCACCACTAGACTATTGTCCTGAACCATCTCCTAGCACAAGTTTTTACAACTTAGTTGATGTGGTTAACCGGAATATTAGTAATGTTATTAGCATTCTATTTTTAAAAACACATGTTCACTTGACGGTATGTGACAAATGAGCACCCATGTTCACGTGACGGTATGTGACAAATGAGCACCCATGTTCACGTGACGGTATGTGACAAATGAGCACCCATGTTCACGTGACGGTATGTGACAAATGAGCACCCATGTTCACGTGACGGTATGTGACAAATGAGCACCCATGTTCACCTGACGGTATGTGACAAATGAACACCATGTTCACGTGACGGTATGTGACAAATAAGCACCCATGTTCACGTGACGGTATGTGACAAATGAGCACCCATGTTCACCTGACGGTATGTGACAAATGAGCACCCATGTTCGTGACGGTATGTGACAAATGAGCACCATGTTCACGTGACGGTATGTGACAAATGAGCACCATGTTCACGTGACGGTATGTGACAAATAAGCACCCATGTTCGTGACGGTATGTGACAATGAGCACCCATGTTCGTGACGGTATGTGACAATGAGCACCCATGTTCACGTGGCGGTATGTGACAAATGAGCACCCATGTTCACGTGACGGTATGTGACAAATGAGCACCCATGTTCACCTGACGGTGTATGTGACAAATGAGCACCATGTTCGTGACGGTATGTGACAAATGAGCACCCATGTTCACCTGACGGTATGTGACAAATGAGCACCCATGTTCACCTGACGGTATGTGACAAATGAGCACCCATGTTCACCCAACGGTATGTGACAAATGAGCGCCCATGTTCACGTGACGGTATGTGACAAATGAGCACCCATGTTCACCTGACGGTATGTGACAAATGAGCACCCATGTTCACGTGACGGTATGTGACAAATGAGCACCCATGTTCACGTGACGGTATGTGACAAATGAGCACCCATGTTCACCTGACGGTATGTGACAAATGAGCACCCATGTTCACGTGACGGTATGTGACAAATGAGCACCCATGTTCACGTGACGGTAAGTGACAAATGAGCACCCATGTTCACGTGACGGTATGTGACAAATGAGCACCCATGTTCACCTGACGGTATGTGACAAATGAGCACCCATGTTCACGTGACGGTATGTGACAAATGAGCACCCATGTTCACGTGACGGTATGTGACAAATGAGCACCCATGTTCACGTGACGGTATGTGACAATGAGCACCCATGTTCGCGTGACGGTATGTGACAAATGAGCATATGTTCACGTGACGGTATGTGACAAATGAGCACTTATGTTCACGTGACGGTATGTGACAAATGAGCACCCATGTTCACGTGACGGTATGTGACAAATAAGCACCCATGTTCACGTGACGGTATGTGACAAATGAGCACCCATGTTCACCTGACGGTATGTGACAAATGAGCACCCATGTTCACGTGACGGTATGACAAATGAGCACCATGTTCACCTGACGGTATGACAAATGAGCACCCATGTTCACCTGACGGTATGTGACAAATGAGCACCCATGTTCACCTGACGGTATGTGACAAATGAGCACCCATGTTCACCTGACGGTATGTGACAAATGAGCACCCATGTTCACGTGACGGTATGTGACAAATGAGCACCCATGTTCACCTGACGGTACGTGACTGCAGCCCATGACATTCACATTCAGCCTCGATAAGAGATCGTAATGTGGGTGCCTGTCACCCATGAGGGGTGAGGAAGCCCGGTCGACAGTATGTGCATTTTAGGTTATTCGTCGGATAGTTATTGTGGTTGGAGTGTTTTTATAATAATAGGGGTGACAAATTAGCACAGAGTTCTGAATTGTGGTAAGTGATGAGTGACTGAAGACATCCATCCTCGACAAAGATGTTCCTGATGATGGACACGCGTTCAGTTCAGTGACAACACAATAACGCATCACTCTTGTGTCCTGTTAGGGCGTGGTCCTCCCCGGTCGCGCTGACCTATTCACGTTGCAGTCACATACAAGCTGCTGTGTACAATTCACTGTGTGTATTGGTTGTTTCATTTCTAATTTGTGTGTACGATGTTTTATAATATTATTGGTGACAAATGAGCACATTTGATGGTAAGATGCCACTTGCGTTCCCCCTGAGGATATTATGTGACATCGATATATTATAGTGCCGTAAGCATTTCAGTCAACACAGAGTTATCGTCCCTTAAGAAAAATGGGCGGGGGGGGGGGAGGTTAAAAGCAGTGTCAGGGATGTGGGAGATATATATAACATACCTAAACCCAAAATGTAACAATCTGTTATACAAATATTGTTCTGCGGCTGGGGATAACACTCAAGACTAATCAATCTAACCACTACACCACGCGCTCCAGTATGTGTAAGTAAAAACGAAAGTAAGTAATAACTTTAACGCGAAGAAAACCGTTTAACTATCTATGTTTAAGTCATCGTGTTTATTCGTTAAGTTAATATTAATAAGTCAAGTAATAAGCGCGATGTAATTATTATTATTCATCACAGCTCTTACTTAGAAAGTTAAGCTGCTTCCATCAGCTTAACGTCGTAAGTGAAGTTCTTTGTTTAAGGGAAACGTAGTAACGTATAGCCGGCCCATGAATTCCTAAACACTCATAATATATTTATTATAATTATATATACTGTATTGAACTCCTCAAAAATAAAATAAAAACATCACAAAAAGGGCAGAGAAATAATAAAAAAATTACTGAGTAAGTACAAAAATCGCGGTCTTATCGCTAAAGAGCGATCTCTTACAGACAACCTTCAGAATAGAATAATGGAATATTTGAGTTAAATATGGTATAAAGTGGGTATTTGTATACCTAAATGAGCTAAACCAATATATTGTTATATAATAACAAAATAGTACACTTATATATATAAAGTAAATAAATATCCTGGACATGCACAAATGAAATACATATAAATTACATATAAATGGTTAGTGATTACAAAGTGATTTTCAACGTCGATCTCAAGCTTGTCCAGCATTTTCGCTCACGTTGATCTGAGCAGGGAGATCGTTCCAAGAGCAGATAGCCTACACTATAAAGGAATTCTTATAGAACTTAGTTCGATACGTATCTACCTATAAGGGGTGAGAATGAGTTCTCCGGCTGACCGTAGAACTCTATCCGGTCTGTCATGTCCAAGAAACTTAAACTTAAAATATATAAGTATAGTAAGTTTTAAAAATGATATTGTTTAGATAACCACCGGCACTTTGGCATTCTTCTAAGATAAGTAAAAAAGTTAAGGAACAATCTATATAGTGTGTATTCCATAATTACACGTAATCATCATTTCAGCTTATCACCAACCATCACTGCTGTCACAACAGTCCACAGTCTCCTGCGGAGGACGTTCCTGAGCCGTCTATGTGTCCTCTTCTCGCAGACATAGCTCGTCGCTCGGTCTGGCCGAGGGTCATCCTGCTCTGCGATGGCCAATAAGAGCCTTTCTTCGCCATCGTTTATCGGTTATACGATCTATATGGCCATGACTATAGATATATGTATATATATATATTTATTATAATTATATATACTGTATTGAACTCAAAAATAAAATAAAAACATCACAAAAAGGGCAGAGAAATAATAAAAAAATTACTGAGTAAGTACAACAATCGCGGTCTTATCGCTAAAGAGCGATCTCTTTCAGACCTTCAGAATAGAATAATGGAATGCCTAATATATGAGTTAAATATCTTAATAAAGTGGGTATTTGTATACAATAATAAACTTATACCTAAATGATCTAAACCAATATATTGTTATATAATAACAAAATAAATAAATATCCTGGTCATGCATAAATACATATAAATTACATATAAATGATGGTTAGTGATTACAAAGTGATTTTCAACGTCGATCTCAAGCTTGTCCAGCATTTTCGCTCACGTTGATCTGAGCAGGGAGATCGTTCCACAAGCAGATAGCCTACACTATAAAGGAATTCTTATAGAACTTAGTTCAATACGTATCTACCTATAAGGGGTGAGAATGAGTTCTCCGGCTAACCGTAGAACTCTATCCGGTCTGTCATGTCCAAGAAACTTAAACTTAAAATATATAAGTATAGTAAGTTTTAAAAATTATATTGTTTAGATAACCACCTCCACTTTGGCATTCTTCTAAGATAAGTAAAAAAGTTAAGGAACAATCTATATAGTGTGTATTCCATAATTACACGTAATCATCATTTCAGCTTATCACCAACCATCACTGCTGAACAGTCCACAGTCTGCTGCGGAGGACGTTCCTGAGCCGTCCATGTGTCCCCTTCTCGCAGACATAGCTCGTCGCTCGGTCTGGCCGAGGGTCATCCTGCTCTGCGATGCCAATAAGAGGTTGCCACCCGAGAACCTTCGCCATCGTTTATCGGTTATACGATCTATATGGCCATGACTATAGATATATGTGTATATATATATATGTATATATATCTATATATAAATATATATATGTATATATATATATATATTTATTTATATATATATATATATATATATTTATTTATTTATATGTATATATATCTATATATAAATATATATTAATATATGTATATACCCTGCCGGCCAAAAGTTTAAGATCGCACATAAACAACATAATTATCCATCAATTGTAATAAACTCCGAAAAGGATAAATAAAATTAATGCACATCTGCATATTCTATTGTTAGTATCGAATATTTAAAGAAGTCAGCCTTTTGTTTACTTTCAAGTTATTGGATAATAAACATCTATTGTTTTCAAACACCGACAAACGCTGCGCTAGAGCCAGGTGGTAGTATCGTAATAATATTTTTAATTACTAATTACTTTTCTTTCTTACGTATTGGTTATTAATTAGGATTGTTTAGCTCCTGAAAACAAGTGTTTCTTACTTATTATTACCCGAGTTTACTTGGGTTTGTTCACAAACAATCTCAACTAGTCTAAACTTGTGGTATCTACAGTGTAGACGCCATAAAATGGGAAAAGCTCTAGAAATTAGCAGTGAAGTGCGTTCTGCCATCGTTGTTTTACATAATGAAGGCAAATCCGAACGTGAGATTGCTTCACAACTGAAGTTATCCTAGACTTGTGTTCATGGCACAATAACTCGATACAGGGAGACCAGCAGTTTTTAAGATCGTCCACGCTCGGGAAGGCCGAGAGCTACCATGTCTAGGGAACATAATTTCATTGTTGTTACCAGCAAGCCAAAGAGACGCTTAACAGCACCAGAAATCAGCGTTGAAGTAAATAAAACCCGAGTTAAACCTTTATCATTGACTACAGTAAAACGACGACTGAGAGATGAGAAGTTGTATGGTCGCGTTGCCGTTCGAAAACCTCTGCTAAGGCCGCAAAACAAGAGAAAGTGGATGCAGTGGGCTCTTGCCCATCGACATTGGACTGAAGAAGATTTTAAAAAAGTTCTTTGAACCGATGAATCCAAGTTTGAACTATCCGGTTCAAAACGTAGAATTTACTTTCGTCGCAGAAGAAAAGATAATGTCAGATTGTGTAGTCCCAACAATCAAGTATGGTGGTGGCTCAATTATGGTCTGGGGCTGCTTCTTTAGCCAAGGAACTGGCGATTTGATTAAAATTGAAGGAATTTTGAAAAAGGAACAGTACAAAAGAATTTTAGTCAAAATGCCGTTTCTTCTGAGTTGCAATGATAATTAATTGGAGATGGATTCATTTTCCAACAAGATAATGATCCAAAGCATAGCTCAAAATTATGCAAAGGATATTTAGAAGAGAAAGAGACACAAGGGGTGTTAAAAAACATGGTTTGGCCTCCTCAGAGCCCGGATCTCAATCCCATGGAACTTTTGTGGGAAGAGCTTGATAGGAACGTGCGTAATCGTGGTCCATCCTCGCAAGAAGAAATGTGGAATGCTTTATGCGAAATTTGGAAAAATATATTAAAAGACACCATTATCAAATTGATTGCCCGTATGCCGACTTTTGTGAAAAATACAAAAAATCCTAACAATATCATCAGTTTATATATCTGCCGTTGTATTCCTTAAATAAATGAATAAACATTTTTATAATGATTCCATTAGTTGAAATTGCTGCTCATGCCTTAGGTAAAGGAATGCTTTCTGATTTTTTTTAAATTATATTGAGTGTAACAAATGAGCACCATGTTCACCCGACGGTATGTGACAAATGAGCACCCATGTTCACGTGACGGTAAGTGACAAATGAGCACCCATGTTCACCTGACGGTATGTGACAAATGAGCACCCATGTTCACCTGACGGTATGTGACAAATGAGCACCCATGTTCACCTGACGGTATGTGACAAATGAGCACCCATGTTCACCTGACGGTATGTGACAAATGAGCACCCATGTTCACCTGACGGTATGTGACAAATGAGCACCCATGTTCACCTGACGGTATGTGACAAATGAGCGCCCATGTTCACGTGACGGTATGTGACAAATGAGCACCCATGTTCACCTGACGGTATGTGACAAATGAGCACACAGTTGACCTGATGGCATGTGATTCCTGCGGCCCATGACATCTACATTCATTCTTGACAAGGAATCGAATGTAGATGCGTTGTCACCCTTGAGGACTGAGATGGAATGTCTCGTCACCAGTATTAAAGGTCTCCGGATCCCACCACACTCACCAGACGAAACACCAACATTATGCTGCTATTTGACGCTAGTATTCTACAAGAGTGTGGTCTTAGCCCGGTCGAGTTGACCCATTCATTCTGTAGTGTAGTGGTAGAACTACGCTGCAGCTTGTTGAACAGTGGTAACTGTGCTCCAATACGTACAGTTTGTTGAGCTTCACCAGGAAACAAGATGTCTAAATTACTGAAACGACCCAACATTGCTGGCGTAAATTTAGCTATAGTTCCTGCGTTATATAGATCTTCTATTGATGTTACTACAAAAATATGGCGTAAAGGATGTCTGAGGTTTGGATTACGTCGGACTGATGCGGACGATCTCTCCGATCCGAGGGCCCAGGAGAGGTAAGAGAGTAGAGAAGTCCCGGTGCGGCAAGTTTAGTGTGCATCCTGTTTCTTCGAATTTCTTTGCCCATTTCTTTATCGAAGCGTCGTATGAGTCGAGCCATATAAATAGCACTTAATGCGAATTGAATGCCTCGCAGTAATGAGCGAATTGGTGGAATAAGATTGTTACATGAGTAATGTTCGACCGTATCGAAATTTCTATTAGAATAGAAAAGAAGAGAGTTAAATAGTGACTCACCTTCTGTGGCTGATGGTGCTTGTTCTTTAGTTCCACCCAGAACCTCGCCAGGTTGATGGCGAGTCCGATCAGGGCGATTATGAAGAATTTCACCTGCGAAACGATTTAGAGTTGTAATTTTTTACTATTGTGCGACTTTCAATATTCACGTGTTCTTCTGATCGATGAGCAGATGACAATGTCAATTGCGTAGGTTATATTGTAGTGCAGTAAGCAACAACATACAGGGAGGCACTCACTCCTCATCCCCTTCCCTTGTCAGATGTAGCGCGTGCGTAATAGAGGAAGGTCCAGATGCAGTGTCAAGTACACTAAACATGTAAACACATCTAGACCACGAAATCATTATGTAAAACACTAAAATATTGGTCACAAGGAATCGACGCGAACCCGCAACACAGTAGTTACGAGTACCCTTGACATTTAACGTTTTACATTTGACCAAATTTTAATGTCATTATTGATCCTTAAAAAAAAATAAAAAATAATAATACGTTACTTGAACGAAAATGGACGCATACCAAACATTTAAATTTTTAATATAATTTAATGTCTCGTTTATATTAAGAAAAAAAAATCATAAGCGCATTTAAATATTAATATTAAACTCCTTGAGTTTTAAAATTATAAAAAACTAAAATTGAAAGTATGTAAATTGTATATCATATTACATACAGCCTCGGCGAGGTTGGCAACTTCAAAATTCTATATTCAGTGCCAACGTCCACGACACTATATAGCCCCAGATAAATGCCAGTGCTGGGCAACGGCCTCTTCTTTACAGAAGATGTTAGAACATAGTCGCAAGCACCACGCCGCTTCCCTAAACTTCATGTTTCTTGAAATGTTTTTTTAATTTGTTTGATATGAAGATTTCCCTAAGATGTTTTCCTTAACTAGCACGTGAAATTAAAAGCAAGCGCTTAGACACTGAGCTACCGAGCTCTCCACATGACATACCTGAAGTTTAAACGACAGTATCTGCAGTAATGTCCCGATCTTCGCCTTCAGCACCGCGCCCAGGATCAGCAGCTTCAGGATGGCCTTTTTCTTCTTCTTCTTCTTACCCCTTTGCTCTACAATTGTTATGATAATATTTTATACTTTTTTGTACAATTAGGGGTGACTGCTCACTGATGGTAAGTGACGCGGCCCATTATCATATATTATCACACCTGAGAACTGGAATGGAATGTCTCATCACCCGTACTTGAGTCGCCGGATTCCTATATTCACCATAAGGAATACATCAGTAGTATGCTGTTATTTCCGGCTGGTATTTCGTGAGAGCATGGACCCTTATAAACTAGATGTCTAGTATAAATTATATTTTTTCTTGTATTAAGTTACAGTTTACCTATTGGTAAATGATTACTACGGCTATTATGCGATTAGGATTATGTGACATAAGGAAGTCATAACGCAGAAGCGTCACCATAAGGAATTTCGGATCCCTAAAATCACCAGTCGGAACACAGCGGCGTTACGCTGCCATTTCACGCTGATATTCCTTCAGGGCATGAGCCATCCCCACCTTCACGCAATACATCCGATTTTTTAACTTTATAACCAATACATTGTCGGCCTAAGGGAGAAAAAACAATTCATGAAATATTCATAGAGTTAATTATGATTGAATGTGAATTATAAATGTATTGAGTGTATGATCTACTTAGAATATAGAATGAGGTCTGTCCATATCTCGTTGTAATCATCGATGCATTATCGACACGCATTTCATATGAAACTGCTTTGCACACGATCTCTCAAAAGCCACCGTGAAGTACAGTAAACCAATGAGTTCTTTTTAAAGAAAACTAGAGTAAAATAGCGCTTCTGTGTTTCGCCTAATAAGTGTAGGTATCCGGAAACTATGGACTGGTGATCTGATGAATCTCAGTCTCAGTTTCATTTAGGAGAACTGTGTGTTCAATTGTATGTATAATAAAAATAAAGTAACATTTAGAAAATCGTGGGCAAATTTGTAACTAAATTAACTTCGATTGACATCTAAGTAATTATTAATTACTTAGATGTCAATCTCCTCCTATATAATGTCCTCTAATCAATCTATCTCTTCGATTCCATCCATGTAGATATTAGAATGTCATCATATTTTATAAGTGTGGTATAATTTGTGCTTTATATTTAAAGATAAGCAATAACTGATAACCATAGGAAACTGCGACATTAGGACCACAGTCTTTACCTGCCACAAGATGCTATATGTGCTTTGTCATGAATATCAAAAAAAAATATTTATGATTGTTGTTTAAACGTAGCCCTAAGTCTGGGTGCTTATCAAATAAATAATGAAATTGTTTTTGAGAATGAAATTCATCTTATTTAAACTGTGATTCTTTATTATTTTGAAGGAAATCTAAAAGATTTCTTATATGTTAAATGTATATTAGCCACAATATGGATGGGTCAGCTCGACCAGGGAAGGACAACTATCTCACTGAACCATCTGAAACCTCACCTCACCAGCCTAAAATAATAGCATAACATGTTTCGTATGGCGAATGTAGGTTCCAATTACAGGTATCGAGAAATTCCATCTTAGTCCTCAGGGATGACAATGCATGTGGATTTTGTTGAGTATAGATGTAGATTTCATGGGCTGCAGTGACCACTTACCATCAGTTTTTGTATATGCGAGGGAGGGCCATATCTTTCAATGATACCATGAGGGGCTAAAACTATGACAATGAATTTAGTGGAAGGAGGGACTAAAATTCTTGAATAAAACATAGAAGTCTTACACAAACGACAAGGGTATGACGTATGCATTTTATTTCGTCTTGAATCTGTGTAAAAAATCCTTCTAATTTCTCATAAGATAAGAACATGGCAATCATCTGGGATGGATTTATCGTTAAGGTTCATATTTTGGCATTTAATAGTTAAGTTTTTAGTAATTAGAAACATCAAAAATTACAAACCTTCAAAAGAACTTTTATCTTGGATTCCGTTCTCAGTATTCTCGTTTTCGATGACATGATCAGCTAGGGCATCTAATGCTTTCTCCCCGATGCCCCACATCTCTGATACCAGACCTCTACCTTTTCTAAAATTAACTATACCGTTTCTGGAATCATTCCATTCTTTCTTGGCTTCATCTGTTTCAGTATCTTCTTCATCATCTTCATCATCTACCTCAAATTCAGGATCACTTAAAACACTTCTAGCATCATCTGTATTTCTATAAGCGGTGTTTGAGGAGACATCGACTTTTCGTCGGCTAAATTTTTTGCCCCAATCACCCATGATTGAACTTTTCCCTGTGGGAATCCTCGGCCTTCTTCCTGTTTCTTAATTGTGGCTGGATGGAGAAGATGGATCTTTTGTGGTCTGGGCTTTTTCTTTTTTATTTTTCTCTTATCATTGCTCGATGTAGTGGCTGCTTTTAACCCTTCTTTGTTCTCTTGATTCCTTCGTTCTAGTGCCCTGTCAAAAACAATATCTTTTTAAAAAATACTTGGAAAGTCGGTTATCTCGGTGTCTTTAAGTAGAGAGAGAATGATAGGTATTTTGAAACTGTTTCGCCTCACTGTCAAACAGTGCATCGCCATATATCGGCACGTGATCGTGTCGCTAATCTTAAAAATAATAATAATAATATTAATAATAATAATTGAAAGTTATAGAGCGGCGAAGCAGCTGCGATCTTGATGCAACATGAATGGGTCGGCTCGATAGACCATGTCCTCGAAGAAAACGTAACATAACGATGTTTCGTATGGTGAGTAGATCAGCGAACCGAACAACAGGCAACGAGGAATTCCATCATCAGCCCTCAGTGGTAACAGCGCACATGCGTCATCTTTGTCGAGGCTGCATGTGGACGTCACGGGCGGCAATCATCACGCACCATCAGGTGAACTCTGTGCTCTTTTGTAATAACTAATACTAAAAAACAGTACCGCGTAATATTTCATACATATTATTTTTAAATTTTTTTATGAGTATACCAACTGTAAACATAGTTTAGCAAATATATTTCTAGATTCGTTTTACTACTTTGATGACTTCGTGGCCTAGTGGTGAGAGCGGCTGCCTACTGCGTCACGTAATACCGTTCGACTCCCAGGCGAGGAATAATATTTGTGTATTATTGTTGGTTGTTCGAGTGTGGGTGTTACCTCCGAGCTTGTTGCGCAGGCATTCAGCTAACGACGACAAATGAGGTTAGTGCCTCTATGTTTCCACAAAGCTTACCGAACTATAATAAATACCATGCGGTCAATATCTGTCTGTCTGTCAATAAACAGAAATGTAACACTTTAGTTTAATCTCTAGAAAGATTCTAAGGAAAGTGTTTACTTTGAAAAGTGTTAAAAGTGATATTTGAGAAAGTGGCCACTGCGTTTGGTGTACATAGCAGAACTGACGACACTTTGGTCAACTAGGTCATCAGAATTAAGGGTCCTCGCAGACTGATGGAGTGCTAGCGAAGTGATTAATTTAGTAACAATTGAAATTCAACTAAATTTCTAAGTGTTAGAACCACACTGTAGTTTGTTCCTAGTTGTACTATGAATAAGTCGGCTCAACCGGGAACCACGCCCGCATAGAACACATAATGTTGATGTTTCTTCTACTGAGTGAAGGGGTCTAAAGGCCTTCGTTACTGATGAAGAGGCATTCCGTTACATATATCAAGGATGAATGATTCGATGGGTGACATGAGCCTGAGAGAACAGTTATCATCAGGTGAACTGTGTGCCCAGTATAATAAAAAAAACATTGTAAGTAGAATGTTATATCTGTTATTTCAGACAGACAGAAACTATGTATATGTTGGTGTTACCTTGACGAATGAGAGTTGCGGAAATGTTATGCAAAACCAGTAAGTCGCCAGTTCATAGCTCCTGGTTGAGAGGAACATGAATAAGTACACCTTACATACAGATTCCACTGCTGGGCATATGCCCATAGAGGGTCTTGGAGCTTAATCACTACGCGGTTGCTCAGCAAGTTCAGACTGGTAGAGTTTTTCAGACGCATTTCCTTACGATGTTTTTCTTAGGCACCGAGCTCGTGGTCATCATTTGAATTTGCAATTAACTATATTTATTGTTGCCGACGACACGAATCGCACTCGACGTGAATTAAAAGCTAGAGTTTACACACTGAGCTGTCTCGTCTCCTCGAAGATGCTAATTATTAAACTTGAAATTAAGTATTAAGGGTTTGAATCCATAATTGTTACTGTGGGCTTTTTGTTAATTTATTAATTTCCCACATGACGCCATGCCTCAGTGATCGGAGTATTAGCCAGTCATTGCAAATATTACTGATAGACCCTTAACAATTTTTTTTATAATATATGACATGGCAAACGATCATAGAATACCAGCATAACACTGCTGTGTTTCGTTTTGATCGTGTTAAGAAATCCGAGGATCAAATTACAGGTAAATAGGCATCCCATCAGAATCCAGAAATAAATCAGAGAGTATATATATAAAAAACGAGCGCTTAGACTTTGACCTATCTCGGCTCTATTGAAGTCTTAAAAATGTTATAATAATTATTATAAACCCTAAATGAAGGCTGATCACACACCCATTTCGTTTCTTCATGCAAAGCTGTCATTATGTGTGATCATAATTACGGGCATGCGTTCGAATGTCGGTCGGCAGTGAAAGTGCGTGCCGGCGAGTGTCGGGTCGTGGGTTCGACGACCGGTTCTGGTGTTCATACGCGAGGTCGCATTTCTCTATTATAATTGGTCATCTGTAAGCAGTGACTTTAATTGATTTTTAAGATAGCTTTAAGCCATTACCATTATTTCCTTTGTGGGTTTGGCATATGCGTACACAACATAATTGTCATGTCTTTTGAGGGAATAAAAGAACATTTAGAAGCTGATCTACGTATGGTTTATATATTGCCTATTTTATTTCAACGGTGATAAAATAACACACAGTTTACCAGATGGTAAGTGATTCCTGCGGCCCATGACATCTACATTCATCCTTGACAAGGAATAATAATGCAGATGCGTTGTTGCACCCTTGAGGACTTAGATAGAATACGTCGTCACCAGTAATAAAGGTCTCAGAATCCCCACACTCACCAGACGTATCACAGCAGTGTTGTGCTGTTATTTTGCTCTGGTATTCTGTGAGGGAGTGTTCCTTCCCCGGTCGAGCGTAGCTCTACCTCGTACTAAGTATGTCCAATGGAGATAGACAGGCATACACAATCTTATTTTGTTTATATACCTATATAGGTTTTATTTTATTTAGTCAGGATTTTACAACGGTCGTCTCGTCTGGAGACGGACCACGTGGGCTAAGAATTATCAGCATAACGTTGCTGTGTTTTGTCTGGCGAGTGCGGGGATCTGGTGGGTAAAAGCATACTATCTTAGTCCTCAGGGGTGACGAAGCATATGTATTATGGTTCCTTATTGAGGATGAATGTGGCTGTTACAAGCTGGTAGAACTGTGTGCTGGTTTGTCACCATTAATACAATAAAAATAATTCAGAAGAGCATTGGTTCGTACTACGTCAACCGATGCGATTTAGGGACTTTTTTCTTTTTATTCCTATTTATATATTTTATTTAGTCGACGCCGACATAGTATACACTGATACAATACCATAGGTGAGAACGACGTGAAGAATACATTAGCACCGCTACCGTTGCAGGCGAGGAATGCGTGACAATATAACGATGACAACGTAATAAATAGTACAGACAACTGACAGAATATAACAAAATTAAATTAAAATAATGTATCAGTTCGACAATAACGTTCAGTAGTAATTTAAAAGAAAATAGTACAACATGAGTTGAAATTCGTTAAAATCAATTAAAATTTGTAAATGTTACACATAATTGTGAAACTAAGAAGAAGAAAAATATAACATCGATTTGTGAAGTATATAAAAAATCAATAGAAAAATAGTAAAATACATTACAATGTTAGGAATTTAATCTTGAGCTTGCCAATAGCCAAACTTTCAAGAAAAGAGCCTATTCCTTACTTGAAAGTCGGCTACTTGGTTTTGGGATAGTCGTGGGCAGCAGAGATGGCATCCCATCAGGTGAGCTGATTGCTCGTTTGCCATCTATTCTATATAAACCCATAGGAAGGAACTGAACGCATCGCCTCAGGAGTCTTCTTGAGAACTGTTGGCAGTGTTCACGCCAGTTCATCAAACATATGCACTTATTTTTAGATTATAGCAAAAGTGATTATCATAATAATTATCATCACTACCTAAACAATCAACAGTTATCCTATGCCTATGTTGGAATTTGTCACGCTCGGCAACAATATTGGCACGCGAAGTTATTAATTATTTAATTATGTGTATTTTTAAATTCGTCGTGGGATGGCTCTAATCTGTTTGAGAAGTTAACGGGAGATGAAGACATCGTCCGGGACAAGAAATGTCTAGAGAAAAGTACAATAATAAACGTTTGTATTCATATCAGGTTTTGTTTTTAATATCAATGGTGACAAATGAACACACAGTTCCCTCGAAGGTTAGTAACGACTGCGCCGTCATAACATCTACATCCATCCTGAATAAAGGTTCCAGATGCAGATCCGTTGTGAGCCCCGCGGACTGAGATGGAATGTCCTGTTAGATGTAATTTGTTCCCCGGATACCTACACATTGTTTCGTACAGCAGCGTTATGCTACGATTTCATGCTGGTATCAATAGAGATTATATTCCTATGTGTAAATTATAACCACCAAGTCGATATTTGCATTGATTTAAGGTTTTACTTTTTAAGTGATAGGAAGGTAAATGTGCGTACGGGTCGCCTGATGGTTAGTGGTTAGTAGTTAGTACCCAGGTACATCAGCAACGCTCAAAGAGTCTCAGGTTCATTTAAAACTTTTAAACACTGATCAATGTTAGTTTCACGTTTCCATGTCAAGAGACAAGAATTTTTGTTTATATCGCTTTTCTAATAGTCAAGATGACAAAGGAGCACACAGTTCACCTGATGATAAGTGATGCCGGTTACGACATCTACGTCTCTCCTCAACAAAGGTTCAAGATGCACTTGCGTTGTCAAGCAAGCCTCCCTGAGAATCGTCATACTATGCCTCAGTGACGATGTGGTTTTTTCGCCGGTCGATTCTATCGATTTATGTTTCAGCTAGAAACGAGCTGTAGTATAGCTCTACCACGTAGAAATGTCGGTGGAATGGCGTAGTCTCTTTGAAAAAGTACTCATGGAAACACCATTCTAGTTCGCAAATAGATCTAAAATTCTTCGCGTGGGTAGAGGATTTAGCTAATCACAAATCTCTGGGTCACCGGTGATTTGAGCCGCTCTAACTTGAATGCTGTCAAATTGAAGAAGCAGATTTTGAGGTGACCCTGATATGAAAGCAGTATTCCATGGGCTTTGTATATTTGACGGCGACGGGTCGGAGCAAAGAGAGAGGCTGTTAAAAGTGGTAGGGTCATACATTTCTAGCTTCAGCCTGAATTGGTCAGCTGGACTGCAGAAGGACCTCACCTTCACGGAATGCCGGCGGTAAACTGCAACATAACCTTGCTTTGTTTCCAAAGATGGATGTATGCAGTCGGAGACCCTTATGGCGCTGACTGGTGACGTGGTATTCCATCTCAGTCTTCAGGGGTGACAACGCATCTGCATTATTGCGCAATAATCACTATCAGGTTGTACTGTGTGTGTTTTTTTTATGATAAACTAGTGTGAAAGCAACGTTTCAACAGTTCGAAACCAGAGCCGACACGAGAGCATATCACGATTATACTTTCCTTTTTATGCAAAATCACGACAGTTTTGCGATTTAGTTTATCATAAGCGACACGTGTTGATTATATACACGCGCTGTGGCCTACAATAGGTGAGCAAGGCCTCCCGGACCGCGGCCTCACCGACGAGACCCAACTCCCATCGTGTACTAAATTATTATTTTGACCATAGAAGTATTTAGTTTATAGTTAATTATGACTTGTATGGGGTATATGGAGTATAATAGAACATACTTTATTGTCCACCATAAGTAACATAAAAAAACAAAGTAGTATTTAATAAGTTATTAAATGCGCATATGCTAAATGATATTTTTTCCAGTACAATCTTTAAATGGATACAAATAAATACATTCATTATAATTAGTCGAAAGAAACGAAAAGAAAGAAAAATTAACTTTTTAACCTTTATTGATTGGTTGGTTGGTTACTTCGTCAAATATCTCTATAATCATTGCAAATTTCTTTTTGAAAGTTGTTGCGTTACATCAGCTGCGAAAATTTTAGTTTAATGTGTTTTAGTTTAGTTTAAGATATATTTTATTATTGTAAATTTGAGTTTAATCGATTTGTAATATACATTATGTACAAATTGTTTAGCGATAACCTTTACTCAGTGCATCTGTTTTACCGATTTTATATGTTTGACATTCAGTATGAACATAAACAATGTTTTTTTTTCATTTAATTTATTACTAATAGTACTCTATATAAGTTGCTTACGGACACTATCTACTCTGTTCACCTGGGTGACCACAGACTGTTGTGTTTGACATTGACGTATTTATACCATGCACATTGTGTATTATACTATGTACTTCGAAGGTTCTTTTTTATAATTAATCTAAATAAACTCTGCACTAATTGTAGTTGCATGTACCAATAAGATCGGAGGAACGTTCAAATGCAGTGTCAGGGACACGAGATATACTACATACAACACAGCCAGACCCGAAAACCAACAATTTGTGATGATCAAATATTGTTCCTCGGCTGGGAATCGAACCTACTACCCGAGACGCTGCAGTTAGTCTAACCACTACACTATGCAATCGCCTATGTTATACATACGACTATATTTTTGTTGAAAGAAACCAGTTATTTACTCCTTCCTATATGATATAATTACTAAAGTTCGAATTCAATAATACATTCCTCATTTACTTCCTGAAACCAAATATTTGTAACGTTATAGTACCACGCTACAGTTTCTGTTCTAGCAACAGCTTGATCGGCGGGACCACGGCCTCGATAACAGCGTAAAATAATTGCATATCATTCGATTCGCGGATTACTTATTAACGAGGCATTCCAACCCAGACCTCAAATGACCACGCATGTGCATCTTGAATCCTTATTGAAGACTGATGAAGATTCCATGGGTCGCATTGGTCACCTACCACCAGGTGACGACATAACTCATTCTTGCTCCGTAATTGGAGAAGGTAAGGAGTAAAGAATAGATTTTCGGCTCTGGACGTGCTCCATGTGTATTTGTAACATTTCTTGTGTTGATTTTATGCACACAGGTTGTATAAAAACTTAACTAATTAATAATAGATATAACTTAATGTTTTACTAGTAAACCCTTTTAGTCTCCATTACACCCCACGTGATAGTTATCATAATTGACATATGACGTTAGGATGAAGTGACTGCAGCTGAGCCTGTCACTATCACAACATAAAGAGGAACAGGAAAATAAAAAAAATTAATAGGAGAATGTGTTATGTTCGCTTGTTGAGAAACAATGGAAGAAAAAGTTATTAATCGGCCTTTAAACATCGTATATAAAGACAAAAGAATGACGAGCTTCTTTGAAAGATACTTCCAAGGCTCTTACCTGGCCATTCCATGTTGGATGAGATCTGCGAGTGAGCCAAGCGACTGCTCCACCTCCTTGCCGAGTTGCGACGGCATCTCACTCAGGGCTCTGCCGGAAGAACGCACCTCAGCATCCGCCGCGTCTGGAAACAATGATGTCACTTTCAGTGCTAGAGCCACAACAGCATGTATGGGTCACTCCGATCGGGATAGGACCACGTCCTCACTGATTACCAGCGTGTATTCGCAGGACGAAGCTGCTGTGTTTCGTATGAAGAGTGCAGTGTACCGAGGAGCTACTTGGAAGTTGTTCCATCGCAACAGAGGTGTCAACGCATTTGCGTTTAGAATTGTCGTTGAGGACAGATGTAGATGTAATGGGTCATAGTTAGGACAGACCTACGGGTGAATTGAAAGCAATTGTGCTCGTTTGTCAAACTTATGTATATAAAAAAAAATACAAACAGACAAATATTTTTTTATATGTAGTGTTAGATAAGAATTATATAGCAGATTCAATTTCAAATAATTATTATCATATTAAAGTTAAAGAGTGAAGTAACATCCTGTATATAAATACCACTGCTAGACATAGACGTCCTGTCTAAAGAGGGTGTTAGACAATAGTCACGCGGCTCGATGTGTTTTCGGTTTTTTTTCTATTATAACTTCTTACACATGATGTTTTCCGTCACCTTTTCCATCCTCATGGCTACATTTAGCCTGGCTTGCGTAGCTAATCCGGATTGAAAGGTGGCCGAGGGCTTTAGGCACTCAACCGTGACCTTTATTTATAGGTCATCAGCTCAAGGGTTCCCGAGAGGGCGCCTCAGCTTAGACCGATACCCTGCGCGTGAAAGTGACCGACTCGAGGATGCCCGAGAGGGTGGTGACGAATTAAATAGCAGATTTAATTGCAAACTCAGATCAAATTAAATTATATGTCACTAAAGCAATTGATTTTTTTTTTCAATTTACATTTTACTCCAATACGAAAGTTTACTTAACGGAAATGACGCGGTAGATTTTTCTACATTCTAGAAAGTTCTATACGACTTTGTTGAGTCTGTATGAGTCGATTTTTTAATAGCTCGAAAAAAAATTCCCGCGTCTTTTAAAACAATGGCGCACGTGGAAAGCGAGAATGATATAGGTTTCACCGCTTTCGGTTAATTTTAACTGAATCTTGATGTGGTAACTGTCATTTCAACTTGCGTGTACATTTATTTAACGGCGAAAGTGGAAAATCTGAGTTACATTGAAAGTTACATTAATTGGAGAGACGTCATTACTTATTTCTTCAATGTGGCAATAACAGTCCCCCTGGAGGTACGACAGTTGCGGTGTATCCGGGATCCCTACATACTCGTACCATACGAAACACAGGGATTACCATATCCCCTCTCTATCAGGTATTTATCACCGGTATGAAGCTACTCACTCACCTTTTTCATCGCTAGTTCATGTTTAGTTATTTTAACGTTAACCACTGGTCCTATACAACACGCGTTCTTTATTGCATTGGCTGAACCAATTCCACTTGGCGTCACCGAAGATGAAGATGCTCTGATGGAGGCTTGGCATTACTCGTAACATCCTTACAGCTTATCTATCCTTGCTGTTTACGACAAGGTACGAGATAGTTGGTTGACATTCTGCAACCTTATCCCGTGTCGGAGGGTGGCCGTCGGGAAAGTTCAAAAAAAAACGTTGGGAATCTATAAGGAATACCTTGGGAATATGCATAGCCCACATGTACATTATATATAAAATATACATAAGAGCGTGTCCGTCGGTATCATACCAATCTATATATCATAACATAACATTTATAAATGTCCATAACATTCAAACTTGTCATGTAAATAAATATAATATCAATATATGTAGTAGGAAAACTACCGTAACTACCGCATCCTACTAATAAATGGACGGAACACATGTTGTTCAAGAGATATGTACGAAACCTGTTTTTAAATATTTCTTATTTTTTTAGTATTTATTTATTTATATATTTATTCTTATGCAAATTTATTGTTTATTTATTTTATTTTTATTAATGTTGTATGCAATTTACATATATATATACCTCTTTCCAACGGAAATTTCATCACTGCTTGCTCCAAAAATTTTTTAAGAGACTTAAAGTCGCCGTGTCATTTAGAGCAGCCCATCTAAAACTGACCATAATTTGAAGTCTAAAGGTTGAGGTCTGGGCTAGATGAGGGCCAGTTCTCATTTCATATAAAGTCCGGAACGTTGGTTTCAAGCCAGGCTTGGGTAGTTCGTGCCTTGTGACCAGGTGCAGAGTCCTGCTGGAAAGTCCACGGTATATTTTTAAAAAGTGTATTGCTGAGAGGTTTCACAACATGATCCAAGACTGTATCTTGATACACTTTGGCTGAAGTTTCCTTTTTCACAAAAATATAGTTTTGTGACTCCTTGATAAGACACGCCCCACCAAACCATCACTGACGCAGGATGATGACAACGTTGTACCTTTCCGACCACTTGAGCAGCTTCTTTAGAACTGTTAGCGTACACTTTATCATTTTGCTTATAGTAGTGTTCTTCAATCGTAAAAATGTTTTCATCAGCAAAGAGGATATTTCTGTGCCTTTCACCTTTCACCATCGCGACAGAAGGCGTTTTGACAGCTTTGTAGTTCTAACAGCACGCGACCGCACCGTACTTTTCTGGTCTTCGACAGAGGAAGTGTTGTTGTATCTGTTGATAGTACGATATACGAACATACGGCTGATACCAAGCTTTTGAAGTGTCTGGAATATGACCGACGGCACCATACCCACTTTGTGCAAGGCGATCACTGCAATCCTATTTTCTTTCACCCCATTCCATATTGTAATTCGTTCCCCAACCCCAACTCTTGCAGCTTGCAGACTGTCTGTTGTGCAGGATGGGGCCGCGCGTTGTCGTGTAGGAGTAGCGGGGACGACCGATTGACCAAAGGTGGTTGCAGATGTGCAAGCTTCTTCATGATTGTCTTCAGTTCTTCACAGTACACATCTGCAGTAATGCTCATGCCGTTTGGTAAAAAACTGTGATGAATCACACCGGCACTAGACCACCAAACAGTGACCATCAACTTTCTAGAGGTAATTTTTCGTATAGGACATTGCTTTGGTGCTAAACCAGGATCTAACCAACTTGCTGAGCGCTTTCGATTGTCGAACAGAATCCACTTTTCGTCGCACGTAACAATTAGGTTAAAAATTCTTTAAGTTCGTGGGGCACCCATCTATCAAGTTTTTTTACCTTGCCAATTTGTCGCAAATGAACCAATATTGTTTTGATGTTAACATCAAAAACTGCTGCTAGCTCGGCTGTAGATTGAGTATAATTAGCTTCCACAATCGCCTGTAATTCATCATTGTTGACTAAAGTGTCCGGACGACCACAAGGTTTATTTTTCAAATCAAAATTTCCAGATCGGAACCGGGCAAACGAATAACGGGCGTCGTTGGTATGTAAAGTTCCCTCCGTAAACGTTGTTGATGTTATGTTGATGCCACGACGGAACTCATATTCCATAATTACACGAATTTTTAAAGTATCCATTATGACGAAAAATGTTCAAACTTAATGAAAATACAAAGCTAATCAATTAACAAAAGAGAATGTCATGTTTTTAAAACAAAATTTATTTGAATTTAGAATTCACAGCCAATGAAAACTTTTTGGTTTGAAATGGTCAATACTGATGAACGGCAATTTCGTATGTAAAGACCTTATATATATATATATATATATATATATATATATATATATATATATATATATATATATATATATATATATATATATATATATATATAAGATATGTATGAAGGCCGCGTGGTGGAGTGGTTAAATTATCTGGCTGGTGCGTTGCGGCTCCTGTCCGGCTCCACAGATTGTTGGTCTGGGTGTGTTGTGTTTGTATCCCGTGTCCCTGACACTGCATCTGAATCTTATTACACATACATTATATCGCAATAGGGAAGGGTACGACGAGAGAGTGCCTCTGTGTTTGCGCAAATGCACGGCACTATAGAATATTCTGCGCAGTTATTACGCGATAATCGGAAGATATCGCCGTGGTCGGAATCGACCAGGAGGCCATTATCATTAATATGTGGAAATACTAATCAACCACAATGTATGCTCCACGCCCAGGGTTCCTCTTTCGCCCTTCATAACTCTTTTCTTTTGAAGATTTTATAATAAAATATAATAAAACAATACCGACAAAATTTATTTATACATAAATATTTTTTAAAAAAGTTTTAAGCCAGGAAATGTTAGTACTATATCTAGTGTGTTACTTTAAAAGTTAAACTTCACATAACTTTTTTATTAATTTCTTGGACATGCATATTTCCTGCCGATGTTTTTTTTTAAGGTGTGGCATTAATAGCATGGTATTTATATAGAGGCTACAGAAGTCATTAGTGTGTTAGTTTTTCACCAATATTATCATAATAACAATCATACACGGAAGTTGATTCCTTAGAAGGCTTGTTTGTATAATTTGTGAAGATAACTACTTATTCAGTGGAAGATCCGTCCCCTCTCCATGCTGGAGGCGAACACTTGTAAATGATAAATCTCGTTTCACGGATCTAATAAATAATATGCTAATAGGACACGCTGATACAAACATGACCAACGTAATCTAATTTAACTTAATATTTCCGCGTAGGTTGTAAAGGTCGTCCAGAATGTCAGTTCCTAGAGCTCATAAAAGCTTAGCTAAGATAACTTATGAAAGGGTATAACAGTGGTTGTTGTAGTGTGGTTAGCTTGATCGAGGAAGGACCGCTCCCTTATATGATCCAGCATGATATTTGTAGAATAACGGTGTTGTATTTCGTATGATTAATCTAATGTAATCTTCAGAGGTGACAACTCGCCTCTTTTCTCTTCGTTGAGGATAGTTGTCCACAGACATCGCTTGTCTTCAGGCTAACAGTGTGCCTGTTAGCCCTAACAACAGTGTAAGTCCACTCTAACAGTCATTTCAGTCACAAAACTTTTCCATTAGGTATGTTTTATTTCAAAGTATATCTGAAGCAACGAACAAAAACAAGATAAATAAAAAAAAAGAATATTCTTTGATTAATGGTATCACCTACACATGGAAGATATTTTTTTATTGTATCAAAATTCGCGTCATTGTTTCGTTAGTTATGTTGGGAACAAGAAAGGTGATATATAAACATTAATAAATCGAATACTTTCCTCCTTTTTTTCAACATGTAGCTTTTGTTTTCTACACTTTCCAGCTTGAATATAGATTACTCGAAACATCGAGGCTCTAAGGAAACTTCATTGGGTAATCATATCTAAGTTCGGTTGCCATTACATCAGATTTGATAAACCACAAAACCTCGCAAAGGGACACCAGTCCTACGGATGCCATTGAAATTAAAAAAAACAACATCCTAATTTCAACAGAAAAGATGACCAGGCTGTACCGTAAGTTTGGCATCCCGTGATCTGAAACCAGATATAGAGCAAGACTTCAAGATACTGTGAGAAGTTGGACCATAACTAGATAACTGGGGACACGGGCCGTGACCATGAGTGGTATAAGTTCAAGAAATGTCACAGTACAAGTTAAAATAAACGCTAAAAAACCTAACAAACAAAATATTTGCTCTAGCATACCGAGGAACTTTACTTGTATAAAACGTTGTTATTGGTTTTGTGATTAGAATTAGTTGCTATTTATATATATATATAAATATTTTTCAAATTTTAAGTTTTAGATGTCACCACGCCACGGGTCGACTGGTAGAGAATGCCTTACGGCATTAAGTCCGCCCCATGTATCCCTTTTTGTAAGGTGTGGCCAATAAAGTTTAAATAAATATAAAAAAATATGTACCCAATCGCGGACACTGCATCTGAGACTTCCTCCAATCTTATTGTGCGTGCATTGGACTAGACGAGACGAGCAGTAAACCACCCTGGGTTTGCCCGAATGTACATTGTATACCTAAATATATATATATATATATATATTAATACAAGGAACGGAAAAAGTGCGAGTTTCGAGCCGCGTAACTTAACCCGCACTATCACCTATAGAGAGCAGGCTTAAGCCCAGCAGTGGGATTTATATATAAAGGCTGCTACTTCACTTTGACTTACTTTCGTAGTTATTGCACTAAAGTATTCATTTTAATTATTAAGTTTGTTTGACAACAATAATTTTATGCATCAATTGATTTAAACTGGTTTTGCGTAAATCCGTCAAAAGTAACTGACCGACCCGCCTTCGCCTCTCTCGGGCATCCTCGTGCTGATCACCCATAAATAACTGCAGTCTACCAGACTCCTTGTGCTGACACAGCTGCCCGTCATCCATTTAAGTATTTGCGTCTAGCAAATTGTGATGAATAGTCGGACATCTGTTGGGGGCCACATGGTGTTTATGGACTAGAAGGAGCGACGATCTATCCAAGTTTGCGGGTAGTCGATGGATGCAGGTGGCCCAGGATCGTGCTTTGTGGGCAACCTATGGGGAGGCGTATGTTCGTCAGTTCACTATGGATAAGCCTAAGTGATGATAATATTGTTTTTCTACACAACATGTTTGCATGCCCTGTGACGGTCAAGTCCATCAATGTATTAAAAACTATATACGAACATTGTACAAAAAGGCTGACTTAATGTCAAAAGGCATTCTCTACCAGACCTTTGGGTTGAGCAGAGATATCGTGGGTGCAAGAAAAAACTTACATTTCTATGCACGAATGTAATAAATAACATATTAATAGAAATAATATATTTGTATTAATGTTTACATAATAATTATAGTTATCTGTAATTTTCATACATATATACATTTTACACTCATATATATATATATACATATATATATATATATATATATATATATATATATATATATATATATATATATATATATATATATATATATAACTAGTCAGGGCATAAATACTGTTACATAAAAACTTTTATTTTTTTCAAGTTTTTAATTGTTTTGAATTTGGAACACGTATATTATGTTATAAACTTCTTTCTATTTTGTGCCATTTCACATATTTTTTCGTGTTCATTATCAAATTACCATATGGAATGGGGTGTTAAAGAAAATAAGATCGCAGTGATCGCCTTGCACAAAGTAGGTATGGTACCGTCGGTCATATTCCAGACACTTCAAAAGCTTGGTATCAGCCGTATGTTCGTATATCGTACTATCAACAGATACAACAACACTTCCTCTGTCGAAGACCAGAAAAGTACGGTGCGGTCGCGTGCTGTTAGAACTACAAAGCTGTCAAAACGCCTTCTGTCGCGATGAGAAGGTGAAAGGCACAGAAATATCCTCTTTACTGATGAAAACATTTTTACGATTGAAGAACACTACAATAAGCAAAATGATAAAGTGTACGCTCACAGTTCTAAAGAAGCTGCTCAAGTGGTCGGAAAGGTACAACGTGGTCATCATCCTGCGTCAGTGATAGTTTGATGGGGCGTGTCTTATCAAGGAGTCATAAAACTACATTTTGTGTGAAAAAGGAGTGAAATTTACAGCCAAAGTGTATCAAGATACAGTCTTGGATCATGTTGTGAAACCTCTCAGCAATACACTTTTTAAAAATATACCGTGGACTTTCCAGCAGGACTCTGCACCTGGTCACAAGGCACGAACTATCCAAGCCTGGCTTGAAACCAACATTCCGGACTTTATAAGAGCTGAAGACTGGCCCTCATCTAGCCCAGACCTCAACCCTTTAGACTACAAATTATGGTCAGTTTTAGAGGACATGGCCTGCTTTAAACGACACTTCAACATTGAGTCTCTTAAAAAATCATTGGAGCAAGCAGTGGCGAAATTTCTCTTGGAAACAGTGCGTAAATCCATAGATTCGTGGCCAAACAGATTAAAGGCCTGTATAAAAGCCAAGAGATGGCCATTTCGAATAGAATATATTTTTTGCTGAGACTATGTAATCGATATGTAGGTATAAATTTTAATATTACATTACTTCATTAGAAAAAAAATGTATTTTCATTTGTAACAGAACTTAATAATAAACCGTTATATATATATAGATATATATATATATAAGGGTTTATATAAACCGTTTATAAGGCTTCCGTTTTTTCATCGGAAGTACGGAACCATAAACATTATGAAAGTTACCGAGTATATAAATTGATATAAAGTGATATTAAAATTAATTTTCTACAGTAAATTATACCAATTTCACGAGCCTATAGCTAATCATTTTCCTCATCATGTCAATCTGAACGTACCTATAAAACTCCATCAGATCAAGGACAAGCTGTAAATTTCTTGTAATCATCAGGACTTCATTTTCAAACTCCGTAATCTGTCTTGCATTTCCGATGTGAATTGGTGAAATTAACAAGTGTTATGACGAGGAAAAACGGTGCCTGCCTGCGATTTGTTCTCCAATCAGGTTTGCCCAAAAGAAAGGAAACCAGCTCGTGAATGCTCCGAGTGAAAGTTTAACAAGATTTCGTAACACAAGTTTTATGTAAATTTATTAATATAAAGAAAGCCATCGCAATCGGACGTGGACACTAACAGGTGACTTATTCAAAGCTAGACAGTGATCGAGTTAGTTGAATCATTAAATGTTATTACATTTGTTAAAACTAATTGAAGTGAAATTTTGCTATCGTAGTGAAATATCGTCATGCTGGACATTTAAATGGAAATCTGGATTATACAATTTATTATGTCGCGTTTTAACATCGTTCTTAAGGGTGTTGGTCGATTTAGACTATACGACATGAACTTCACGAATTGCATTTTCTTAACCAGATCACCGGATCACCAGATATGGTGATAATGACTCTCCTCTCACTTTCACCCAATAAGGACTTGACTGGTTTGGAGCGTTCGCAAGCTTTCTTCAAAGAAATGTGTTGAAGCTGACACTAACATGCGATTCTTTCGCCCAACGTTTTTTGCAATTTAATCAGACTAACTTTGTTTCGTGAATCTTCATTTAAAGCACTAACGTTATTTTTTTACTCCGAGAGCTTATGAACTTTAGTAATAGTTCAGTTTAATTGAATGACTTTGAATAGGTGACAAACGAGCACACAGTTCACCTGAAGGTGTTGTTGGCTGCGGCCCCTGACGTCTCGAAAGATATAAGATGGACTCGCGTCGTTACCCCTGAGGACTGAGATGGAATGGAAGGAGCAATCACTGGCAACAAACCTGTGATTGCCTCCACGGATCCCTACTCCACTCACCACGACAGTGTTCTGATCTCTAAATATGCTGAAAACTGTTTATTTTGCGTTGTGCCAATCTATGGCATAAGTTGCTGGAGTAGCACTACCAAGGCTTTGTTAAGTGAAGTAGAAATAGCGTAAAGATCAGTTTTAAAAGTGATGTTAAAAAAAACCATTTAGTATATAGACACAGACCTTTATAGAAGGTTTGGGGTTCTTAATGTTCGGAAGTTGTATATCCTGAAAACAGCAGTTGCTGTCACGAGGCCACTCCGTGTTTGAAGGAATACCACGAAATGACCAAGAAAATAATTATTTAGTTAATACTGCTTTTACTCAACGCTTCCGACAATTTAGTAGAGCTCATGTGTACATTAGAAACTGTGACATTAAATCAAAAACTGTTGAGGAGACGCAAACTATAGTCTAGCATTGTCTGGTAACGCTCAGTTATGAGGTTACTGAAAATGTACATCAAAGCGTAATAACTTCTGCGTGCTTTGTATTTAATCACAGTTATGTATTTATATAAATATACTACCATACAGCTACTTATAGTTGTGTATGGAATTGAGTATCAATTTAAGTACACCAAAACAAAAAAATAATTACATGATTATTTTTGCTTCTTGTAATCTGAACGATATAACAGACGGTTAAAGACAAAGGTATAAAAAGAAAAAAAAATGTTATCGTAACTAGACTTCACGGTACAGGCTTGTCTAGCGTGAAGGCATCAGTTAACACCAAGTGTTAATGAAATAGACGTTGGATTTAATTATTTTTTCTTGTAAATTTGTGTTTCTTTTTTCTCTGTGTATATCTCCAGCGCTGTAACATTTATTTTGTAATTTTTTTAATTATTTATACTCCATTAATGCGATTACCACAGGGACTCGGATCCTGTTTTTATTTATACATTTTAAGTATACACGTAGTTGATGACATATGGTGTCGCCAAATAACAGTTTGTTGGAAAAATTACAGTAAGTGAACAAATTTTAATCTAACTGAGCCGAGTTCATAACTAGATTTACTTTGTTTTATGCATTTATACTACTCACACATACACAATTTCTTCATTTTTATTTTTATTATAATAAATTAATGTTATAATAAATACCATTAACCACAATAAGGATTAACTATATTTTTAGAATATTTATATATGTAGATAGATAGATAGATAGATAGATAGATAGATAAACACTTTGTTGCTCACATTAAGGTAGGTGCAGTCAATTCACTAAACCTACACTTATAACCTAAATGTGGGCAATGGCAAATATATCTCATAAAACCGGGGTTATAAATAATGGCAAGCAATAACAGCAGATCGTTTCGTCTCGGACGATAAAAATTATAACTACATATCATTATGCTACAATCAACTTGTTTACAACTGTTAAACTCGCGTTAAGTACGTGAAAGCACAAATGGAATTCATTTAATTCAATTTCATCCTTTCTAGACTCACGCGGGAGATGAAACAGTTAATTTAACAGTCACGGTTAACGCAGCGGTTCCCAGTCCGTCGACCGTCGACACCTGCATTGAGTTGTATATATGTATACGTGCGAGTAGTAATGCGAGATATGGTACATGCGAGCACCGCCTAATTGTGTTGCGTTTTCTTTAAAATTCTTCACTGATTATCATGATTATCGTTAGTATACTTTCTTTCGGAAAGAGCCGTGATATATCAATGTATCACCCGTTTTTAATATACGTATGGGACGCCCACCAATCCGCAGTACAGTCGTGTGGGGGACCATTCTCTAAGGCCCTCTGTAAAGGAGGTCTTTCTCCAGGAGAGGGATTTATATATGTGTATATTGTGACAATAATCGATAACTGTCCACCTTATGATGTTCTTTATATACTATAGTTACAATCAAGCATTCACATGATGATAAGTGACGACTGCGCTCTATGACTTGCACACCCATCCTCAACAACGATTCGACATGCATACACGTCGCCATCCCTAAGGCCTGAGGTAGAATGCCTCCTTAGCTGTCATTGGATTGGTATTCCTCACTCACCGTTCGAAACACTTGTTATGCTGGTACTCTGCGAGGGTTAGACCTTCCCCGGTCGATCTATTCATGTAGTTGCAGTGTGTACCAATTGTTAGTTGTTACTCGGGCATCCTCGGTGTGCTACGACAATATGGTTCCGTAATGCTATCATACCCGGGTTCTCTTTAGTACACGACCAGCATGCCCTGATCGCCCGCGCCGTCAGTCACTTGCTACGACAGGAAATCTTATCTTAGCGCTATCCTATAAGCACTAGACTACCGGTCTGCGAGGCCCGAACATACCAGATTTTGCGTAAAAAAGTCACTCGTCTCAATTTGTGCCCTTTGTGCGGCGATCGACTGACGTAAAAAGGTCCATGTATGATGGGAACATTCCTGTCTATCGCTATTGAGATGAAAATGATAACTTTCTCTTTTTTTTAATCGGCATCGGCAATTAAATGCATCTAGCCTTACATTATTTATTAATAATGTTTTCTTATATTTTGGGAATACTATAGATTCAATAAAAATAACGTTGCCATGTTTATCGAGTTTATTTTTTACTTTTTTATCCCGACGTTTCGAGGGTGTTTCAGGTCCGGATATCATTTGAATTTGAATTTAAGTTTGTTAAAATTCTTTAACTTATTTAATCGGCTCCGTCGAGGTTCACTTTACTGTATTTACTACACTGAACTTACAGTTAGCTAAACTAACCGATTACGAAACTTAATTAAAACTTAAATAATAAGTAGTTCTCGTTTAATTAAGTATTTATTTCCTTATTTTTTGTAACAAACTAAGACATAAAAATTGACAAAATGAAAGTCAGAATTGTCAATAACCTGATCTATTATTAAACGAGCAATATTCTGATTAATTATTTTAGGTATATATGTATAGGTATCTTTTTTTATAATATAGATGACAAACGAGCTAACAGATCCCCCGATGGTCCCACCGCCCATGAACGTCCACAACGTTCGGCGAGGAAGTATTTCAGTCAACTAACTGAAAGATATACTATGCATGTATGTAGATTTGTTATTTTCCTTTTTTTTGTACGTATTAATTGATTGCTCTCATTTTTAATCTTTTTAACCTAAAACAAGTGAAGACGTTTAGCTCTCTTTGAACTATGTTATTGCATAGGAGCTTTAATACATTTTAATGTAAGTCTATGTTAAATAAATGAATATTTATTCTAATTACATTTGATAATAATAAATAATGTTATAAACATTTCTCAACGACACGTAAACCTACTGGATGACTCACCTTGCCACCTTTGCCTTTGTTTGTCCACTTCCTCATCCCAGTTATCCAAAATTTTTCCCGCCTTCTCCTTCGCACAGTTCCACGCATCGTCCTCGCCGAAGCAGTCAAATATGGACATAACACTCGGCGCAATATTCTTCCCCAAATTCAATACATATTCATACGAACGCTCAAACAAACTAGCACTCTGAACTGTAGAGCAAAATAGTAAAAATATTATGCAGCTTTTGGGTGACATAGTCGCATCTGTCAAAGTTCGCGCGGATTTGTTACTTTTTTTTTCGCGGCAATGACGCTCGCTTTCTCGCGGCCAAGGTTGCACTGACCGGAGCATGTGGATGGATTCTGTTTTATATGACGCCTACTTTCTTTTGACGCCAGTTGTGGACTAACCTCTGCAGTATGGGTGCGCTTGCACGGCCTTCTTTTCGTTACGGATATGTTTTACTAATTTGTTTGGTTGTGCCGATTGTTTTAGGGTTTCATTCATTATTTTTGGAGAAGGTCTAAGCCTTTTTGCATCCACTGTATAAATGATATTTACTTTCTTCTTACACAGTGAAACTCATGCAGAAATGTTATAAATAATTTTATTCAATAATTTCGAAGTATAAATATATTGCGAAATTATTGAGTGTGTACATTTGTTTTGTAAAAGAAAACTTGTGCTTTCTTTTACAAGCATCAGTTTGATAAATTAAATAAAGTCTTATGTGAATATTAACGTCTATATGTTAAAATACACGTATTTTACACTCATGAATTACAGAAAATAATCATTTATTTTAAGTAATTAATCAAAGCAACCAAAGTCACCATTACCAATTTCTCAAAAAAAAGTTGCTTTTACGAAAAAAAAAATTTAATATAATTTTTTTAGAAAATATTGCTTAAGCTAATATTATCGCAGATCTAGGGAAAACATAAGAACTTGAGGTAAAAACATGAGCTTTGTTTTGAATAAAAGTGTTTTGATTCTGCTACAGAACCATAGGCAACTCGACTGACCACTTCGAAAGGGATCTTTACAAGTCAAACAGTTATTGAGATACGAGAAATCACGTGTAGACCAATTATTCAACATACAAAATGTATATATGTTTGAACAAATCGATTGTCTATGCTTATTGGTTTTTTCACTTTCTATACCACCATAACACCAATCTTGGCGGTATGGTAGTCACGTGGGAATTACGAGTTGTAATACAGCTTTAAGAATGAGTTCTATAATAGATACTAATTCTACATAACTTCTTAGCAATTTTGTATATTTTTGTTTCTTTTATTGAGATGCGTGCATATTCTTGACACTAATACGAAAAGGCTTATTTTTCGTTGATACTTATTTAGGTACGTAGTCTGTAATATTATTTATTTATATAGCTTTTAACCATAATAGTTTGCAATTAAAATGCAAATTGAAACGAGCACCATTAGTTAGATTAGTGGAAAGTCTTACTAGGATGGCCATTTAACTAAAATGTAAAAACTGATTGACGTTGTCACTAAAGAAAAAGATGCAATTACCACAAATTTATCAAATAGAGGGAAAATATATAAAGGGTAGATTAATAAATAATTTTAAATATTGAAATTAATTATTTAAAGAAATAATACTACAAATGAATTGGCCGTATGGCTTCGTGTCTTAGCCTGTTCTAAAAAGGATAAACGCGACAAAAGTTATATGAAGCATCTAATAAGAGTTTCAGACCAACCATCATACGAACAAGACCTGGCTGTTTCTATTAGGGATAAATTAATATCATCATCGCATCTAATAAGCCGCAGAAGTAAGATACTAACTTTACTTACTTTTTGTCCAATATATATATATATATATATATATAATTAATGTAAAATATATATTTATAATTAATGTAAAAACTATAAGATACGAACGAACGTGTGAAATTTTGTGATACATATAGATGTACAAATGATCTTAGTAAAATTATTTTGAAAATCAAAATATGTGACGTATCAATTTACGACATTATTATATATTTAATAATTGTTTTAATAAATAAAGGAAAAGAATATGGTATACAATTTTAGAAGTAGGTATGTGGTATTGAAAAAAACATCGCAATGATACTATATTAACATGAAAATAGATTACATTTATTAATATAAAAATACCAATATGATTTGTTACAGTAATGAAGCAACAGGGTTCTGTTGCACAACCAATGTAAATTGTAACAGACCAAGTGACGTCCGTGACGTCAAAAAGCTAATTAGCTTTTTTTATGATAATCGTTTTATATAGTAACATATATGTCATAACTTTCAATTATAATAGAACTTAAATAGAATGTCCGCGTGATAATAGTGAAAGTGTTGTAGTAGTGGAGATGATTCAATCTGAATAAATCACATATATTTTTGATGAATAAATAAATATTTTACAACAGTTATAGTAAGTGACCCGAGATATTTAGATCCATGTTCGACAAAAATTCAAGATACACATAGGTATATATTATAGGCAAGAACGTGGTCCCGGTTGCGCCGACCCATCCGTGTTGCAAAAGAAACAAGCTGTAACATGTTTACCACAATTAAGGATGACAGACGTTTACACAGTTTACCTGATGCTGATTCCTTCGGACAGCATTTCATAAAGCAGATGCGTTGTCGCTCCTGTAAACCTAAGATGAATACATCCAGACTCCACGAAGATTCAAGATGCACATATATATTGTAAGTAAATTCCAACACGTCCCACCCCGGTGGAGCCAACTCATATATGTTGAATCTTGATATTCGCTGCAGTGTGGCTCTACAATGTAATTCTCGTACTTGTTAAATATTGTATAAGTCACGCATTTTAATAGCATACTTTCAAACCTTCAAAAAATCTGTCTGGACAATGTTTAATATTTCAAAAAAATAATAAAGATTTCAAAGTATGCATTTTTTAATTTCCATATAAAAACTCTATTTCGGGCCTCTGTTTATTATATGTCCGTCAATCACTGTTACATGTGCGTCTTCTTTTAATAATATACAAATAGCCCATGTTACTATATATAGAATATTATACATATAGTAACATAGGCTGGCCACATATACACATACTTCATTATTATATTTTATATAAATGTAATATGATAATGATTATAATGTAATTAAAGGCCGCCAACGCATTTACGACTCGTCTGGTGTAGCGAATGTTTACGGGCGGCGGTGATCACTTACCAAGGGCTGAGCTGTTGCTAGTTTTCAATCTATTCTATAAAAAAATAACTGTCGATAACACTACGGTTCGAGCGCTGTACATGACTATACGTTGCAAAAAGACCTGTCAGTGCGAGTGAGCGAGGAATATGCTGCGCTACGATCACACGTTTCACAAGCCAGCCTGCAGCGAGATAGTAAACAAGTAACTATAGAGTTATAAACAAACTCCTATAATTACAAGAGCTATTTTAATAAACTACATGTAGAATGCCATATTTTTTGTGGATGCAATGCATCAGTCGTCGGATAGAAATATAAAGCGAACTAATTCTTCTAAAAAAAAACTAATGTAAAACTAGTATGGCGACTTTTTCTATTTCAAACTTATTATTTCAATTTTAAATGAATATTTTTTCTATATAGAATAGGTTGCAAAGGACCAAGCTATATACCCGATGGTAAGCGATCACCGCCGCCCGTGACTCATCCGCAACACCAGACGAGTCGCAAATTCATTCCGCAAGGCACAGATATTTATAGATTCTAATTTTTATTATTATTTATATAGATACATAGTTGTGGAGACTTACACAATCAGTTGCAGATCTAGACTGGCTATACTCGGCGTTTCTGTGACAGAATACATCACTGGCTATACTCGGCGTTTCTGTGACAGAATACATCACTGGCTATACTCGGCGTTTCTGTGACAGAATACATCACTGGCTATACTCGGCGTTTCTGTGACAGAATACATCACTGGCTATACTCGGCGTTTCTGTGACAGAATACATCCGCAATAGGACAAGGCACATACACATAGCTCAAAGGATTCGCAAACTGAAGTGGCGGTTGGCTGGTCGTAGAGCTAGAGTAGATACGATAACCGATGGGGAGGAAATGTTCTTGAGTGGGCTGGCAATTGCGGTGGTGACCCCCCACTAGATGGAGCGATGACCTAGGCAAGTTTGCGGAAAGTCAAGGATGCGATAGGATCGTGCTTTGTGGTAATCTATGGCTACCCCATATATTACACAAGGACTGTGCTCTGTGTCGGAGGTTAATGTCAGCATGTAGCTATTTCTTTATCGTAATAATAAAAAATAATCCCATAGTCGTGTTTGCAAACGGGTTAATGCCGACCAGCCTCTCGAATCAACAGAGGCGATTGGGAATCTGTGACGGGCATCTCCGGGCTCAAATGCAGAATGCGGTACTATTCGATAGGTATCGCATTCTCTATTAGGTTTTCTCCCTCTCCCCCTAACCCTCGACCGCTTGTGACTGCTGGCGAGGAAGTATCGTCTCGAATATTAGTCTGGTTTTTTTGTAATGTGTATATTTGTTATATTTTATTTAACAACCAAATTATAAAAAAGAAATCCTTTAAATAATCATAAATATATACACCTGTTATATTCATTGTAGCCAATTACTGGCTATAAGACATTTTGACCCATAAGGTTGGCAATGCTTCATGCTGGGGAGTGCATGCAGTTTAGACACTAGATTCTGTTGATGTTGACGCTGTTAGCCAATGCGGCTTTTTTATTGTATTGGAGTACTGCATGTGGGCTACATCTCAGCTGGTAACAGGTTCTTGACGCCTATATTTGTACTCTACAAGAAATCATATTGTACCCCTGGCGAACCATACTTGATACTTCAGCAGCATTAGTAAAGGTCTCCGGATCACGAACAGCAGTGTTATGCTGTTATTTTACGCTGGTATTCCGTGGTCGCATTCTTTCTGCAGGTCGAGCACACTGCAGCGTGGCTGTACCACTCTGTCAAAATACTAATCATCATACTGTTTGTCTACGATCTAGGTGTAATGGACTGATGTACAAAAAAATAAAGAGTACAAAAATTGTATATGGCCAGTTCTAGATTTACCATTATTATTCAAAACTAAACAAAAAAAAATGTTTAAAAACATTGCGAAACTATCATTCATATCAGCAAGAAAAAATAAACAAAAATTATATATTTCGTAATGTAGGCTGCAGATCAAACAACATTTGTCTTCTTTTCTCAAACCGAAAAAAAAGGAACTTACTTTATGAGCTTGTGATGTAAGAAGCAATCTTTATTCTAAAAAACGTAATGCGTACGCGCAGGACATAAATAAGACAGGAAAACGAAAGTTCGCCGTAAATTCACTTTCTTTTTACGCACGCACTGATTAAAATTTTGAGTGGTTGAGTAGTTAGACCCCTCATTAACCCAAGACTGGTGTCTTGGGATAATGAGATGGGGTCGTCTTCGCAAATATTAGTATAAATAATTGAGAAGGTATAAAATGTCCAATACCATAATTATTGGTAAGACTTGGCCAATGGGAAGTACAGGTGCCAAGCGGAGACGGTATTTTTTTTTATTGCGGGTGACATATTAGCACACAGTTCACATAAGTAAGTGTTTCTTGCGGCCCACGCCCACATTCATCAGATAGATAAGAAATCATAATGCAGATGAGTTTTCACTCCTGGGACTGAGATCGGATGCTTCGTCACCTGTAATAAGTCTTGGGATTGGACATTCAGCATTCGAAACACAGCAGCGTTGTGCTGGTGTTCTATGAGGGCCTGGTCTTTCCCTATAACAGTGGTGTCGACATAACCCATTCATGCTGCTGATAGACACAAGCTGCAGTGTCAGTCTACCACTGTTATTGTTCTACACCAGAGGAGTCGCAGACGCGCTGTCGGCCCTACGCACATGCGTTGTCACCCCTGAGGACAGAGATTTTTTTTTCCTTCAATGCCCTACACTCACTATACGAAAGACAGTTAGTATTACGCTGCTATTATATGATCCTCTACGTCGCTGCGTTGAATGTTATCAGATGCAACTGCGCGGAATGTATTATAGTGCCTCAGGTTACACAATCGGTGGTTAATTTGGAAACTATCTTACCGTGACTTAACAGGAGGTAATTAAAAATAGATTAACATTTGTTAATATATAAAATTTGTTAATATATATTTAATTACTAGCATCTGCCCGCGACTCGATCTGCGTGGACATCAGAATTGGTTCCAGAGAGAAATGAAAAATGTGTAAGACTTCTGACATGGTCAGCTTTACGTCGGTTGCTTAAGGGAGTCCCAGAACTTACATGTACTGGTGGAAGATAATAAATCATACAATATCATCTCCTACATTATTCATATCTTTTAGGACCCAACTCTGAAGTCCACACAGACGAACTCGCGGGCAGATGCTAGTTTGAACATACATTGATAACCGTAGTTAAGTCATCTTCCATCCATTTAGAGATTAAATGTATTCTACGTGTTAATCCAGGTTATATATCAGTGTGCTAAATTTCATAATAATACGATCAGCTGATTTTGCGTGATTGTGTAATTTGTGAAACAAACCATCTTCATGGAACCGATTTTTTTTATTTATTGAGAGTAACAAAAGAGCAGACAGTTCACCTGATGGCAAGTGATTCCTGCGGTCCATGAGATCTACATTCATCCTTGCCACGGAATCATAATGCAGATGCATTGTCACCCTCGAGGACTAAGATGGAATGCCTAGTCACCAGTAATAAAGGTCCGAATCCCTAAACTCGCCAGAAGAAACACAACAACATTATGGTGCTATTTTACGCAGGTATTCTATGAGGGCGTGGTCCTACCCAGCTGACCCATTCATTCCACAGCTAGAAATATACTGCAGTGTAGCTCTACCTGTTTTTATTATTATTAATAAGGGTAAAAATAATGGGTTGGGGAAAACTTATTTTCGTATTTTATAATTAAAAAGTTGCAGTAAAATCTCTTTGCTTGTACTGTCTGTATATTGTTGGTTTTGATACAACCGTTATTTTTATTGTTATAAAAACAGTTTCCCGCCAATTTTCTATTGTTTTTCTGTCCCCCAAAATAGGTGAATCTAATGAAGAAATTCGAGACGTTTTGTAGTTTTGCTACAAAAATGGTATAAATGCAACACTAGCCGTGATAAAAAGTTAGACGTATATATTACTTCGACAGTGTCAGTAAGAGTAGCACAAAATTGGTTGAAGCGTTTTCAGTCCGGGAATTAGGATGTGAATGATGAAGCTCGCTCTGATCGACTTGTTACTTGAATTCGATGCCATTTTTGAAAAAGTGGAACAAGATAGGCATATTATTAGTTGCGATATAGCTGAAAAGTTAGAAGTGGACACCAAAACATTTTTGACCTACTTGAAAAAGTCTGGATTTACAATAAAACTCAATATTTGGGTGCCACACGAGTTCATTGAGAGAAACGTAATGAATCGTGTACTCATTTGTGATTCTCTATTCAAAAGTAATGAAACCGAACCGTTTTTGAAAATATTGATCACTGGTGATGAAAAGTGGGTTAACTACGACAAGAACTTATGAAAAAGATTATGGTCAAAGTGCAGTCTATAGCGAAACTTGGATTAACTCGCAATAAGCTGATGCTGTGTGTACGGTGGGATTGGAATGGCATCGTTCATTGTGAGCTTTTACCGTCTGGCAACCTATTAGGTGTTACTTGTTTTCAAGGTTTAATTCGTGGAATGGTTATACCAGATTTTTAAAACCTTAATTGTAGCTGTCCGACAAAAAACTTACAATTGATTTACATACCTGAATATCTCAATACCGCAATCCGGTGTAAGGTCAGGTTTTCTTTACTGTAACTAAAAAAAAAAAAGTAAGTACATGGATAGGTCGACTCAACCGGGGAAGGACTCAAACACGCATTCACGGAATATCAGGGTGAAATAGAAGCATAACGCTGATGTGTTTTGTCTCAGTTCTCAGGAGTGACACTCGCACACTGTTTACTCGATACTGATGACCGCGAGATTTACCCCCGATAAGGAATCATAATACAGATGCGTTGTCACCAAAGAGGCAATAAGATTTAATTAAAGCCTCGTGATAAGGGTCTCCCAATATTCTATATATATAACATATTCCATATTTTATATATTCTATATGAGCGCGGTCCTTCCTCGGTCGAGTCGATCTATTCATACTTGAGCATGAGTGTATTGAATCTTAGTTGAGGATGGAGTATCATCCTGTTAGTTAATATTTATTTATTTATTTAATTTGGGACATCTACAGCGCATACATGAAAACAATCCAAATTTACAAATTAACGATTATCGTGTTACATAAAAATCAATGGACACAAAACAATTACTGAATAAAATAGAAACAAAAACAGAATTAAATTATCGAAATGATATAAAATAAAATCGTTACCAAATGAATTTTTAAATTACATAAAAAATAAATTAAATTAAATGAAGTCAAAATCAAACTCACAATAAAAGTAAAATTAAGTGGGAATCAAATTAAAAGTCATCGATAAAATGAAACTGTTAAAAATGCTCGTAGGCTGGCACACAAGGTAATGAATACCGACGAATGCCGTAAAATCTATTATATATAGACAGAATCACAAAACGAATTTAATAAAGTTAATGATAATATTAAACAAACATTTGGTTTACAATCAACTAATAGAAAAATCCAACTTAGACCTACCCAGCTTAATTCAAACATATATTTGTCTGACAAATTAATCTGGGTTCAATACTGGACAAATCCTGGACATTGCGTAACTTATTATTTAAAAAAAGAAAGAGCAAGTAGCCGAGTTCCTTGCCGTTGCTTCTCGTTAGCAGCTGCCTCCGAAGCGGTGGTCCTATTAGCTACCTCGACGATTCAAAAATGTTTTGTATAAACCTACTCAAATAAAACTTCATTCGATTTAATAAACGTGACAGCAAAGAAAACGATGAAAAAGTTAGTAAAAGAAGAGGCTGAATTGTATTTAAATGGAATGGACCACGATCTCAAAGAATAGCTGTTTTTTTTTACCAAAATAGGTAGCAAACTCCGCAACTTCAGACGAGTCACCGGCGTTACTAGCCTTTAAGAAAAATTGTTCTGTGTAAACAACCGAAACCGCAATTACTGGTGACGAAGTATTCTATCTCTGTCTTCAGGGGTGACAATCCTTGCATCTTGGATATTGAGGATGGACGGGTCGGCAGTCATTACCATCAGGTGAACTATATGCTCGTTGGCCACCCTTAATATTATAAAAAGAAATCTGTATATACAGTTTTTTTTATTTTTAATGTTTGTACATATTTTTTTTATAAACGCGTTACGTCATGTAGTAAGGAAGACAGTGATCCGACATATATCATCGGGTAAGCTGTGTGCTCGTTTGTCACCGTTACTTGCGTTAAAATAATTGTAAATTTAAGAATTGTAAATCCCCACTGTGTATTTTTTGCGGTAACATAAATATTTTTCCACCCAAATTTATTATTTATAACGTTTCTTTGTCTTACACATTCATACATAATTAGGTTATAATCGTTAATTGGGTTTTCTTTGGAATTAAATTATATTTTTAAATTGATTTAAAATCATATTTGCCGTTAAAATATATATATTGTTAATAATGTTTTAAGGACAACAGCATAGTGGTGCCGTTTCCTCTAGCGATGTGGTGAGGCGTCCGGAGACTTTTATTGCTGGTGACGAGCCATTCCATATCTGTCATCAAGTATGACAACCCATCTGTATTATGATTCTTTATCGAGGAATGTAGGCATCATGGGTCGTAGGAATCACTTACCATCAGATGAACTCTGTAAAACTCTAAAAATTAGTGTACTATGTTTTTTTTATTAGAGTAACAAAATTACACACATTTCACCTGACGGTAAGTGATTCCTGCGGCCCATGACATCTACATTCATCCTTGATAAGGAATTATAACCCTTGAGGACTGAGATGGAATGCCTCGTCACCAGTTATAAAGATCTCCGGATCCCTGTACTCACCAGACGAAACACAGCAGCATTATGCTGTTATTTTACGCTGGTCTTATGCGAGGGCGTGGTCCTTCCCCAGTCAAGCTGTACATTTCATGCCGAAGCTAGAAACAAAGTGCAGCGTAGCTCGACCACTATTGTCCCGTGTCAACGTCACTCCGTCTAAATCATTCTCCAATCTTATTCCACGTGCATTACTATCGCCTCTGTAGCGCAACAGGGATGTTTGCAGAGGTACGAGTCGACTGCTTTAACGTTGTAATGCGAGATGTGCGTCTCTGGTGTGGACAATACGGCCTAGCTCCAGTAAAATTCTTGCCGTGATAGCTATACGCTATTTCGGCAGGATTGTTTTTATATGAACTACTGCACTAGCCTACATGTAACATACAATCATCAAAATTCAGTGTGTATTTACTAACAAAGTATGAGTCTTGTGCTTGAGATAAATTATTATTATTACATCGGAATAGGAAAACGCCTCCGGCACTATAAATTATTGTGCGATGATCTCATCAATTTCATGCCCACACAGGTGAAGCTAATAAAAGCGTGCTAAAAAGAATGCATTTCGCGTTCATAATTAACGTCTTTAACATATTCCGAGTTAATTTTCATTATGACCCTTGTCAAGAACGCAATTACTTGTGTAAGGTACGGTACACCTTCGAGAACGATCTTGAAAAATATTTTTTATTAATCTGGTTTGAATTTTTATGCAGCGTGCATTTAGAAGTGATATCATATCATTTCACGCTCAAGTGGTTATATAAAAACGTTATTAGTTTGTATCGTGTTTTAAAATAATAAATAACAATATTTCTTCGTTGGCTATTAAATGATAATATAGTAATAATTACTATCAAAGTTCATCCAGCTATTTGTGTCAAAAACGGTAAATTAGCGGCATATATATATATATGCCACTGCAGATAAGAGGACTTTTCATGTATTCAAAATATTATTTCTTAGACATGCTTTTGTTCATCGCCGAGCACCGGGGCTCGAACTCGGATTGCTAGTGTACCATGAATTTCAGGTGGAGAAAACGAATATTTCGTGCATTCCACATTCTGTGTTAGTTGATGTCAAAACTGAACCATACGATCTCATTGCATGCATTGGACAGACTAGGAGAGAAGACGAACGTCTTTGTATTTGTTCGTATGCGTACGGGTAATATGTTTCACATAGTGTAGTTATGTCGCACTTGAAAACTAGCTCCAACGTGAATCTCCCGTCCAGTTCCTGGCAGACGAACACATCTCCACAAACGCCGGCCATCTTTCAACAGAACTACCTCGGGGGGTCCCGGCATGTCTTGCGTAAAGAGGCATGGAACGCGTTCATACCTTCACCTCTTCACGCAAGACATGCCGGAACATGAGCGCGCCCCATTTGCAACGACCCCCCCGAGCCCACCACCTAGAGGCCATTCCAAAGCTAACAGTGCACCAGCAATTCCAGTCCCCTGCAGCAGATCAAGTCTCTGCCGCTCACCATAATTCCACAGCGGAGGATAGAGAGAGCGGCAAGGTAACACCGAAATTCCGCTCCCTCGACTCCACCTCGCCTGCCGGAGAGCAAACGGTGCCCCACACCTCCACTGCACCCCATTCCCTCGCAGTCCACCTAGAGTTGTCATCCTAGACCGGCCTACCTCTACGTGTGTGACCAAGTCACTGACTGGCACGAGAACCCGCTCGGGTAGAATGAGGGCGATAAATATATACTGTGTTTTTTCTATTTTTATTATACTTGTGTGCACCAGGCGTCGGAGTAACGAAGTTTATTTTTTATTTCTCTCATGTTATCTTCTATTAATACTTATTATATTCATATTCTTCTTTATTCGAACACATGCACTTGGCGTTGTCAGCTAGAAAGCAACCGACCCTATCATTTTCAATAACGATAATAGACTATCGCGCAGTTAATAATGCAAGGCAATTAAACACGAATTTAAAAAGAATGACAAGTGAGCATGTTTGCGATCGTTGCTGTTGCTCGACGAAGGCCAGTCCGGTCGGCGACTTCCGCGAGTAACTTACTTCTAAGCCGCGAACGGAGTCGGCTGACGCAGCCAGTGCAGTGGTGGCCGGAATTAGAGTGACTCGTGGACAATAGAGCGCGGAGTCCGACCGATGACCACGATGAGTGACTCGGAAGCTTCAACGGAAACCGCGACGGCCACGCCAAACACGTCGCCGGATGGGGAACGGAAGAGTGCGTTCTCCTTCAATCTCCTGTTGAGAACTGTGTTTCATTTGGCAAATCTAGCCTTGTGCTCGTTCGTGTCCATTTGGGGGATCGTTATGTGTATGACAATAGATACGGAGATTCACACGGATCCCATTTTAGGGGATCTAAAACATCTCGCGGCTGCTTTTGGAACGAATTGGAATTATGTAAGTGTTTTTTTATTATCAATATATTTTATATCTATTATGGAGTTTATAGGAACAATAAATGTATTATTGTTCCTAAAAACTTTACTAATGAATACGATAGTTGGAAATAATTATTTTAATGGTTGTTTTTAAACGGACGTATTAAAAACATTGTAGTTTTATAGTTACTTTTGCATAAATCTCATATAACTACATTGTACTAACAAACCAAGGATTCTTGAGTTAAAGACGCCACTGATTAATAAAAAGGTTCTATATATATGTATATATATATATATATATAGGTATATATATATATATATATATATAAATATACATATATTTACGATAATTTTTGATATTAATAAAAAATAATTTAATTATATAGATATATAAAACAAATTGATATCGAAACAAGAATTACCTATATGTTTAATTAAGAACTAAATGTATTCTAGAAATAAATTTAATTGTTTTAATAAAAGAAAAGTAACGACTTCTTGGAAGCAATAACACGAAAATTAAACTACTAAGAAAACTATCGGCTACGTTTCTTTAAATAATATAATATATAATATAATATTAAGTATATTGTATGTAATTATAAATTAAAAAATATATATATTTACATAAATACAAATATCCGGATCCCAACACTCACCAGACGAAGCACAGCAGCGTTATGCTGCTATTTTACGCTGGTATTCTGTGAGGGCCTGGTCCTGCCTTGGTCGAGCTGACCCATATATTCTGCTGCTACAAACAAATTGCAGTGTAGCTCTACTGCTAGATCTTCTGCTTCACGATTTAATATATTAATGTAAAACATATTATAACAATTTTAAAGTCTGTTTCAAAACGTTTGTAAATTTTATAAAGAATCTAGTTTCTTAAGTGCTGGGATGTCTAATAATAAACTAGTGGCATTAGGTGCGCAGATGTCGCATCAATGTTCTTTAGATGTGCAGCTGTTGCATCAATGTTCTTTAGATGTGCAGCTGTTGCATCAATGTTCTTTAGATGTGCAGCTGTCGCATCAATGTTCTTTAGATGTGCAGCTCTCGCATCAATGTTCTTTAGATGTGCAGCTGTCGCATCAATGTTCTTTAGGTGCGCAGCTGTCCCATCAATGTTCTTTAGATGTGCAGCTGTCGCATCAATGTTCTTTAGATGTGCAGCTGTCGCATCAATGTTCTTTAGGTGCGCAGCTGTCGCATCAATGTTCTTTAGATGTGCAGCTGTCGCATCAATGTTCTTTAGATGTGCAGCTGTCGCATCAATGTTCTTTAGATGTGCAGCTGTCGCATCAATGCTCTTTAGATGTGCAGCTGTCGCATAAATGTTCTTTAGATGTGCAGCTGTCGCATCAATGTTCTTTAGATGTGCAGCTGTCACATCAATGTTCTTTAGATGTGCAGCTGTCGCATCAATGTTCTTTAGATGTGCAGCTGTCGCATCAATGTTCTTTAGATGTGCAGCTGTCGCATCAATGCTCTTTAGATGTGCAGCTGTCGCATCAATGTTCTTCTTTTAATTAAAAGAATGCTAGCAGTGCGATTAGTATTACTAATCTTCTCGTTGACCACACTAACAAAGCTTAAAATGTCTGTTCTGTGGAGTTCGTTCACGATAATAGTCTAATGGCTTTTTCGTCGGTTTCGAACCTATGTACGTCTCTAAATTTCGATGTCCGTCCACAAAACAACTTAATAAAAGTTAATAAGTCTTAAAGTCACTCAAGGACGACATTAATTTTGGTTAAAGTTGCGTGAGGTGATATTTAAATTAGGACATGTTCATAATATTAGGAGCTGACAGGGAAGCAGACGGTAGCCCGTGTCGCTGACCCTGCATGTGAACCTTCCTCCGATGTTACATCGGAATAAGGATGGGGACGTCGAGTGAGTGCCGCTGTGTTTGCGCAAATGCGTACGGCACTGTAAATTTACAGTGGTAGAGCTACACTGCAGTTCTTGTACCAGCGTGGGATAACAGCATAACGTTGCTGTGTGTATATATACATATATATATACATATATATATACATATATATATATATATATACACACAGCAACCTTAATTACCTTTTCGATTTTTTCGTGGGTCGCGACATAAAAATGGTTGAGACGGGATAGGTGTAGAGTGTTCATTTTCTTTTTTTATAATATTAGGTGTGACAAAGGAGCACACGCTTCACGGAGGGTAAGTGAGGACTGCGGCCCCTGTCCTCTATTTCCATCCTCAAGGAAGCATCTTGCACGTGCGTGGTCAGTCCCGAGGACTCCGATGCGCATTCCATTTTAGTTCTCAGCGCTAAAAACGATCGTTAAATAACATTTGTTAAATAATCGATACTACCACTGTCACTATTCTAATTATATCAGACCGTTATGCGGTTTATTACGATACGTCTGCAATCATCCATTGTAACTTGTCCATATAATTTAATTTGCGATTATTATCACTCGTTATCTACGTAATAAGCAACTTATACTCATCACCATCACAAACATCAATAGTCCACTGCTGGACGTGGGCCTCCAAGATTGCCGAAGAGTATGATCCTGGGCCACCTGTATCCATTGACTTCCCGCAGACTTGACTAGCTCGTCGCTCTAAGTTTTGCCAGTAGTTTAACCAGTGTTGCCAATGATAACCGTATGGGAAGCTCATACTCACTCGGCGAGTTATGAAGCGGGCTATGCTCTCTGGAGGGGAGGCCTATGTAGAACAGTGGACTATACACAGGCTGTGATGATATTAACTCTAAAAGTACAGATTATTAGATACTTGTTTTTATATAGTGGCAATCATGTTAAATATTACCATACAATTCGTTATGATTTTTTTTTAATAGAGAGTAACAAATGAGCTCACAGTTCACCTCATTGGCAAGTATTTCCTGCGGCCCATGACTTCTAGATTCATCCTTGACAAAGAATCATAATGCAGATGCGTTGTCACCCTTGACCACTGAGATGGAATGCCTCGTCACCAGTAATAAAGATTTCCGGATCCCTACACTCACCAGACGAAGCACAGCAACATAATGCTGCTATTTTAAGCCGGTATTCAGTGAGTGTGTGATCCTACCCCAGTCGAGCTGACCTATTCATTCTGCAGTTAGAAACAAACTGTAGCGTAGCTGAAGTTTATCCGGACACAATAGTGATCTATACAAACATACGGAGGTAGAGGTGCGCTTTAAATAGTTTCTATTAGGAACATGAATGAGTCCGATATCCGCAGTAGAACGAGGATGACATAGCTGAAATGATAAGAGCTTAGCTTATGAAGTGCCAATGGGCTGGCCATGTTTCTCTTAGAACTGATAACTGATGAGGAACAAAGTTTCTTTTTTGGCTTCCTTGGACTGACAGTCATAGTGTAGGGCAACTTCCCAATAGATAGAGAAGAAATTTTATTTTATTAATTATTATTTTTTTTTTTATGTTATTTTATTGATATTCTGGCCCGGGTGGGATCAAGCTGGCACCAGCGTGAAGAAGCAAAATGGCACAACGGCGTTACATTAAGGATAAGGAGACATTCTCATGCATCTTGAATCAAAATGGATTTGAAAGGCCACATCAGGTGAACTGTGTTCACCCCTCGCCACTTATATTATAAAAAAAATTAAACGATATCATGAAATGCCAACACGACGTAAATGAAGCCTGGCTACGCTGGTAAGCCAATTACCACGTGTTTTGTAACAAAAATACAAGATGGAAACATTCCATATTCTATACAGCACAGATTATGTGAGTCGATTTCGAATAGCTTTTTGATAATAGACCTTTCAGCAGTCGAGCCCACCCATTTATGATACAGGAACTAGCGATAACGTTTTGCATCCATCAGATTTTTTCTTGTAAAGAGTCCTTCAGCGCTACAGGCGTATTTCTGGTTTATGTCTACTTTGTGTACCACCTCCTAAGCACTGATTGTTTTGAACATCCTTTGTTAATATAAAATATCAAATGTTTAAGTAATAAAAAAAATATATTTGTCATTTTTAGGCTAGAAGCTTCTTTTGTATAGAATATGTGGCAAACGAGCTAGCAGTACCACCTGATGGCAAGTGATTCCTGCGACTCGTGGACCTCCGCAACACCATAGGAGTCGCAAATGCGCTGCCGGCCATTATGGAAGCTCATTTCTTAAAGCTCATAGAATAGCATAACTTTTGAACAATATGAATAGAAATAAAAACAGTAATAAATAAAATCAGTAAAATACAAATAAAAGTTTGTTTATCTTATGTTTTATAAGACATGACAATTGCGACCTCTTAAGCACTATGAACCTCTTTCTGGTATATGTGGCAGTTATTGCTATGGAGTAGCAGTGGTAGAACTACGCTGTAGTTTGTTTCTAGCTGCAGAACGAATGGCTCAGCTCGACCGGGGTAGCGCCACGCCCTCGAAGAATACCAGCGTAAAATAGAAGCATCATGATGCTGTGTTTTGTATGGTGAGTGTAAGGATCCCGAAACCTTTATTTACTGGTGACGAGGCATTCCATCTCAGCTCTCAAAGGTTACAACGCACCTGCATTTTGATTCATTGTCAAGAACGAATGTAGATGTCACGGGCCGCAGGAATCACTTGCCATCAGGTGAACTGTGCGCTCGTTAGTTACTCTCAATGTAAAAAAAATGCTGCAATAAAAACAATTGTACATCACACATCACATCATCAGCTTGTATCAGTCCATCCAAAACAATGTGATGATGGGTTCAGCTAGTGGAATCATGAGCCCTTCAAGTTCTCTTCCTTCTGCTTCCAGACCATATACACCACCACCACGTTGGTATAATTACGTTACAATTATCAACAATAGCAATAATTGTATCATTGATAATGATAATTATATTGCGTTGAAGGTTTTTTTTGAATAAAGAAGGAAAACTAACAAATCTGTTTTTATTTCATAGAAAAAATTATTTATGTTACCAACCTATTTATAAGTAAAAATAATTTATGTAGATTGTATACAATTTGGAGGAAATATTTATTTTTTTACCTTCACAGTACGCGGCCAAAGTCAGATCCTTTGTGTAAACGAATGTAATTGGTGCTGATTTAGCACGTGCTCCGTGGTGAGAAAATTATCTTAAGGAAACGTGCATGGTTTGTTACACAACCATCAGGGGAGCCGCATGACCGACAATGCTTAAGAATTTTAAATTATTGAATTTACATTTAAGAAATTAAATAAAAGCAAAGGTAGAATAATCAATAAACAAGACGATCTTAAGATGTCCCAAGAGATGTCTAAAGAGGAAGGTCTTAATCATAGGTTTCCCCAGATGGATATATACAGAATGTACAAAAAGGATTTTACCAAAATATAAATACGTAAATTCATCAGATATTTTGCATCTCACATATGTGACTTGGGCGCCACAATCCCTCCATACTTGAGTGCAATAAAATTTATCCTTTTGTCTTTTGAGATGTCTTGACAAAACAATCTATCTATATAAATATACACAAAAATGCGTAATTAAATATAACACAAACAACGACGAGACAAAGGAAAATTAAACACGTAGACTTTAGTGCAGAAATAATGAACAGACGCTACCCTGTCAATCAATTGCCAGGCATTTAAGTCCTCATCATTTGGAAAAATATTAACGATAAAAACTCAAGTGTGGCTTTATTCTTAGATATGTCTAAGGCATTTGATTGCATAGTTCATAAAGTTTTACTCAAAAAATTAGAAAATTTAGGTATACGAGGAATCGCCCTTAAACTGTTTGAGACTTATCTAGAAGATCGCTACCCAGCAACTATTTTAACAAATTACAATAAAACTAATAAGAGCATTGAAACTGTTCAATCTAAGCTTAAAAAAGTAAATCTTGGTGTGCCACAAGGTAGCATATTAGGCCCAGCTCTCTTTTTGATTTACGTCAATGAACTGTTTAACGTCACTAAACATCTGTGTGTAATGTTCGCAGATGCTACTATCTTCTTCTGGGTTTTGATTCGGGGTAAAATTTTAAATAAAGACGATTTTAAAAACGAAATTAATAATCCCTTAAAATTAATAATAACTTCGCTGAAGTCAATCAATCTTTTGGTTAACCTATCTAAAACTAAAATACTACATTTCAGAAATTTCTAAACTTGTCCACTTAACCTAAACATAACGTGTGATAATACTAAAGTAGAAGTAGACAATGTCAACTTTCTTGGAATAAAAATTGACCCACATTTAAGTTAGAAATCACATGTAGACAAAATTAATAAGAAAATATCTATCTACTGTTATGTACTCTCGTTATTATCCAGCTCAACATCAGTTAGTGTTACAAAAAATGCATACTTTGGTTATGTAGTATATCCTTTGCTTATATACGGCATAGTATTTTGGGGCAATGCAAGTAACATTTAAGAAGCATTTGTGCTTCAGTATGTATTCGCATAATATACAACTTGAAAAATCGAGAAAGTGTAAGAAGTGTATTCAAAGAACAAAGAATCTTAACGATAACTTGTATTTCTATCTTGGAGTTATGTCTTCTAACAAAAGCAAAGAGGAATCATCACTATTTTCAAGCTAAATCTAGTGAGAGCCGTAACTTACGTGCTGTCTACCAACACGATCTTAAATTGCCTACCATAAAAAATCAAATATATTATAAAAGTGCATATGTCAATAAGGTTTACATAAAACATAAAATCAATGAATGGTAAAGTTTTTAAAATAAATCTAAAGAACTCATTGCTAGATCAAGCTTTCTACGCAATTCAAGATTTCTTTAACTATAAGCATACAAACTAAGGTGGTCCCTTGGCCAAGGATACGATATGTGAAATAACTTTTGTTTGATAATGATAATGATCTAGGGCATAAGGAGGCTTTGTTTAACAAGATTTAGTTATAGCTGCATTATATTATTGTTGGTAGACGTTCCCATATGTTGTTTCGTTGTATTTGTACTGTTTCTTAATGCTATCTTGTATACAGTTGTATGCCTCATTATCGTATTACGCACCCGAAGGTACTCCTAACTGTTGTTAGTATTTATAAATATTTGTAACTTTGTACATAGTTTGCAATAAATGAATTTATTATTATTATTAAAACAATGAAACATTTACTTCAACACTAACTTGTAATTCAATAACAAACAATTGAGCAAACAAATCCAATGGGAGCGATGGCTTTGCATGGCTATTCAAGATTTTTAAATGTTTTTTTTATTTAAAAACTAAATGATATTTGCGTATGGAACTAAAGAGGCGCAGCTTCACGTCCAAAGAGTCATAGTTGCCGACACCTGCGTTAGGTATTTATATTTTTGTTCTTATTGTCGTCTGTTTTAGAAGAACATAATCTGTCTGTTGAAGTTGTGAAGACAAGTTTTATATAATTAAGATTTCTTGATTATATTATTGTTGGCAAACGAGCACAATTCATCTGACGGTAAGTGATGGTAGGTAGGCTGCGACATCCATTTCTTGCCATTTCCATAAATAGCAATGCTATGTAAGAACTGTGTTAAATCACTGGTTGGTTTTGTGCTTCGAAAAGCTTACGATGAAGCAGTTTAGAAGAAGACTCTCAGAAATTATATCAGTATACCTAAAGTTCGAATTTGTAAGTTGATAAGTTTAACCATTATCATGAAGCAAGTTGTCCACCGCTTGCGAGTGATGAAGTTCACTTATCATTGCATATGGATTCCACTCATAAACTTATCACTGCATACGGATTCAACTCATAAACTTATCATTACATACGAATTCAACTCATAAACTTCGTAAAAATTGCAATAAATTCTTATAAATAACATCGCTTGCATTGTTTTAAGAAAATACCTGGCCGAGGTGAATGAACTGCGTTCACCTCAAAAGGTTTCGCTTATACTGGGCATGAGGGTAAACACTGGAAGGGCTTCAGGCTTTGTCTATTTTTTTTTATATAGAGAGTAACAAACTTACAGACAGTTCACCTGATGGCAAGTGATTCCTGCAGGACATGACATTTACATTCATCCCTGACAAGGAATCTTAATGTACATGCGTTGTCAGCCTTGAGGACTGAGATGCAATGACTCGTCACCTATAATAAAGATCTCCGGATCCCTACACACACCAGACGAAACACAGCAGCTATTTTTGCTGTGTTTCGTCTGACGCTGATATTCTGTGAGGGCGTGGGCATGCCCTCGTTGATCTGACCTATTAATTCTGCAGCTAGAAACAAAATGCACCGCGTGGTCAATGGGTAGAGTACCGAGCTGCAAAATCATGGGAATCGTGTTTTAATTCCAGTCGAGGCCGGTAAAAGAAAAAGTAAAGTAACTTTACGTCGCGATTCACGAAAAATCAAAAAGGTAAGAAAAAAACCTTGCGAAAATTATAATATCATATTAATTAATAGTTTATTTATACGTTTAAACTTTCGAGAGTGCCCCAAGTAGACTCAATTTTAAGTCCTAATGCAACATGTATTAAGAACAGATATATATCGGATAGTACATAAAAACGCAAAATTGCGCTTTACGAATATAAAATAACGCCCTTGTAAATAACATTTAATTTTATAAAACTACATTAAAAATAATTCGTTTAATAAACGAATGTTTTGCATACGGGTGTTATTTATTGAACTGTTTAATAACAAACGCAATCGCTCCATTAATACACTACGTGATATCTAAGCTCCACAAGGTTCGCGGAAGTTGGTCCTCATGTTTCGTCACAAGAAACGAATATATAAATAAAACTTATTACTTTTATTATTTTATTACATAAATTTAATGCGAAAATAATATTAAGACGGGTCTAGTGCTTTCCGCGTTCTAACTAGGGTTGCCAATCCATTTTAAATAATTAATCAAACGACACATTACTTATTAATAAAATAACCAGACAGGTTAATGGAAATGTAAAGGAAGTCAGTAGCCTTTATATATTTGCTCCTCCTCCAGAAAGGAGTTGGAGTACAGGCCATCGTGCAGTTCAACTTCAAGTTGGGGCACTTCGAGTCTTCGATTATATTGTTGTTTTTGTTTATTTCTTAGACACGCAGGTTTCCTCACGATGTTTCCTTCACCGCCGAGTACGCGGAAAATTAGCACTTAAAATGAGCGGAGATAGTGGTAGACCTACACTGCAGTTTGGTTCTAGCAGTAGAATGAATGGGTCAGCTCTACCGGGGTAGGAACACGCCCTCATAGAATACCAGCGTGAAATTGCAGCATAATGCTGTGTTTCGTCTGACGCTGATATTCTGTGAGGGCGTGGGCATGCCCTCGTTGATCTGACCTATTAATTCTGCAGCTAGAAACAAAATGCACCGCGTGGTCAATGGGTAGAGTACCGAGCTGCAAAATCATGGGAATCGTGTTTTAATTCCAGTCGAGGCCGGTAAAAGAAAAAGTAAAGTAACTTTACGTCGCGATTCACGAAAAATCAAAAAGGTAAGAAAAAAACCTTGCGAAAATTATAATATCATATTAATTAATAGTTTATTTATACGTTTAAACTTTCGAGAGTGCCCCAAGTAGACTCAATTTTAAGTCCTAATGCAACATGTATTAAGAACAGATATATATCGGATAGTACATAAAAACGCAAAATTGCGCTTTACGAATATAAAATAACGCCCTTGTAAATAACATTTAATTTTATAAAACTACATTAAAAATAATTCGTTTAATAAACGAATGTTTTGCATACGGGTGTTATTTATTGAACTGTTTAATAACAAACGCAATCGCTCCATTAATACACTACGTGATATCTAAGCTCCACAAGGTTCGCGGAAGTTGGTCCTCATGTTTCGTCACAAGAAACGAATATATAAATAAAACTTATTACTTTTATTATTTTATTACATAAATTTAATGCGAAAATAATATTAAGACGGGTCTAGTGCTTTCCGCGTTCTAACTAGGGTTGCCAATCCATTTTAAATAATTAATCAAACGACACATTACTTATTAATAAAATAACCAGACAGGTTAATGGAAATGTAAAGGAAGTCAGTAGCCTTTATATATTTGCTCCTCCTCCAGAAAGGAGTTGGAGTACAGGCCATCGTGCAGTTCAACTTCAAGTTGGGGCACTTCGAGTCTTCGATTATATTGTTGTTTTTGTTTATTTCTTAGACACGCAGGTTTCCTCACGATGTTTCCTTCACCGCCGAGTACGCGGAAAATTAGCACTTAAAATGAGCGGAGATAGTGGTAGACCTACACTGCAGTTTGGTTCTAGCAGTAGAATGAATGGGTCAGCTCTACCGGGGTAGGAACACGCCCTCATAGAATACCAGCGTGAAATTGCAGCATAATGCTGTGTTTCGTCTGGTGAGTGCAGGGATCCGGAGACCTTTATTACTAGTGTCGAGGAATTCCATCTCAGTCCTCAAGGGTGACAACGCATCTGCATTATGATTCCTTGAGGATGAATGTAGATGTCGTGGGCCGCAGGAATCACTTACCATTAGGTGAACTGTGTGCTCTTTTGTTACCTTCTATAAATAAGAAAAAAATAAAAGTATTTGAGTTATTAGCATTAGTAATTTAAGGTTACTATTGTCTTCTTTTGATGAATAAATGAATGTACGTGTGGTGGTGGCAGCCATCACTTATCATCAGGTGAACTACGTGTGAGTTTGACAATCCTATTTTTGAAATGCACAACGCTCGCATTACCGTATATGCACTCGGGAAGGTGCCTCAAGAACCTGTCTCGTAAAGCTTAAAAGGCCACACATAGACTCAAACTTGTATTAAAATGACTGTAGTATAGTGTTTATATAAACGAATAATAAATATATATATTCAACGGTTAAGCTTTATAAAAAAACCAGTTCATCGAGTTCAAGTTTAAGTTCATTTCATTTATTATCAGATATTTAGTGATAGATGACAGAAATTATCTGAGTCAACTAGTTAAGTTTTTTTTATTCCATTGAGAGTAACAAACTCAGACACAGTTAATCCGATGGTAAGTGATTCCTGCGGCCTATGACTTCTACATACATCCTGACAAGGAATCATAATGCAGATGCGTTGTCACCCTGAGGACTGAGATGGAATGCCTCGTCACCAGTAATAGAGGTCTCCGGATCCCTACACACAGCAGCGTTATACTGCTATTTTACGCTGGTATTCTGTGAGGGCGTGGTCCTACAGTGTACGAGCTGTTCATTCATTTTGCAGCTAGAAACAAATCGCAGTGTAGCTCTACGACTGTAATTAATTATTACACATACAGGTTTGTACACGATGTTTTCCTTTATCGCCTTCCTATTACAAATAAATGGTGGTCCCTAGGGGATGAGAGATTTACATGCAATTCCCCGCATACAAAAAAAAAAAAGGTTATTATATAAAAAATAGAATCCACCCGCGAGGTTGATAGCAAACACTGTCTATTTCCATTTGATTTGTTTGTTTGCTGCCAAACCTAACAACCTATCCGACTTATTTAAAACACTTTTATATACATTTCTCATTTAATCCAGCCAACCTAGCGGGTGGATTCTAATTTTAACACTAATTAATAAGATGAGGCAACTGTCATTTATCGGAATTAAAAGTATCCTATATGTTAATCCAGGTTGAAAATTATTTGTGTGCTAAAATTTCATTCAAATCCGTTGAACCATGTCATGTTCACTGTCTGATTGTAAAACAAACATCCAAACATTCACTTTTATCACAAATGCTAACGACGCTTCGTGTTTATTCTAAAGAACGAATCATTATCATTTTTTCTCATACTTCTACTCTTTTTATGCATTTTGTTCGTGATTATACGCAAGTGATATCACCGATATTATTAAAAAAGGAAAATGTGGTAATGACGGTCAGTGACTGCTTCCAGCAGGTGTGCTGTGTGCTCCGTGGTCGTGCTGATTTGCATTCAAATGGTAGAGTTTATTGTAATTTACGTCAGTGTAACTCAACAAACAAAGAATACAAAAATCTATTCGATTGTTCCGTTGTAATACTGGGTGGGCCACAGAGTCTGGTGGAGTTTAAAAAAAAGGAAAAATAAAACTGGATTTGGTACATAAACAAATTTAATTTTTAAATTAAAAAAGATATATGGTACAATTATTTTTATTAAACAACATATGATCCATTGCAAGTTGCAAGCACTCTTCGAACCTTGTTTTCAAATTGACATAAACTCGCTGGCACAGAGCGCGTGGAATAGAGACCATTTCTTCCCAGATTTATTTATGCATTAACTGGACATTGGACTGGATTGGTTGGATTATTACAATAAACCTGACTTTTCAGGAATTATACACATAAAGAAATCTAATGGGGTGGGGTCAGCACTTCTGGGAAGTCATGGAATATTCCCTCTACGTGATATGACTTTTCCGAAGAACATCTCGTTAATGTATGACAGCTAATGTGTCATTACAATTATGGCATGAAGCGCCATCTTTTTGGAACAACGTGGCAGGTTTATAAACTTGTAGTTCTTACAGTTTTGGAAAGTAAAATCACGTACCATGCTTTTGTACAGGTAGGAATTTATGTTTATTGCTTGTTCTCGCTGATCATCAAAAAAATAAGGTCCCATGAATCCTTATGTTGACATAGCCGCCCACTGCACTGGGTTTGTGATCTTTCAGTTTTGGATTGATTGTGGCCCCGCTAATTTAGTCTATTAACATGTCCATTTACGTCGGAAGAGAGAATATTGTTGAAACTCGGGAATCGCTCCAACAATCAGCACAAAGCGTTTCTTTCAAAGCTTCCTTCCTATGGGCTTCCCGAGAAATTCTGCAAGTGGGTCACCAGTGTTCTCACGAACCGTATTATCAAGGTCGTAGTAGACGGTGCATGCTCTGACTCCAAACAAGTGAATGCTGGTGTTCCACAAGGCTGTGTGCTGTCTCCTACCTTGTTTCTTCTGCATATCAATGACATGTTGCAAATTAATAACATTCATTGATATGCGGATGACAGCACAGGGGATGCGTTATACTGGCCGCGCCAATATTTCTCGGAAACGTCAACGAGTGCCGGAAAAAACTTTTGTATGAGGTCGAAATTTTGTTAAACAAAGTCTCAAACTGAGGTCGGTAAAATCTAGTCCAATTTAAACCGAAGACACAAGTTTGTGTGTTTACCGTTAAAAACAAACACTTTGTCGCATCGCCTAGTTCTGAAAACACTACTATTTCAACTAGAATCGGAATCCTTGGCGTTGAAATATCGAGCGACGTTCAGTTGGTTACTTGGAGGGTAAGGCCAAATTGGCCTCTAAAAAACTGGGCGTGCTTAATAGAGCCAGACAGGATTTCATGTCAGCCCACCATGTGCAACTTTACAAAGCTCAAGTTCAGCCTCACATGGAATACTGTTCTCATCTCTGGGCCGTCACCCCAGTACCAGCTTCTTCCATTTGACCACATTTGACATCAATGATTCAGGTACTTTCCGATTGGTTTAATTCACGCGATAGCATTGCGAAGTGATATTGCATCTCTATGCATTTTTACCTAATTTACCGTCGCGAGTGTTCTGAGGAGTTATTCGGATTAATTACAGCCGCTACGACAGAATTCAAAATTTCATTCTCATCATGTCGATGGTTAGTACTTCACCACTGTGCGCTTTACGCTGTCACCAGCGGTGTTTCCGAACCGATACGTCTTAGAAACATTTAAGAAAATGGCCTACATCTAAAGGCCGGCAGCGCTTTCGATACCTCCGGTGTTGCGGACGTTCATGGGCGGCAGTGATCACTTACCACCAGGAGCTACTTGCTGGTTTGCCAATTACACTATCGAAGTGTGCATTCGACCTATAATGACTTACGCAAGTCTCTGCGCATGCCTTCCATCCATCGCTTGTGCTGGTTATCCACTAATAGAGGTCTCAACTGAGCGCTATGAGCGCTCGGTCACCTCTGAACCCGGTGAAACATGCTAAGATTAACAAACATGAAACATGTTTCACCTTAGATTAGCCGGCATACATGCTAAGCATAGTTTATAACTGCAGTGTCCTCCTAGCTTGTAAGAAAGGAAAAGGTTGGATCTTCTGGGGATAAGCAACCCGGGACCAGTTCGAACTGGTGACATCGACACTGGCAGCCGCTAAGGATGGGGTGCACGCCAACGGTCTATCAAGGTCGAAGTGCTATCGGCCGTTACAGTCCCAACTACCAAGCCTAAGATCTAATCTCGTAAGAAAATTATATTATATTCATTTTAAATGCCGACATGGACATCAGTTAAAAACTGTTTAGGTCAATGAAACATCTTTGTTTAAATCCTTTCAACTAAACGTTGCAGTTTTTAAATGCTCGTATATAAACACGTATATAATTTTAACAGTGGTAGAGCTACGCTGCGGTTCCTTCTAGCTGTGGAATCAATGTGTCAGCTCGACCGGGGCAGGACCATTCCCTCACAGAATACCAGCGTGAAATACGAGCATAGTGCTGCTGTGTTTCGCTTGGTGAATGTAGGGATGCGAAGACCTTTGTAACTGGTGACGAGGCATTCTATCTCAGTCCTCAAGGGTGACAACGCATTTGCATTATGTTTCCTTGATCAATGAAGATGTCATGTGCCGCAGGAGTCATTTAGCATCATGTGAACTGTGTGCTCGTTTGTTACTCTCAATGTAATAACAAAAATATGTATATTCACACAAAATTCAAACAAGTTTACTTTATAATTATTTTTTATTAAGAAAAAACATAATTATTTCCGTGACTTGGGTCTGAAGAAATATCTCATATACTCGTAAAAAGGGTGTAATTAAAAGGGCAATATACATAAATATACATTAGTAACACTTAAACGCTGTTCGTTGTAGTACGAATTAGTCTTTTATGGAAAGAAATATAGAAAAATTTCCAAGGAAAATTGTAACATATTTAGTATGTGAAATTTGTTCTAGGTTATGTTATATGACAAACTGTGTAACTACGTGTAATTATATATTACCGATATATATTTACTTAAGTTTTATGTAAAAACAGTAATTATATTTATATAAATTAAAATTAAATGCTTTTCATTGGTAAACGCATCACTTGAGAACTGCTGGACATTTTTTTGAAATATTCATCTAATTAAACATAGTCTGAATTAGGTTTTTATGGATAGGAAATTTGGATATGTAATTAATAAAGTCACGGATAATGGACAAATTCCGGAAAAACTTAAAGCTCTTATTTATGAGATTTTTTTTGAACTCAAGACAATTCTGTCGGGTCAGCTATTGAGTTAATAATAAAAAAAATTTTTTCGATGGTTTTGCCATCTAGCGATCATTTCAATAAATAATTAAATACCTCAACTCTAATTTTTTTGTTGCGTGTACTTTTGTACTTATTTATATAAATAAAATGTAATAAAAATATTTCGACGACATGAGAATTGAGATAAAAGAGACACCAATCCTCAAGTTAGATGGTGGACTATTTTCTAACACCCTCTGTAGAGGGGGACCAGAGCCCAGCATTGGGTTTTATATATAGAAATTGTTACTTTACTTTATTTTTAATGCTTTTAAGTTTTAGCGGCTTTTGTAATACTTTTGTTGAATAATTTTAATAAACTTAGCGATTTGTCCTAGTTTTGTTACAGCGCCATCTTTTAAAAACCTGCAGCATTCGTATGAGTTTTATAATTCGAAGTGATTTCTTATTTTTAACACAGATGCCTATCCACGCGTTCATTTATAAATATAAACAATAAATAATTATAGAAGACATTTAAATAATAATGAATGTCGTTTAAAAAACAATGTAAAAATTATTTAAGGAGTATATTTTATTATCAAAAGATTATTACGATCAGGCTATGGAGACTAGAGAGTTGTTAATTCTCAGGGATGAAAATGTATTATGGATATTGGATGTACCTACGTCACGGGTCGCACCATATAGTTTTGTTAATTTTAATAAAATCTTTCGTAATTACTTCATCTGCTTGTGTTGTTTCCGCCATTTTCATTTCCGACGCCTGTCTAATTATCGACAGAAATAAAAATAATTATAGGTCGGCAGCGCATCTGCGACTCCTCAGGTGTTGCGGATCTCCACGGGCGACGGTAGTGACTTCCCTCAGGTGAGCTCCTTGCTCGTTAGCCTTTTCTATATAAAAAAGTTTTTGCAGTAATCTATCGATTAATACAAAGACTCATTTGACGTATTATGATTTTAGTGATACACGTCTAAGGTAAATCATAAGATATATTTTGTGATTTTATATTTAGATTAAAAACAGGTTTGTGTTAAACGTCACCGAACCTGTTAACTATATAAAAACATCCTCTTCAATGTAGGTATGAAATGAAAAAAGCGCTTTAAATTCTGCGGTTTTTCCACTCCTTTGTTGGTAGAAAAAACCTAATGTTAATAAAAATAATAAAAATATGTGTATATATAATTAGTATTTATACATACGTATAATTGCGAATATGTTTGTAAGTTTAATGAAGTACAAGGTTTCATTCTGAATCGGATAAGACAGAGATGGCAAATGCTATTATTTCACGTTATATTTTTTACGTCATAGGCAGGGGCAAAAATAACACCTTACACGTAACACAAACCTTTAAGGCCGCTGATATTAGTGGCCTTAAAGGTTGTTATTTTTTCCCTATAATCAGGGATCCTTAACATACCTCTTGGCTTTTTTATATATTTTTTTTTTTTTGAGACGTAGATATATTCTCCGGCTGACAAATCATACCTGGGGTACAAATGAAGCCACTCATCGGGCCGGAGTGTGTCGGGCCGTCAGATATGATATCTGTTCTCGACGCCTGGGCAGTCTTGAAGGAACTCGAGTCTGCAGTCGGTACCTGTCCATCCTTTGGCGGAGCGTAGAAAGCGCCGACCATTGGATGATCGCTACGCTATCACCGATTCTGTCTTCTATGTGGTACTTCATATGGAAACTCAAGGACGAAAATCTAAATCTGAGATGGATCCCAGCCTTGGTTTGGCGTTATAGCTCTTGCAAAATAGCGTCACTGGAGTGTTACTGGGATTGGGCAGATGCATCGGCTCCGCAAAATGCATAATCCGTCTTTTAATAAAGAAGTACAAATCTGTCTCCAAGTCCTCCAAAAAAGTTCGCCGCGTTCGGGTTCCCGGGCACATTTTCTTCTTACTTCAAAGCTGTCCAGGGAATATTCTGTCAGCCATCTCTTCCATCTCTGCACAAAGCCGACCCCGATCCCTAAAAAAAGATGATCCGTCCTACAACCTACCTTTTGCCATTACGCCCTTGTTCTTGAAGATAATGAAATCCATTGTAAATTGACAGCTACCTTATGGTACCTAGAGGAACACCATCTGATTAGCGACTGCCAGCGCGACTTCCGTTAGAGTCACCCAGCTCTGTTCTACTTGACTCATCGATGGGCACAGACAGTCAAGACCAGGGGGACAGGCCTTGTCTGTTAGTCAGGACGTAGCCAAGTCCTTCGATTGGATTTAACACCAAGCGTTTTTATTGAAGCTTCTTTCCTTTGGGCTTCCCGACAAATTAGACAATTGTGTCACCAGTTTTCTCTTGACGTTTCATGCTTCGACTACAAACCAGTGAATGCAGATGTTCCCCAATGCTGTGTGGTATCTTCTTCTTTGTTTCTTCCACATATTAATGACATGTTTGAAATTAACATTAATTGTTATTCCGACGATAGCACAAGGGATGCTTTGTACGCTGGCCGCGACAATATTTTTGGAAAAACCACAATGAGTGCCGGAACAAATTAGTGTCAAGTGTTGAGGTCCAATTTAATCCCACGAAGTCATAAGTTTGCGCGTTATATTGAAAACCCCTGGTACTTCAGCTAGTATCGGAATCCTTGGCGTTGACATATCGAGCAACGTTTAGTTCCGCGGTCACTTGGAAGGTGACACAAATCGGCCTCCAAAAAAACTAGGCGTGATAGAACAAGGCAATATTTCATGTCAGCCAACTGTGTGCAACATTACAAAGCGCAATTCCGACTCCACATGGAATACTGTTCTCAACTCTTGGTACCCAAGCACCAGATCCTTCTTTTTGACCGCATTCAACGAAGAGCGGTACAAATTGTTAATGATCAGGTACTTTCCGATCGGCTAGATTCACTGGCATTGCGAAGCGATATTGCATCTCTACGAATTTTTATCGATTTTACCATCGGGAGTGTTCTGAGGAGTTGTTCGGATTAACTTCATCCTCTGAGTTTAGTCATCGTACTTCACAACAGAGTTTAAAATATCATCCACATCAACTCGATGGTTGACCATCCACCACTGTGTGTTTAGCGCCAAATTTCCTGCAACGCACAACTACTTTGTGGAATCAGCTGTCGCCAGCGGTATTTCCGTACCGATACGACTCATGGACCAAGAAAAGAGCACCTACACCTTTCTTAAAGGTCGGCAGCGCATCTGCGACTCCTCTGGTGCTCACTGATCACCGCTGTCCATAAAGCCATTTATGGACAGCGGTGATCAGTGAGCTGATTGCTCCTATGCCACATGTTCTGTGTAAAAAAACAATAACCAGTAGAACTTCATCGTTTGTCACTCCTAATAGCACTGTAAAGGAAACTCATGAGAATCTTTTCATAGCTCTGTATGAATAAAATATATTTTGATATTTTTAAGAAAAGCTCAAAACAATTTTTACGGATTTTTTACGCGTTTATTCGATCCATCTTCCAAGCAAAAAACATCGTGCATTTGGGATAGAAAATATTATAATGCAATAAAACCCGTAAAAGTTAGTTTTATTTAATTTACAGTAATCGCGTACATTAAAAAATATTTTTATTTATTGAGAGTAACAAACTCGCATAGAGTTCACCTGATGGTAAGTGATTCCTGCGGCCCATGACATCCACACTCATCCTTGCCACGGAGTCATAATGCAGACGGTTGATCACCCTTGAAGACAGATGGAATACCTCGTCACCAGTAATAAAGGTCTCCGGATCCTTGCACTCACCAGACGAAACACAGCAACATTATGCAGCTATTTTACGTTATAGTCGACGCATTATTAACCGAGTCGTCGGGCAATAAATGTCACTGACAGTAGGAATGTGCACGCAATGCAACCCGTTATCGATACTTAGCTACCTGCGAACGCAGGATCGATGCGTCGTCGTGACCTTCATTAGCACTCTGACTCCTGATTAGTCGTTACGAGTGGGGGTTGTTGTTTTCCTATAAATATAAGATTTTTTGTTATGACACTCATTACGCTTCGTTACGCAATAGGCACAGAAGAACACTAGAATTCTAGAAAAATACCAAGAACAGATGCCTAATTTTAAGTACGGATGTTCTTCAATGAGAAAAATTTGGACGAAGGTCGGCTACAAGTGTAGAAAAAATGCCGATGGACAAAAGTATTTAATGGAAAGAGTGAATATAGTCTGTGCCAGAGTGGACTTTTTACGAAAAGTGGACTTTCTCAGGAAAACCAACGATTAACGGCAACGAATTTATCTTGATGAGACTTGGGTCAATCAAAACCACTAGAGAAAACGCATGTGGCTTCGAACGAATGATGAAGGTGGTTCCAAGAATCAGCCAGTAGGGAAGGGCCAGAGATTAATCTTGTGTCATGTTGATTCTGGAAAGAGTGGCTTTGTGCCGGACATTCAAGAATGAGGATTTCTGGAGAACTAAGAAATATCCCTAGTAAAGATAAACATGATATGCACTTCTACAATTCTTACGCACATCACTACGATATACTCCAAAAGACCTGTAAGTGCGAGCGAGACAGACAGATAAATATGATTTATGACCCGAAGCCTCAGTTCATAATGCGTCAGTTCTATAACTTTACTTTTTACCGGCCTTTTAAAGGAGAGCTTATTCCGTTCGTTTGTGTTCCCCTAACGTGGTACAATACAGTAAGTTCACAAAACGCGCTTCCCAGTTGGTAAATATTTGTTCAAATTTATGAAACCAACTTTATACGTGTAGGAAAGCTATCAATCATTCATAAATCGCTTTGGCCTTCACGTGAGTATAATATTGTAAATTTTTCTGAAGACCTTAAATTATTTAAAATACGATGAATTGAGGAAACAGCGTGATATCACTGATTTTTATGTATTTTTTATTGCATTGATGGTGAAAAACGGTCTATGTCACTAACATTTATCGATAAGAAATCATTAAATGCGTCGTTACGTCCGAGGACTGTAATAGAATGCTTTGTCACCAGTGTAAGGGTCTTTGAATCCCTACAATGTATTCTGTGAGGTCTTGGCCCTTCCTCATTCATGCTGCAGCCGGAAAGAAAACTGTAGAGTGGCTCTACCTCCGACCGTGTTCAGTGTGTTACGTAGTTTTATAGGAGAAGGTAGAGTATTTTAAGTGGTGGAGTAAATCATTAGCTCATGAGATCTGCGATGAATGATTTTAAAGTGATGACCACGCCGACCTTAACTAGGCAGACATGTTATCATCATTACCAGTTAGCGTCAATTGCGCAGAATGTTTTGTAGTGTCGTAAGTTTGTTCACCGAAAATTATAAATATTAATTCTTATATATATTGAGTAAAGTTGTATATGTAAATTGTAGTTTTTCAGTCTGACTTTGTTGTGTGTATATCCCGTATCCGTGACACTGCATCTGATCCTTCCAATTTTATGACTCATTATATCAAGAGTAAGTGGATAATAAATGTATTAATAGGAAATTTATACGGGGTATTAGGATACCGCTTCCGAAAACGAAGACAGACGATAGTACTAGTGACACCTTTGATGATGGGACGGAAAAATTCAATCCTGTTTAAAAAAAATCATTTTTTTTAAATATTTTAATAGCATTATTTACGCTCCATCATGTTAGTACAGCTAAATGAAACGATAGTTTCATAAAATATACATTACTTGCTTAAAAAAAAACCAGCAATGAAACACAAAATCAAAAACAGCTGATGCTCGGATCAACGAACGCCCGAGCACGTTTCGCAAGAGAGCACGTGAACTGGATGGACGAATAGTAGATAGAGATAGCTCTGTTCTCTTCTCAGAAGAAAGCAGAGTGACTTCATGGCAGCTATAGACGACAACGAGTCTATAGAAGACCTGAAGAGCGATTCGCTCAGTGGCTGCATAAGGGAAAATACGACATTTGGAGGAGGCTCCTGGAAGCAGAAACCGAGTCATCGAACTAGCGGCAGATTTCGAAGTTTGACGGCGAACCGAGTATATAATATAAGGGGATCGTGTCACACCCAAGCTTTATTGGTGAAAACTTTATGCTACCGCAGGCCAGTACGCCGCGTATTGTCACATACTCATTCTGTGGCTTCTGTTCGGTGGAAATTGAGTGCGTAGAGAGGCCAGCGCGTAGTCCAGACTTAAACCCTATTGAGCATTTATGGGACGAGCTTAACAGAAAACTTCAGGCTAGAAATCCTGCACCTGATCATCTGAAGCATCTGAATTAAGATGCTGAAAATCTGAGCATATTAATAATATTTTTTCAAAAATAATTTGTGTGTGACCAGTGACAAGGGCCTCCCGATCCCTCTACTGTTGTTGGTGTGCCAGGTGCTTATTCTTATTGCAGATATTTATTCGGAAGTAATTAGTATTATTAGTAATTATTATTACTAAACTATATAATTAGTTATATAGTATAGTAATAATAATTATTAAAGTAATAAGTTAATAAAGAAAAAGCTCAATTATTTTACAACAAATAGCACTACTGCCTTAATAAAAATATTCTTAATAAGGATCGGTAGATAATGATAGTTGATATTAAATCCGTCCAGCCTTGACTTTTAAGGTTTTATTATAAATCATTAAAATAAAATAATTCGACTAGTTTAATAAATACCTTAGAGACTTAGCATTGCTGTTAATGACCTATACACATATTTGGGACCCACACCTCTATTTGCGTTACTAAAATATTTAGTAACTGCAAACATAATCGGTACAATAATTACGTTTAAGTATCTGATGAGAAGATGCTATTAAAATACATGAACATCGCGTATAAAGCCACAATGATCTGGTTTCTAGCACTCAAACATAATGGGTCGGTTCGATATGGACGACAGTCTACCAGCATACCGGAATAGCGCTGCGGTGGTTCATACGAGTGTGGTGAGTGGTCGATGCTTTGGTGGTGATGGATGGTCGCATGCATCACTCACCATCAGGTGAACTGTAAGCTTGATTTGTAATCAGTTATTTGTTGCTGTGATATCAGAAAAAAGAAAAAGAAAGCCTAGATTAATTGCAGTGCAATATTTTTTGCAGCATTTCTGATGGGACGTATCTACTGGAAATATGATAAGTTTAAAAAACTATTGTGTTCTTAATACTTATATGAACCATACAATACAACAACCTTTAAAAGGTTGCACATATCCATTCACATAAAAATTAACACAAACAGACACACTCGCACAATAATGCACGAGTTACATAATTATTTTGTTAGTTTTAGTTCATATACTTTACCCTGTTTTGAAATAATAAATTTCCTGCATAAATAGCGTACAGGCTTACGAGGGTGAGTCAGGGAGGGAAGGGTTAGAAAGGGGAGAGATTTTTTACCTGCCACTATTTGTTAGCTCATTACAACGATACATATCAAATTTAAACCCCATCGGTTCAATAATCTTCGGAATTCTTCACTGGATAGTTGACCGGGAAGAAAACATTAAGCACTCAGAAAATTGTATTAAGTACAAACGGTGACAAACGTGCACACAGTTCGAATGATGCTAAGTGATCACTATGACATCTACACAGGATCTACATAAAGATTCAAGACATGCGTTGTCAGCCCTGAGGTCAAGTTATTTGCAAGTAATTCTCGGGTCCATACCCTCACCATCCATAGCACGGCAGCATTACCTTGGTTTCCGTGAGGACGACCCTGGTCCTCACGCGATCAAAGCGACCCGTTCACATAGAAACTGTCGCGTGACTCTGCCTCTGTAAATTTGTCTGCGGCAGTCGCGTCCGTCCGCGTATAATATGGACGTCTTCATGAGAAGAGTGAACAGGCACATGTTGAGCTGGTGCGCTCTATCATCAACGTTTTTTTTTATTATATAGTGCAACAAACGAGCACACAGTTCACCTGATGGTAAGTGATTCATTCATATTATATTCATCTTTGATAAGGAATCATAATGCAGATGCGTTATCACCCTTGAGGACTGAGATGGAACGCCTCATCGCCAGTAATAAAGGTTTCCCGATCCCTGCACTCACCAGACAAAACACAGCAGCATTATGTTGCTATTTCACACCGGTATTCTATAAGGGCGCGGTCCTACCCAGGTCGAGTGGACCCATTCATTCTGCAGCTAGAAAAACTGCAGAGTGGCTCTACCACTGTAAAAATGTGTACATCATTACTTACCATTGGGTGGTATTGCCGGCGAGCACTGTCTTGTGCACACTTTAAAAGAAGCCGACTCACATCTTATTGTACAAGTTTTTAAACATCTGCTTCGTGTAATGTTGTTTTGTTACTTCTCGTAACGAGGAAATAAACTGATTTTGATTTTATATATTTTATTTTTTATTCAAGATGGAGGTTCAAATATTGCGTTTAACCGAACGGACGGACGGATCAACACAAACCACACAACACGTTCACCTCGATGAAGTCGCACGTATTATAGACAATGTTGCTTTACCTTTAAAATATTTTAACAGTTCGCTTAGGTTTTTTCACGTGGACAGTGGTTTTGCGCGGTTCTGGCCAATTGAATTAGCAATGGAGGCCGAAACACCTACTTCGGAACAGGCGGGAGTTTTTAAAAGGAAGTTCTCTGTGATCTTGTTCTTGAAGACGGTTTTCCATGCAATCAATTGTGTGGTTTTCTCCGTTGCGGGTGTCTGGGGTGTTATTATGTGTTTTACGATGGATGTCACTAAGACGAGCGATCCCCTGCTGAAGGATTTGAAATATTTGGCGCCGTGTTTCCTGACTAATTGGAACTTCGTAAGTAATTTATATTGTTAATGCAATATGTCCAGTAAGGTCACCAATAGGTAATTTTATGTAGACTATTTTTAATGAATGCTAGCAGTGCTTCAACATTAATAACATTCCGATCAATTGCTCAAATCAAGCTAAAAATGCTTGTGCTAGGAGACGGTTCACAAAAATAGTCGAATGGCGGATTATAACGTCAAGTTCCGCAGACCGTATCCATTACACCTAGACGCTTAAATTATTAGGTAATATATTATAATTATGACAGGAGCACGAAATAATACTGACAAGTACGTGTGTAGTTTGAATATTAAAAAAAACCAGTCCTTGAGTGATGTAAAGCATTCGAAATGCGCGAATTAAAAACTTAATACGCGGTAAAATCTGTCAAATTAGTTTTATCTATTTGAAAAAATTTGTTAAAACTTATACAAAAATATTTGTTCTCTTACGATTAATATTAGCCTTGGAATCCCACCTTCTTATAGTTTTAGGTGAAGTTGCACAAAGTTTAGGGGTTCATGCTAATCATATCAATGATTGGCATGGTTGGCACCACTACGCGGTTTACACGAAAGTGCGCTTTTCTGCCAGGCACAATTACTCTGTAGAATCACCTGTCGCCAGCGGTATTTTCAAACCGATACGATTCAGGGAGTTTCGGTAAAAATCCTACACTCTTTCTTGAAGACCACAACAACGCGACTTCTCTTGTTCCGCATGTCCATGCTCGTTTGCCAACTATTTTATAAAAAAAACTAATTTATATAAGCGGAAGGTTATCAAATAAATACAGCTTCAAACTAAAACAGCAATAAACTAATTAGTTATTATATAATGTTGCTAAAATGCCTTGACCTTCAAGAGCTGAACAGGTTCGGCGAGAGCGCATTACGAGGTTATTGAGGTGAGGTGGGGATCGATATAATGGGTGGTAGATAAACAATCATATTGATAATGCATTAGCATGATTAGAATATACACACTCGTTGCACTTAATTCGTAATCCATCTAATGAGCGAATAATTGGCGTAGATGAAACTGTGCTAGAGACTTTGCAGCTTGTATATAGCTATGATATGAACACGGTGACTCGACCGGGCAAGGGTTATGACCTCGCCCAATTTCAAGGTGAAATAGCAGGATAACGGTGATGTGTTTCGTATTGTGTATCCGGAGACCCGATAACGTAGGTTATCCACTTGAGCTTCAGCTACATATAAGGGTTTTCAGAGGGTCAGATTCAAGATGCACATCTATGTTGGGGATGCATGTGGATGCCATGTTACTATCACGTTTCCTGTGTGTTCGCTTGTACTCATAATATTACAAAAAAACTCTCACCTCTCTCAAAACCCATCCCCAAAAAAGTCAAAGTTCAAGAAGCACAGAACTACGAGGCAATGCCTCAGAAATCACCAAAAAATCACCCTGAACACAATGAATTATGTTTCCACTAATAACTCCACTTTATTACCGTTTAGACTTTTATGTTTGATTATGATTTTTTTTGTTTATCATAATGATCCAAGGTTTCATAATTATTTCAATAGGAAACATTCTCGTATACTTTTTTATATAGCTCGTCTTTTAGGCCACTTACATCAGAATCTCTTTGTTTTGAATCTGTTTTTCAATTGTATTTTTATTTATCTGAGTGTTGACTGTCAACAAAAACCTAATTACTTAAATTAAAGGCTTTCATGTTTCTATTGTTGGAATAATTTTTTTAAGCTAGTAGAGGTGAAAAACGACCTAGGACACCCCACCCACATTCATACTCGATAAGGAATTGTTTGACGAAAAACCACACAACAGTTTACCTTGGCGAAAAAAACATGACATTAACTTTGTCGTGTTTTTTTCCGTTATGGTATAAATATGGTTATTTTTGACAGTGGTAGAACTACAATGCAATTTATTGGCTCCACCATGAAATTATCAGCTCGACCGGGGAAGGAGCCCCCCCCCCCTCACAGAAATACATCAAAACGTTGAGAATGCATCACAATGATGATTCCTTATCGAGTATGAACGACTTCATTATGCGACTATTCTGGTTTTGCTTTGGTTCTGGAAAAAAATACCATCAGGTGAACTGAGTGCTCGTTTGTCCTAAATTTAATTTAAAAAAAATGTGTAACTACAATTTTTAGCAGCCGTTAATAACTTAGTTCTTGTTTTTAGCAGCCGTTAATAACATAGTTCGTGTTTTTAGCAGCCGTTAATAACTTAGTTCGTGTTTTTAGCAGCCGTTAATAACTTAGTTCGTGTTAGCTCTTTATGAATATGCATAGGGAAGTTATTTGCCGTAAGGTTATTGCTAGTTGCGATATTGAAAAAAACTGCATTACCGTTATTTAACGATCCGATCTGCATGCAAAGGCCTGTGTTTTGCCAATTTAATCTGGTCTCGTGGAGGTGACGATGCATTATTATTATTATTCTTTATGAGGAGTGAATGTGTATGGCAGTCCATGTTTGGCAATGAATTATTGATAGACTGGAAAGTCTGCAGATCAGAAAATCTGCGATCTTAAAGCCAACATAACCATTAGGCAGCTAAACAAAGAAGTAAAAAAGCTGAGGATGAAACATTGAAATCTGTCGTGATCTACGATGTTTAAATACACCGGGTGGAATTAATCCGAACAATTCCAGAACAGCATATTCCCCATGGTAAATGCGGTAATTAACCCTTAATATTATCTAATAGTATCTCACGCTGGTAATCTGAGAGGGTGTGGTCCTGCCCAGTCGATCTGACCCATTCATGCTGCAGCCAGAAATAAACTAAAATGACGCTTTACCACTGTGTTTTTACTGTGCTCATAATAGTGTAACAAGTCAACCCAGCTTGGTACTGTGACCTGGAGTTATATATTCCATAAATAAATAAAACTAAGGCCACTAATAGCTGAAGACCCTCAAGGTCTTTATCCGCAGACAGGATTGGCTTCTCGTGAGTCAACGAGCTACTTGTTCGAAGTAGAAGCCCACTCGATATTTATCCTTCTTAGACGTATTAATTAATTGGGTCACCGCATAGCTAGCGGTCAGAGGTCTTTTTTCTTGTCGAGAAGGGTGGGGGGGGGGGGAACTTTAAAGATACCCTATTACCTAGACGCTAACGTGAAACCTAAACCCACTCTTAGCACGTCCGCACCTTCACTGTGCCACGGAAACCCGGGACCACGATCCAGGAACCGGAGTCTGGTTTTAATTGTCTTTATGGATACCTTAACCTATTCTAAAAGCCTAAGGCTACTGGGATGTGTTTAGAGTAGCTAATGGTCAGTCCTAAGTTCATTCTGATGTATTTACGATTGACCGATCTGATCATACTTTTCTTTGATCTTATTACTTTGTATTGTTAAGGTTCAAATTCTTGTTGTTATGTAATGCTTCAGGTAAATAACTTTCCAATGACATTATTTTTTTGACAGCTATAATGGCCCGTGTTTTGAAATACAAAAAATTATAGTATTTCAAAACACATTTTAATTGATTTTTATATTCGAGAATGTCATTTAAGGTTATTAAAGAGTTTGTTTTAGTTAAAACATTGTATACAGTAAATATATTATGATTTTGACAATACATTGTGGGTTTGAATGTGTTGTCTGTGTGACGAGTGTCTCTGACACTACATTTGAACCCTCCTCCGATCTGATGGCATACGCATTACATCGGACTACGCAAAAGGACACAGTACAGTAAAAGGACTACGCAAACGCTTACAGTACTATAATAAATTCTGTGCAATAAATTTCATCTCGAAATAATGAGAGGTCATCATCATTAAAACAGGTATTGTCTCAACAGCAACGTAATGATGCTTTACATCGTAGAGCCATATTGAAGCTAGCTCCTAGTTGCAATAGAAATGGTGAGGGTAGGGATCCGACGATTCGATTACAGACAGCGAGGTATTCCATCTGTCTTCAGGGTAACAACGCATTTGCATCTTGAATCTTTGGTGAGGATTTGGGTTTCCTTGTCAAGGATGAATGTAGATGTCCCGGGCCACAGTCACCGCTTACCGTCAGGTGAACTGTGTGCTCATTTGTCACACATGATATTAAAAAAAATCTTCACAGATTATGTTTTAATGTTAAATCTTAGATTACGTTTTGCTTTCGTGCCAAGGTTTCCTTAACATTGTTTTTTTTAAATAAATCACAAAACGATGCTGTACTGTTTTATCAATCTTCACACGTACGAGTGAATCCGGGACGGAAACCTTGTTATGACGAGTTTTGATTAAAATTTTAGCAACGATCTTTCAGCTGAGATATGTCGACAGTGTATATTCGAAATTTCGTGAAATTTGTTTTAATTATTTACGTAATCGTTCAGCCTCGTCGCTAGTGGACATAGAGGCTGAGAAGGACGAACACCTCAGCTTGGTCTAGTACTAACTGTTCTGGTACCGCCGTGGTAGCTCAGTGCCTACGCGGTTTTAATCTAGCAAACCAAGAAATATTTCATATACATGTGTACAAGTCCGCAAATCCACAGTGGGGTCGCATACCAGAGTACGTTCCAATACTCTCTAGTTAGGTGCCTTATGTCCAGCAGTGGGATCTATATAACAGTTACTCAGCAGTCATGAAAGAGCTTGAAGCTAAAAGAATATGCCTTTACGCGCAGTCTGCTTTTAAATTTGTGTAAGTCCGCAATATTTCCAAATATCCATGATGATGATCCAGTTTGGATGTACTTGTAAATACAGTTTGGATATACCCGTGAATACAGTTTGGATGTTGTCGTAAATACAGTTTGGATGTAATTGTAAATACAGTTTCATTTTATTGTATTAGAGGGTAACAAAAGAGCACTCAGGTCAGGTTGGTAAGTGATTCCTGCAGTAGACACCCACATTCATCTTGGATAAGGAGTCATAATGCAGAAGCTTTGTAACCCCCGAGGATTGAGATGTAATGTCTCATCACGAGGAATAATTGTCTCTGCATCCCTACGCTTACCAGTCGAAACGCAGCAGCATTATGCTACATGTGATGCTGGTATTCGGTGGGGTGTATATATTTAATGTTAATTGTGTTTAAGGAAGGGAGTGCCGAGTGAGTGCGTCATAACTCTATGGTCGTAACCCCCGACAAAAAAAAATGTGGTATGGGGTGACCCAATGAATTAATACGTATAAAAAGGATAGACGGATAGTAGGTATATATTCATTAATTCAGAATAAGCCATTTTGTCTATGGATAAGTCTGCACTTGAGGCTTTTCGTCCGTTAACATACTGATATTTATTTATGGACAAAGTAGCTTCTAGTCTGAATACCGGACTTGCTTTACATTTTATGCTATTACGGGCGACGAACACACAGTAATGACAGTAGTAAGGCGCCCCTTTAGCATTTTCTAGCATTTTTTATAGAATTTGTGGCAAACGAGCATCGCACCTGATTGTAAGCGATCACCGATCATCCGCAACACCAGACTTGCAGACATCTCAGTGCTGAGGGTCGCTAACGCATCTTGTGTGTATCTTTGCTTACAATGGAAGTAGATATCCATGGACCGCAGAAATAAGAAACAACATCTTTACGTGAATTGCGTGCCACCTTTGCCCCTTTCAATGCACTGAAAGAGGCCGTCGAGGAGGAGGTTTACGTAACTCTTTCTTTCTTACCAGATAATCTTTTGAAGACCCCCCCTCCCCATACACAAAAAAACGTCGCTTGCACGAAGAATTCTCATTTCTTAAGAAGTAATATTTATTTTTTCATTAAAATAGATGAAACAAAGAAATAAATTATGTCTTGATACAAAAGATTACACATGTACCTATTCGACCTTGCAAACACTGCATGCACGAATAAAAATACATTTGGTACAGAAAAAAATAGCAATATAATGCTGCTGGGTTTCGTATAGTGATTGCAAGAATCTGAGAACCCAATTCACAGATAAATGTTAAAAAGTCTACCTTCGAAATGTCACATTTTCTAGTTGACAATGATTTAACCCAGCCTGCAAAACTAACTTAATTTTAACTAAAGCTAACTACTAACTTTTTAAATCGTTAACCAGAACACACTTGTTGGCATGAAAACGTCGTCAGGGAGCCACTCCATCAACTTCCAGCGACCTTGGCAACTTGGCATCAGACGTTGTTAAACCCAGTTTATTGAAATTGCAAAAAAATTGCGTGCACTTAACCTGTTGCATGTTTCGCAGTTGTGTGTAATACACAAGTAGGTAATCGTGTTTGTTTGTTATCTCTGCAATTGTGAAACTTGAACCTTTACATATATATATATATATATATATATATTTTCTATAAATATTTTTTTGTTCGTATTAATTTACTTGGATTTCCATTATTATTTTGATTTCTTTCCAACGAGTTTCTCAATTAATAAATCGTGGCGCTTCGTCTGGTGTAGTGAGGGTATCTGTCCCGATCAAAGCTTATCTACGCTGCAGTCAATAACAATCTCCAACGTGGCTTTACCACTGTTAAAATAAATATTGAGTTGAAATCTAAAAACGTGACTTAGGACAACTCATCTAATCACCACCAAAAAACCAACCAAAAAAAAGTCGTTGTTAAAAACGTTAGTCTGGAAATTGTTTTTGAAAAAATATATTTCATATATTACACTAAACATATATTTAGAATTATATTCGATTTCAAGGACTTTTATTTGCATAATCTGAATGAAATGCCATTGACATCTAACATTCAGGACAAATTCTCCTCAAGTCAAGTTTGAGTAGATTTAGCACAGTGTTAACTGCAATAAACACTAAGGTTATATTTAGTGTAACCTTATAATGGGCGACGTCGCATCTGCATTATGACTTCTCTCTCCTTCTTCCACTGCTGGCCTCCTACCCCACAGACTGTCGCAGAGTACGATCTTGAGCTCCCTGCGTCAATCGACTTTCTGCAGAACTGCATAGGTCGTCAGTTCGTCTTGCGGGTGTCGTCCTGTACTGCGATGGCCATTTTTCTACGGATATCCAGGTTTTTCGATCACGGAGATACACCAAACATAGCCCTCTACATAGATCGCCGAGTGATAGCTTCCTCACGACATGCATTGTGCAATGCAAACTTTATGATTATTTTTCATTTCACGTTGAAGATTTACCGAGGATGAATGTGGTGGGTCAGGGGCCCACGGAATTATTTACCATTAGGTGAACATTGATCATTTTTCACCCTCAATAGGCCGCTGTGAAGGGAGACAACAAAAGGAGTTAGAGGTTTATTTTTTTAAATATGTGTGATGCTGTTGGTCCAGTGAGCTTTACTAAAACAAACTAGCGAGCAGAGGTCCGCTGATTAGGATGAGATTAAAATTTCAAAGCTAACAAACTAAAATCGTACAGATACAGCGATACAGAAAATAATTTTTATACAACAGCGCCATATGTCGTCTGAAAAGCAGACTTACATAAATCATCATAAGTTACATGACGATTGTAATGAAGAAAATATCATCACCTCGATGTGATGAATGTGCACTGGTTAAGAGCTTATGTATGTACAGTAGAAAGTCAGAGTATCATCATGTTTTGGTCGAAGAGGTTCCAATGATGTAGGTCACCTAAACGTTGTCTTGTCCTATCCAATGTCGGACGGGGCCAAGTTTAAGTTTGCTAACTTAATTTTAAGTAAATATTTAGATATTTTTGGAAGCACCTGTTTCTCTGTTAACCTTATCCAGCGGCGTGGTCATGTAGTGACAAAGCCATTTATAATAAAAACTAAAGGCGGTTACTCAATACTATCAAGAAACCAAAAAGTAGTACGCTCTTGTTTTAGGTCGGTTCTCTATGAGGGCGTTGTCGCCGACCCATTTCTTTCGCTAGAAGCACATTCTGCAGTGTGGTCCTAACAATATTCTGCACTTTTTACTGATCACTTGTTTTTAGTAATGTGATCAAATTAATGCACAAAACACAATAATAAAGGAAATAATGAATTGAGGATATCCTTTAGAGTCCCTCAAACAAAAAGTGATAAGTGTACAAAACATCTAGACACACTTCAGTGCTATGTTTATTTAGGACTTGTAAATTGTAATAATATGCCCGTTAAAGGTTGCAAGAACAAATATTATATATATAAAGTGTATTTAACACTAAAGACATTGCATCATGCTTGGAACGTTGCGGTCGTTACTTATCTGTGCTGTCGTGTCCCGGCGATTGTCACTACACTGGAGGAGGAATTCATCGACGAAGACCTGAAGTTTGTCAAGGAGAGCATACCATTTTATATAACTCACTGGAATTTGGTGAGTTGCCTAAATATTTGTACAAAAAGTAAAGTAAGCTATATATAAAAAGTAAAGTAATCTATATGTAAAAATTAGAGTAAGCTATATATACTCGTAAATTTCACAGTTGGACATGGGTTCCATCAGAATCTAACAATCATATTCGATAGTGTATTAGCAAAACTCTTTTCTTACTTCATTTACAGTTTACATTTAGCGGTGGTAGATGACTGCGGTGAAAATGGGTCGGCTCGATCAGGGACCTTACAGAGTAGCAGCACAATGCTGCTGTGTTTCGTTATGGTGAGTGTAGGGGTCCAGAGACCCTTGTCACTAGTGAGGAATCTCAGTCCTCAGGGGTGACAAGTATTATCAGTCCTTATCGAAGACAAATGTGGGTCTTGGGTCGCAGATGAATTGTGTGTACGAGCTGTAGGATTCGTTGTATAGAAAAAGCGTTAAACGTAATAATAATTTTATTGAACTAAATGGAATCACTCGTAACACTATTCACTTTAAAGATCTGCTTACATCTTTTCTAGAATGTTCTATCTATAAATTATCAAATATACTCATCCCTCTCTTTCACACGTATAGGCAGGCTGTCTTTATCGCGCAACTTCTGGTCATGTTCCAAAGACAGGTGGGGTATAACTATGCCTAAAACGGCCCGAAAATGGGTTTTCAAGTAATAGTGCCGAAGTAATTATTAATGTCCTAAAACAGCCTGAAAACATATTTCATCCTGCTGAAAACGGTGCTAGCTTGGAGTTACTTCTGATTTACAACACTAGTAAGTGAAGGAAAATTAAAAAAAATGTTTCTGTATCTTTTCGTTTAACCCGTCTCCGTAACAATATAATTGAAATAAACTGGGCCTTGCGGTAGCTAGTTTCCAGTTGCAATATAACCGAGCCCTCATAGTGAATAATGCGTGTACTGGTTATATGTGAAAGAGCGTCCCTTTTCCGTGGTCACCTATCTGTGCAACGCCTATTTTTCAGTTACAGTATGGCATTGGCACGTAAACACTTACAACAACATATATTTGCATTATCGCAACCTTCCATAGCAATTACAACGCCAATTACTGTGTTATAGTTCCGTTCAGTACATCGTCAGCTCGGATAATTATTGCGATTCTATTGAAAGCGATTTTTATTTCCTTCATTGCATCATGAAGTTTGAATACATTGTTAATTTTTCACGTAGTGATATCAGCTTCCTGACTCGACGTGATGGCGGATCATTAAGTTTTTTTTTCGCTTCCTCTCGAACGTTTTCGTGTTCGAAGAATCTTTATTATCATAAGAAATAATATCCTTCACATACGGAGAACAAACATTAAAAATTTAAATAATTTTCATTAATAATGAGATAAACGAGGGCACATTGAAAAGTTTTGAGCCTAAGGTTGACAGTTAAATTCAAAAAACAATACTGGCACGTAATAGCCATTTCTTTTTTAATTATAATCTGCTGTCTTTTGTTTTCTTCTGTCAAAATTGCAAAATTTGTGATCGATTTAACAAACGAAGTTCGCGGTTTCCGTAGAAATGGATAAAATTGAACACCGTACCGTCATAAAATATTTACAAAAAAAAGGATTAACGCCAAAACAAATTTATGAAGATATGTACGAGACTTTGGGGGAACCTGTTCCATCATATGCCACTGTCGAAAGATGGGTAGCGGAATTCAAACGTGGCAGAGAAGAAGTGCAAGATGAACCTAGGAGTGGTAGGCCGCCGACGGCTACCACAGACGAAAATACCAATAAAATATTAGACCTGATTTCGAATGACAGGAGATTGACCATTACAGAGATAGCAGAAGCAATAGGCATTTCCTATGAACGAGCACAGAACATAATTTCCAACGATCTTGGATTTTCTAAGGTATCTGCCAGATGGGTACCTAGACTGCTTTCAGCCGAAAACACTTACTTTTCTTGCAAAGTTTAAGGCATAACAATATCTGTGTATCAAGTCGAGGGCCTGGTGATCTGTCGGACAGGGAAACCTAGTACAGACGCTAGTCTCTCATACAAAGGAATATCTTATATTGTATTATATTGCTATATTAATTTTGTGTGCCTTTGTGGAAGAGAAAATAATTAAATAAATCTCCTGGTCGATTTCGAACTCGGCGATATCTTCTGGTTATTGCCAGATGACGTCAACTGGGCAAAATTTATTATAGTGCCGTGAGCATTTGCGCAAACACAGAGGCACTCACTAGTCGTACCCTTCCTTATTGCGATATTTTTCTGTTAAAATATTATATATACATATATAATCAGAGGAATATATATTAATAATAATATATTATAGTGGTAGAGCTACGCTGCAGATTCTAGCTGCAGAATGATTACGTCAGCTCGACCGGGATAGGACCATGCCCTCACAGAATATCAGTGTTAAATAGCAGCATAACTCTGCTTTGTTTAGTCTGGTGAGTGTAGTAATCCGGAGATCTTTATTACTGGTGACGAGGCATTCTATCTCAGTCCTCAAGGGTGACAACGCATCTGCACTATGAATCCTTGTCAAGAATTAATGTGAATGTGATGGGCCGCAGGAACTGTGTGCGAGTTTGTTACTCTCAATGTAATAAATAAAAAAAACATTTAGATGCAGTGTGAGAGACGTTGGTCATACATACAAATACAATATAACCAAACCCGAAAATTCAGTAATGGGATTCACAAATTGTTACTCGGTTCGGAATCGATCCCAGTACCCACGACGCTGCAGTAAGTTACTCTAACTACCGCGCTATGCAGCCGTCATTAAGGTTATACAAAATTAAAGGACTTGCAACGCAATCTCATCGTATACTTTGCAATAACCGTGTGAACAGCTACGGGACCCGGGGGCCGCTGCATGTGGAACTTTATTTCGAAGGTTGAAACCAGATTTGATAGAGCAACGCCATCTATGGCAAGACATTTAAAACTAATGTAAGAAACTGCAATTGCGCTATAACTGTGGTGACGGCCGTGGTTTAGCGGTTAGCTGCTGCTGCTGAATTCGATTCGCAGCCGAGGAACAATAATTGTGTATAATTAATTGTTTGTTTTTGGGGTGTGAGAGTGCAGTATATATGTTCTGTGTCCCTGACACTTCAGCTGAGCTTCCTCCGATCTTATTGCACACGGAATAGGGAAGGGGGGGGAGGGGAGCTAATGTTTACGGCACTATGAAATGTTATACGCAGTTGATGCCATCTGGCAATAACCAGAAGATATCGCCGCGCTCGACATCGACCAGGAGAACATCATCATTATTTAAATTGTCATCATCATCTCAACGCTTTGTATTGAATACTTACGACACTGTATAATTTCCTGAGTAAACGACATTGTCCATTCATCATCTGTATCAGCTTCAATATTTAACGAATGTGAAGGTATCGGCACTTCTCCAAACCTAATGTCATTGATCAAAACCGTTATTTGAAATTTTCAAAACCGATTGCATTAAATGCGAAATTTAAATTTGACAGAGTTGCTGGTTTATTAAATTACCAAAATTTTGGGCGGACATATTGAATAACTTTAATAAAATTGTAACTTGGATTTAACCCGTTTATTTAACGAAGTGTTTGTGACAAACTTATGATGTGACTGAGTACTATACCTATATTACAATTACTATTACAATAATTATTTAAGAACGTACTTAATTAACAACAACAATGCGACCTATATATAATAAACAAAAAATATTTATTTAGATATTTAATTTATATACTAAGATATACTACGTTATGATATTAATGAGGTAAGGGTACAGGTACAGGTACAAACAACGCACCATTGTCCGTCCGTTGTAGTGATGAGAACGACACAACTACGTTCTTGCCATCTTTTCGGATGTTAAATTTCCAATCTTTTTGGAGGTTTTTGTTACAGTTTGTATAATAAATTACACTGTTAATTATACGTATATAGTGTTCAGTTCTCTGGATTGTTCCGTTGTTTGTTTATTATATTTTAATTTTAATTTTAATACACAGGTACTTGGTAATTATTATATTAAAATATGTGTTCAACAGACAGAAAAAGGCAAAGGTTGCATAGTGATTGTTGGCATGATTAACATATGTCCTACTTCACACTCTTCATCACACTTACTCACGAGACCTTTTCCAAAAAAAAAACACTCCAATAATATATAAAAAGAGCACAGTTGAATTTAAACTTACTCCCGACGTTTTAAAACAATTAAAATAAATATCATCCATTATGGTTTCCGTTATTATTAGTGTTAACTTTCGTCATTTTGTTTAGAGTGTTTTACCAGGGTACCATGTTGCAACATTACTTTTGTGTTATTTTTAAATAAATACATAAGGGTGACAAGCGAGCACCGTACACCTCATTTTAAGTAACGACTGCGGCCCATGACATCTACATACATCCTCAACAAACACGCATGTGTTTACAGACCTGTGGACTGAAGTAGAATAACAGACCCGAAGTTGGGTCACACGATCCCTAAGCTCATCATATGAAATAGCAAGGTAGGCCGTAGGTTAAGCCGACCCATTCATACTAGTAGCTACACACTAGCTATAGCGTGACTAGTAATTTAGGATATATTTTAGGGTGTTGAGCATCCAGTGATTTTATACTTAGTAAATACATTTTAAGTATTTTTATTATTATATTTTTTATACTAAACTTATTTTCATACTATTCTATTTTTAGGGTAATCAAACTTCGTAAGAGGGCACACTGAAGCAATATGCATTTACCGCCAACAAATCTAATTGTGTTGATAGTCGCCTAAACCACCCCGAGCGTCTCTTTAGTGTAATAATTAATGTAATTTAAGTTTAAATAATAATTTTAATTTATATTTATATAAATATTTAAAAGTAATTCATGATCTGTGTTACAGTGTTTAAGAATATATTGTAAATATACTATTGGTATGTCATAATAAAAAGGAAAAAAATGGAAGAATTGTGGAAAGATAGCAATATTTTATACAACATTCTGTGTTTCCTAATAACAGAAAACGAAAAACTTTTCGACCGAAGTGATGCGAGACTGTATTGGAAAACTGTTTTCCATATTTTTACCTTCCTACACCACGTTTACGTCTCAGTATTTGCTTGCGATATGGAGTTGGAAAACCACCCGGATTTGGAAATTACATCTTTGTATACTTTTAGAGCTGCATTTGTCACCGGCTGGAATTTTGTGAGTACCTTCGCATTTGATTCATAGATCAAACAAATTTAATCCATACCAAATACCATCTATAATAAGGAATGAGTTAAGTATCGTAAAATATACAGTCAATTACTATGTTATTTACTTTGAACAGTTGCGTAGCCACGCTGTATCTATGTTTAGGCTGCCACAAATATGGCATGGTCTGCTCGACGGGGAAAGGACCACAACTTCACAGAATACCAGCATATCGCTGCCGTGTTTCGTGTGGTAAGTGTAAGGAAAAGGTCCAATTATCGGCAACATGAATAGGTTGGCTCTTACACACGGTGTACTAAAGTTTAACGAGAAATTTAACTCTGCTGTTTTTGAAATGGTGAGTTTAGGTTCCTGGGAATCTAATAGCGTTTCTTCAAAGTCTTAAGGTATAACATCTTGAATCTTTGATGAAGATGAAAGTGTTTATGGGTCGCAGTCATTACTTGTCAATATTCATTTCATAAAAAAAAGACAAACTAGTTTAGTGGCGTTAAACATTTGCACACACGAGTACTAACCGTGTTCCGGTGAAACATATCATAGATAAATAAATTTACGTCAATGTGCCGGAAATTAAACAAGTCTCGTCTGAGGTCGCACCCAACTTATAACTGTTTTTTAATGAAAACAAGCTAGTGCTTGTGCACTGTCCTGTCTGGTGATGAGTGGTGATGAAGATGATCATAATGGCGTACATAACAAATGCCCTTTTGCTCTTCAAGTTACATTGAACCTGGAAAGACTGTTGCAAGCTTTTTTTATCGTCCTGGTGTCCGCTGTTAGCCCGAGGGCTTTTACAGTTTCACCGGGTAGAGAGGTCACTGAGCGCTTATGGCACTCAGTCGAGACCTCTATTAGTGGGTAATCAGCACAAGGACTCCCGAGAGTGAGCCTCGGCTTGTACTGTTTCCTTGTTGCGTGAGAGCGACTGACTCGAGGGTGCCCGAGAGGGCCGAATTTCGGAGGCTCGATCAGTAGCTTCTGACTATGGATTATCTGCTGTCGCAGGCAAAGTATTATAATCCTTTGCTATTCGCGTTAAAAATGACGAAACATCGCTTCATCCGAATGTGAGCTTGCAGCACATCTGCACCTGATGTTGTGATGGCATAGTAAATGGCATAGCTCGTAGAGAAATAATCAATGGGGAAGAAAGGTTCTCGAGTGGCGCATTAAGATCGAAAGCAGTGAACTATTGATGAATAATATCCAAGAACACAAAACTTAATTGAATTTAGAGTAAAGACACATTAATTGTTGTAAACAAATAAATTGGAAAATATGACACTCACAACTTACTTCTGAAGATCATAGATCAAGATCATCTTCCACGCCATTGGCTTTTGCCTGTTTAAGTTTGTGGCAGATTGATGGATACATTATGATCATCAGCCGAGGCCAGTTTATAACTATATATTGGCACGATCCTCCCCCACAGACTTCGTTACTTTTGGAATACTACGAGTGAAAACGACTGACAGTTGACGACCTGATGTTAACTGATAATTGCGGAAAATTAGATCTTCATACATCCTCATCAAAGGTTCAAGGTGCACAGGTGCACTCCTGACACTGGATGGCTTCCTATATTCCATACGATACAACAGCATAATGCTGCTATTTCACGCTGTGTTACCGCACGGGTCTGGTCCTATGTCCAACCCACCTAGCCAACCGGTCCAGACCTAATCATGTGCAACTTGACTCTGCTTCTAGTAAATATTCCAATGTACTTCATTAAGTTTATTAAACGTTCTAATCTTAGTTGGTTTTATTAACAGGAATGTTTCAGTTTTGTAATCAGCGTTCCTAGCATTCTGTTCTTTATATATTTACCTACTTTTCGTTAAGATCTTCTTATGACATCGGAACTATCAACATTTATATTAGTGTCCATAAAAATTATGGTTTTGAGACCAATCTCGGGGATTTTTAATCGTTTTTTTGTGTCGCTTCTTCCCACCCTGGTACTTCCCTCTTTGGCTTAATTTTACTGGCATATCGCACACACAAATTACGTACTTGAAACCACTCTTATTTCCATGATTTTTTCATCAAACACTTCTCACTCCAATCTAGCAGTCGGCTTCAGTTGAGCGGGTTAGAATTCTAACATACATGTATAGACATACACAAATATACCTAAGCAATTTTTATATATAATGATAGTTTTAATGGCCGCATGGCGTAGCCGTAAACTAAATCGAGCAGGAGGAAATCAATATTGACCCTTTAACATTCTAACTTATGTATATATAAATTTTGAATTGTACTTATTTAAGCTTTGTATGGGAGCTTTTTTATTGTCTATTACTCATTGTTTTATCGCCTGGACAATTTGAGGAGTTGAGCTTAAGAGAGAGAGAGTGTAAAATGTAATGTTGAAAATATTGCAATATGTAATATTTGAGCACGTGTTGTATGAATGAAGCGACGGTGAAGTAAACATTATGAAGGTCGCGGGGATCAGGAGTTATTAGTTTATCTGACCGTTAAATAATATTTAATAATGAGTTACTTGTAAGTAGCACAGTTATTAAGTAACTTCTACTAATTAAATATCTAGTGCGGTTTACGTTATAGAGAATACCATCGTAAATATGTAGCGTAATAAATGCGTGAAGTAAACGACATATACAACTATGAGATGACTACGAATCGTTCTAACTTAGTTTTAATGAATGACAAACGAGCATATATCATGGCCACGCTGTCCTTTGGTTCTAACTAAAACGTGACTGGGGAAGGACCACAAATTTAAAAAAACAGCAGCATGACGCTGTGTTTCGTATGGTGAGTGAACGGATTCGGCAACTGTGTGACAGCATGTGCATCTTGAAACTTCGTTGCATCCATGCAGAAGTCATGGGAAGCAGTAATTATTTTCTATCTTTACTGAACTGGTGAATTGTGTTCGTTTTACACTCCTAACTGTATAAGAAATCAGCGGTTTCTTAACATTTAAAACGTATATCAAAAGTACCTTTCTTCCGATGATTTCTTACAAAAAATAAATAGAAGTAAAACTAAGGATTCTATGTAATTCTTTTAATACTTTCTGATCGTCGCCTCGTCAGCAATGTCTTGTAATGATCAAATAAGTTAAAGCCGAAAGCTTACAAGAAAAATTACGCTTACAAGCTGCTAAAATAACTTCCTTGTTTCATTGGCCTTTTCATAAGGCACAACTTTTTAAAATGTACTAAGTAATTGCATTTTCTTATAGTCAATATAAGCCAACTCTTTGGCCGGCAAGGTGTCAAAATTTGTCCCAGCAACCTTACTTTTGCCCCATCCAGCCCAGCCCCATGTTGGTCTATCCATCGCCAATAAACACATTAGAAGAGCTAAGGGAGATCTTAAAATTTGCCAAGCAAATACGCGAAGCCTTCCGTATAACTAAATGCGAAAGACTTCGACATCGTGGATCTCACTTTGAACATTGTAGGATGAAATAATCTTTATTGTTTATGTAAATAAAATATTTTAATACAGGCAACTTTTGTTTCAATATCCTTGAATGTTGCGACTTTACTAAGAAAATGCAGTGATTATGTTTTAATTGCTGGTTTACTTAAAATCCTATTTATTTTTTTGCACAAACCTGTGCCATTCACATAGATAACGAATTAAGGAAGTTATTTTATAACTTATAAACTTTACGTCACATATATTATTTTCATCACGTCGCCATTTCATGTGAATTTTGTTGATATTTAAGAGCATCGATCCTGTTTTAGTGTAAGAAAGTCTAATTTATCGGTATTATTCTTTTATTTAACTTTATGTCATTGTAAGACACATCTTGCACAATAATTCAACGATCAGAGAGTTTTCAAAAAATGAATTTTATTATAATATTCTCTTTGCATTTTTTTTAAATCTTCAATATCTCACAAATTACTGATCTTGGAATAGGGAACTAAATCACATAATAATAAATAGCAAACGAGCTTTACATAAATCATTTCCAAAGGAATGTATTACATTACCAATCATACCCTGTATATATTATAATCTTAAACCTTGCATATCTTTCAATAAAATTAATTGTGTAATCGATCGACAGTGGTCACTTTAAAATGGTTGTGTAATATTTGAAGTAATATACACGTGCTACTTGAAATTACAGAAGATAATTACGATATTCACTTATTTACGGAGTAGAGCCACGTTGAAACTTTTTGATGACCCTGTAACAGAAGCATTCCATTTCAGCCATAGGTGACAACGCGTGACGTCTCGGCCCGCAGTCATCACTTACTGTCAGGTGAACTGTGCTCTTTTGTCACCTCCAAGATATTAAAAAAAATAGTGTCTGACCCAAAATAAATAATTTAATTATAGTCGATAATTCAAGTTAGCTATCAGTCTAGAACGTCAAACACTTCCTACGTGCGACGGACTGATCCGAAATTAACGGGATAAAAGAGCCCCAAATAATAGCAATAAAAGAAATAATTAATTTAATTATTCGTCAGTCATTTTATAGTTGGCACCCCTCATGCACCAGAAATCACAGACAGACCCTTATCAATAAGGTCGTCGACTGGCCAAAGGGCAGAGAACTAGACAGACAAACGAGTCCGACCCGTGCGCCGCTTATCTGTAAATTGGTAAATAGAATAATTTCAACATAAAGATAAGGAACGACAGAGTAGTGCACCCACAGTGACGTGCCTCTTTTATTAGGAATCCTGCAATTTATTTTCCTTTTTGATTAAATATTAACATTATTAAATCTACTACCTTTTCATTGTTGACTACCGCAATAGATATAGATTTTTATATGTATCTATTTAATATATATATGTATATATATATATATATATATATATATATATTTATATTTAAATATACATATATACATATATACATATTAGTAATATGTAGTAAAATGTCTATTGGGTTTTGTACTACAGTGTACTATCGATAGGCCGTGGTGATGATGATGTATTTGTTTTTAATTATTTATAAGTATTACTATTATATAACTGAATTAGTTCATGTATATATTATTTGCTAATATAAATATTTATCGCAAAGTTTCATTGGCTACCACTAAAATCAAACTGAGAATTTTCGCTCTCTGTTTGAAGCTAATCTGTTGAATATAGCTTTTAAGGAAATATATTAGATGATTGTTAAAAAAATTGACGTTAATCGTAGATTTTATCGCAATGTTGTTCCGTGAATGCATTAGTAATTAAACGATAGTTTTTTCAAAGCCGTTACTTTGTAAAATTGGCGTGATGAGCCAGACACAGCGAAGATAAAAATTATTTATTTACATATTTTTTTGTTGGATTATTGATGCACTGTGCTTACATTTATAAGAAACTAAAACATGCCTTAGGTTTAATAAATGATAAGTGAAACAATAATAAAAACAGGTAACGTTGTATGTATGATTATTTGTTTTTTTTTATTTTAGTCTTCATTTTTATCAATTGGGTAATGCTACCCCAACCACGATTTATCACCATACTAGGTCGACTGGAAAAGAACGTCCGCGTTTTGAGAACCGTCAATATTGTTTAGGTTAATATTAACAAATAGATAAATATATGATTAAAAACAATAACTAATACATTGATATACTTACATATTAATCTGCATAGATTAATAAGTAGAAACCTCAATTATTTTAAGTTAGCTCAGAAACTTGGTGAGGCTGCGAAGTAATGTAAGTGAAGGGTTTTCTCGATACGTTCTTTATTTATATTTTAGTACACAAAATATAATACACAAGAGATACGCGAACTACTAGTACTTACTATACCATCAGGTGAACTGTGTGCTTACTTGTCACAGTTAATATTGTAAGGAAAGAACGCCGCACTGAACTCGTGGATTTTTTATAATTTTTTAATATTAGCTAACGCCCTTTATGCATTACAATGTTTCTTTATTTGTTTTTAAGGACAATTGGTCACTGGGCTTAACGCCCCAATGTCATTGCTATCCCCGGTTTTTTTTTTTTATTTTATTATCTAAGCAGAGGCAATCAAGCGTAGGGACACACTTACAGAGAAAATTCTAGTAGAGACGTTAGCAGTCCACATTTAAATGTAATAATATAATATATACTTTATGTTTTGTAATTTTTATTAATAAATAGATAATTGTAGCCGTGCACGCTGGCATTCGGGAGGGTAGGCGTAAATTATGGTTTTATATTTTGCACTATCCTGACCTCTCTCAATTCTATATGAACATTATATGAATCTGGGGATGGGAATATATAAATATATATATATATATATACATATGTTTGTATATATATATATATATATATATATATATATATATATATATATATATATATATATATATATATATATGTATATTATAAGTTGAGCCACAGTGGCGCTATAAACTAGCAGAACATTTCAAAGAGTTGTCGGACAATGATAAATTCCTTTGATTATTAATTCGTACGTACAGGTCATAGTAATAAAATCGTGTTAAAAATATATTAACTTTTAATCTTTGCCCTCCTACAGGCGTTCCAAACGATATTTCTCGTGCTTTCGTTGGTGCACGATCTGATGGAGTGGCTGAACAAGCACGACAACCAACTGGCATCGAGGCTGCGGTATTGGCGAGATGTCATCTTTTCTGGCCTCGTTGTGCCGTTTACCCTGGTAAGCCAGCACGTTTCTACCTCAATTATGAATTGGTTCGTTCAACCAGGGAAGGACCACGCCTTCACAGAACACCAGCGCTGTTGAGTTTCGTGTGATGAGTTTAGAGTTCCGAAGACTACTACAGGTAACAAGAAATTCCTTCTCAGTGCTCAGGAACAACGCATGAGCATCTGGAGACGCTGTTGAGTAGGGATTCAGAGACACTCAGTCATTTTTAACATTGAATTCTGACTTAGTCCTCTGGAAGGATCCTATGTATCTGGAGGACCTATGTACTTATGGACGCCAGGCGTCCCATCGAATGAATTAAATTCATTAAAGAAATAGTATCTATTTAGAAAAAGCGTAGTCTTTATACCGCTCGGTTTGACCTGTTCTAAGGAGTTGTTCGGATTAATTCCAGCCGCTGAGTTTAAACATCGTACATCACGACAGAATTCAAAATTTCATCCTTATCATCTCGATGGTAGGCAATCCGCTACTGTACTCCTCACGCGAAATTTCCTGGCACGCACAACTACCCTGTGGAATCAGATGTCGCCAGTGGTGTTTCCGAACTGATACGACTTCGGGACCTTCAAGAAAAGTGCCTACACTTTCTTTAAGGGCCGGCAACGCATTTGCGGCTCCTCTGGTGGTGCGGATGTTCATGAGCGGCGGTCATCACTTACCATCTCTGGTGGTAGGTGGGCTGCATTCTTGTTTGCCGCTTATACTATAAAAAAAAACCTATCCATTCCACAGGTATTTGTGAAAATCATGTAAAATCACGACAAACTTGTGACTGTAAAAACGCTTACTTACAATTTTATACTTTCCAGTTCGTCTCATCCATGTTCTGGTGCGTGTATGCAATAGACCGTGAGCTGGTCTTCCCGAAAACTTACGACGATGTGGTGCCGTGGTGGTTCAACCATTGCGTCCACACCAACATCTCTGTAGTCATCCTCATAGAGACCCTGCTGCAAGCCAGGCGAAGACCGCGGGACTTCAAGAAGGAGATTACATTCGTTATTGTGGTAGACATCGCCTATGCTATTGTGTAAGTAAAATGATCCTAAAAGTTTTTCATCCCAATAGGGGTAGACAGAAATGGCAAATGCTAGTTTACGGGAGGTAGAGCTACTCTACAGCATAAGTGGTGCAGTTCAATCGGGGTTAGAGAATTATAACTAAAATTCTAAACTGACCCTTAGAGAATACCAACGTGAATTATGAGCATAACGCTACTGTGTTTCGTTTAGTGAGTGTAGGACATTTATCACGAGCTCGGCGAAATGAAGAAAAACACCGAGGAAACCTGCACATATAAAAAAACCATATTATGAATACATGGGGTGGCGGCCTGCGCTTCAAGACCTGCTTGTGCTCAGCAGTGGCGTGTTGTGTAAGATAGGAAGATATGAACGTAACAAATATCGATTCTCCATTTCTTTTTATAATGTATATTACATTTTTTCGCTTTCGCCAAAATTTATTCTTATAATTTTCAAAATATGTTGTTTTATTTCCAGATACTACACGGTTTACTTTGCTACACATAGATGGCTGTACAAAATCTTCGGCATCATGACCTGGTGGCAGATATGCCTGTACCAGCTTCTCATATGGGTGTCATCGTTAGTCTTCTATTTCCTTCAGTTCCCTATCAACCGACTGGTTCACGGCGACGTTGAAGAGTCAGAGAACGTTACTGCAATAATTAGTCAAGTCGTACCTGAGGAAATAATGAGGAATGGAACCAAAGAAGGAAGGAGCGAAGGTGAAAAAGCGAATACAGATTTGACGATTCCTCCTTTCTCCACTAAGTCTTGGAGCTTGAAGTACAGATCAATTAGAACTCAGTTTGAAAACTCTCATTTATAATAGAGTTGATATAAACAGTCAGTGTCGTCATGGATCGAAGTCTAGACCATTTAGGTTTCAATTATTGCATAAGAAGTGCTGGTGGCGGTGGAGGTACAAAGCAGGTTATTGTGCTCGTAGATCATATAGGTTAAAAAGATAAATCTATGTACTATCTAGTTATAACGATATTGAAGTTAGAAATACTTCCAGCAACAACTTTTGAAGCTTGAGTTTATAATATTTTTAAAATTTGTCATGACCATAGCCGGTATATTTTTATAAGTCGTATCCACTTAAATAACCAGTTTTATGAACAAACACAAATGAACAAACGAAATAAAAGTAATTTTTTTGTATTATAATTATATTTCCGCCATTATTGCAGGTTAACATTAACTAAATGTCAAACTTTTTTTTAAAATGCATGATTTGTTTTTAATATTTAATGGAATAACAGTTACGAAAAATATATTCAAAATAAAAGTCGGTGACAGAAATTATTATATTATTTCACATTATAAAAACAGTATTTGAGATTTGTAAACGCAGCTTACCTTCTACTGGCTAGGTCTGTTTAAACTGATTTATAAAAAAATTAAGTCTGATAAGTTTTATGTAATGCGAATTTATTGCTTAGTGTAAGTGAAGGGAATTAGTAACATATAATTTTAAACGAATTTAAAGAAATATATGTTGTATATTCTATATGATGTAGGTCTCATGTAGTCTCATGTATCCTTACCAGATCCAACTGCTGTTGGGTCGGGGCCGACAGCTCTAAATCTCGTTTTCCATCTTATGGGTCTATTTGAGTCAGCGACATCCACACTCACGTTTAGGATAAAAATATGTACAGGTATATAATTTTTAAGATATAGCGTATATTAGAATTTTAGCATGTAATATAGACAAATTTAAATCTATAATAATAAGGGACCAATTTTGTTACATTTTTATATATTTTATAGCAGAGACTGAATGATTGCGAAGAAATATTTTTTAGTTACTTCAAAAAAAAAAAACTTGACATTATTCCTGATAATTTTCATTGCATCAATACTAACGTACTAAAATACATGCATACTCACATCTATATTTTTTCAATGTACTAGGGTGACCTCACTTTTAATTATCTCCAATGACAAGTTAGCCTTTGGTTTGCAATTTATCAAACCCTAGTGTCCGTTTTGTGACACATTGTCTTGATCTCTATCCGTATTATAAGGTAAAATTTTTTTTTGTGTCTGTGCATTTGTGCAAACTAATGTAGTGGCACATTGAGATAAGCTTGAACAAAAATTTAGCATTGTTTTATTTAAATCCGTCATGAAATATAAAAGATAGGACAGTTTTAAGGTGCGTGTTACGCGCGTCGATATTTGCGTGTATGAAATCGCGGCGATTATTGCATATAAAGATAAAATTAATTTTCTTGCGTCGTATAGTATCAATCATCAAGTATAAAAATGCAGGTGATTAGTGTTGATTTTCAACACATCTTCCAGTATTTACATTTACTATTAACATTTAAATTTACGAGGTGTACTTGGCAGTTTACTTGAGGTGAACGAAAGTCGTGAGGTAATCTTGGATGTTCCCGTAATCTGAACGAAGTTTGCTTGGTGTACTTGGTTGTTTCCTTGCGTTGAACGCGTATAAGGACGTATCACTTGCTTCGTTACACATCAAGTTTTAGTATTTGTTGTATGAAATTATATACAATTTTACTAAGTTATCTAAATATGTTTCCTTAAGTTATTAGATCTGAGATATGAGCTTTAAAAAAGTGCTAAGAAGATAATTTTGATAGTATGCACATTCTAAAGAGTTATTTGTCCAAGTAGATTTGTCATTATAATTAATAATTAAGTTGAGAATAAGCAAGATGAATTGTCAGGAGCAGTGTTATTTATGTCTTAGATTTCATTTATATATTTCAACTCAAGTTTTTTGGACTTTTTTTTATAAAAATAGAAACATATTATGAATTATATTTATAACTACACAATTCATGTATATTGTGTTTGATTGTAGTAAACGTTGATGGTGCCCGGTGTTTATATTTTAAGTTTGTTGCAAATAATATGTCGATAGTGACGACGTGGCAAACGGGCAAGCAGCTCTCCTGGTGGCGAGAGATCGCGGCATGGACATCAGCAGCACCAGAGTAGTCGCAGATGCGCTACCGGCCTTTAAGAAAGATGTAGGCACTTTTCTTGAATGTCCGTAAGTCGGATACGACTTATAATGAACTGATAAGTTCGGAAATATCGCTGACAATGGCACCTCGATAAAAAAAATCCACAGTAGTTCAAAACGTCAAAGTAAGCGTTTTTATTATATATTTCTATTATGATTAAAGCCACAAACGAGGTCACCTAGTGTAAGTGATTCCTGCGGACGATAATATTCACGTTTATCCTCGATAAGAATCTAAGTACGTTGTCACCCTTAAGGACTACGATCGAATGAGTAAAATTGGTTTCCGGACGCCTACACTCATCAAACGAAACACATTAGCGTTATGTTGCTGTTTTACGCTGGTATTCCGCGAAGGCGTGGTCCCGGTCGAGCCGACCCATTCATGCTGTACTGTTTCTGCTAACAAATTGCTGTGGTTATATAAGTATTGAAAATGTCATTATCGCTAAAACAATGATGGGGAAATCATGAACGTTAATCTGTTTAACATGAAACGTAGAACGAATCAATGATAACGTAGAGCTACTTTAAAGCTAATAGCAGAAATTGAAATAGCAGATGATGGAGTGATCGCACTGCTCTCGTGTCCTACTATAATCTCTCCTACAGATTCACTCGTGCACTGTTAACAACCGTGGCTACGTTGCAGCTTGTATCTAGCAACATGCATGCATGCTCGTCCGGGGAATGATCACGCCCTCACAAAATACCAGTGTGTCTAGACACTCAGTCCTTATACTTACATATCTTTTATCTTTGTTGAAGATAAAAGATGATCATGGGCCGCAGTCACCACTTATCGTAAGGTGAACAGTGTGCTCGTTTGTCACCAATAATATCACAAAAATAGGTCAGCGCACAGATTGGCATCGGAAGATATTAAGGTAACGTTTTTAAAACGTATCGCACATTGTCATTAAATAATTATTATCTATCATAAACAACTTTACTGTTTTTACTACAAAATTAGTCCTAGTAAACAGTAAACAGTAATTAACCATAAATTCAATGCAAAGTAAAACATTTTTTTGTCAATTATGTATAGGCACCTTCTTCTTCATCGTCGACGAATTACGATTTTTTAAAAAAAATATTACATCAATCTTAGATTGTTTTAAAAACTTAGACAAGTGTTAACTGTTCGAATTGAATTGAGTCCATGTTTGGATAGATTAACATTTAACCACGACTTCCTTAAATTTATTAAATGTTAACACTTTTTGAGTTTTGTGATCGTATTTCGTAAGGGGGTGTTGACATAGCACAAAAGCATTAGTAAGCTGAAGTGGAAATGGGCTGGCCATGTAGCTCGTAGATCCGATAGTCGATGGGGATGAAGGGTTGTAGCTAAAGATGTAGAGTTGTAGCCTCGGACTGGTAGTCGTAGTGTAGATGACGATGCGACCCCCCACTAGATGGAGCGAAGACCTACGCAGGTTTGCGGGAAGTGTATGCATGCATGTGGCTCTGCGTCGTGCTTCGTGGCAATCGACGGCAGGTCTTTGTGCAGCGGAGGACTATGGCTACGCTGTCGTGATGATTTCATAATACAATTAAGATAAACTCTCATGCATGAATATTTCGCACTTGGCTTTGTTTTTGAGTTTGTATCTCTATGTAATATCTGATTATATCCCACGAAGTGTTTGATATGATTGTGGAAATATTACTCGTATGTACAAAAGTTGAAATAACTTTTATTTCAGTATAAAAATCATTAATTGAATTGTTATAATTTTATAAAATTGACATTGCAACTTGTTTCGTGGAATTTATGAATGAAATCTTATTGAATTTATATTTTATTTGTAATGAAATATTCAAATAAATACAAATTTGAAACGGTTTTCTTGTTTTTTTATTTTCTTTGCATTCGATATACTTTTTCGGATAATCAGGTAAATTGTGTTCGTTTATCTACACCTGTGTTGATTATTTATAGAAGATAGGCAAATATTTGGATGGAGGAGCCATGCTGTACCAAATTTCTAGCTGCAACGTGGATAAGTCGCCTCGAGAGGGGAAGGGTCCCTCACAGAATACCCAATAAAATTGTAGCATTACTTGTTTTTTGCAAACAAAATGATCAATTACATTCCGTATAAAAAATATTCATCTGCTTGCTCTAAGAAGTCTGTTGGTCCAGTGACCTCTACAGCTTTATCTAAATAGACCCGCGATAGATATTAAATCGCGTGTAAGCCGCTGTACGAGGAAGACGACGTCGCGCTCGCCGGCGAGCGCGGTGTGGCGTGTCTGAAGTTACGAGTGTGTGTACATGAGAAGTTTGTGTGCGCGTCTGTGACGTTGGTCGGTCCACGGTGAAGCCCCTGCCGCTCGTTGCGGAAGGGGCTGTGATAACGTTAAAGTTAATATTTGCCGTCGGGTTATCTTCAGGCGTTGTTATGGGGAATTTAGGACGTCTTCTATTTGGAGGGGTATCCCTCTCTGGGATGTAGTCACCTGCTGCCACCACCAACGGGTTCGGGTGCTTTTCTATCGAAGCAAAGTATCGTAGTGATATTTCTTTAAAATACTTCATAATGGAGGGAATCTTGAGATCTCGGTGTAGTTCCGAGTTCCTTACAAACCAAGGAGCGCCAGTCATCCTACGAAGAATCTTATTTTGTAACGTTTGAAGGCGCTTAAGTCTAGCCTCCGGGATATGTGCGCATACGATGCTTGCATACGACATTACAGTTTTGTTGCGTTTTTGCAAGATGCTATAAAGACGACCTGCAATAAAGACCGCTCTTGCTCTTACATTTTTAAGATGTTGTGTAAAAGATAAGTTACGGTCTAGCGTAACTCATAAATATTTTATGTGGCTAGGCCACGGGATAGCTGTTTTAAACAACGTGATCTTAGAAAATTTGCTCTCCATCAATTTCCTATGAACACGAGTCCATTGACAAGTGAAGATCATCGCCATACTCTTCTCCGCCATTTTCAAAGCAAAAAACAAGTGATTTGTTTCGTGTGATTACTGTAGATTGCAGCTCTGACAGCCAATGTTCGGTATCTATATCTATATCTATATATATATATATATATATATATATATATATATATATATATATATATATATATATATATATATCTATCTATCTATCTATAACTATATCTTCATCCCTATTTCAAATGGTAGTCTTGTTCTATAATACATAACAATTTATCAATTGAATTGAAATTAAATTGGTATATAGTAGTTACAGCTTACTTCTTTGTAATTTGACATAATAGTCTTGTCGTATTTCTTGATGTACTTGTTGCCCAAGGATTTTTCGATTTTGATTGATTTTTTGAAACACTAGTTCACATTTCGAGTTCTTTAATCACTGTGTATGAATCTAAACTAGTTTACGGAAACTGATGCTGTGAAAATAAAAGTAGCACATGCGATCGATAAAAATATAACTTAATTACTTTTACAATAGCCTCTGTTAGCCGAAGGTTGCTTCTAACGGATTAAATAAATTAATATAATTATATTTAAAGACATTTACCTTCACTATGGTAGGCATTAGCACTGGAAAGAAGTGGCGCACGAAAATTACGCGACCCTCCTATCTATGCTAATTGGTGATATTCGGAACGAAGGTGAGTCTTTCATCAAATTTGAAACCTAAGTATTTTACTGTCTTTTCCCAGGGATTGGACCATCAAACATCTTTATGGTTAGGAGTAATACAAGTAGTACAAGTAGTACAAGAAGTACAAGTAATACTAGTAGTACAAGCAATACAAGTAGTACAAGTAAATCAAGTAGTACAAGTAGTACAAGTAATACAAGTAGTACAAGAAATACAAGTAGTACAAGTAGTACAAGTAGTACAAGAAGTACAAGTAATACTAGTAGTACAAGCAATACAAGTAGTACAAGAAGTACAAGTAGTACAAGTAAATCAAGTAGTACAAGTAGTACAAGCAATACAAGTAGTACAAGTAAATCAAGTAGTACAAGTAGTACAAGAAGTACAAGTAATACAAGTAGTACAAGTAATACAAGTAAGACAAGTAGTACAAGCAATACAAGAAGTACAAGTAAATCAAGTAGTACAAGAAGTACAAGTAATACAAGTAGTACAAGTAAATCAAGTAGTACAAGTAGTACAAGTAGTACAAGAAGTACAAGTAATACTAGTAGTACAAGCAATACAAGTAATACAAGTAGTACAAGTAGTACAAGAAGTACAAGCAATACAAGTAGTACAAGAAGTACAAGTAGTACAAGTAGCACAAGTAATATAAGTAGTACAAGTAGTACAAGTAGTACAAGTAGTATAAGCAATACAAGTAGTACACGGATCTCTACACTCAGCAGATGAAACAAATCAGCGTTATTCTGCTATTTTACTCTGGTTTGAGACCGCGATACTTCACCTCTGACCGACCCATATATAGATATATCCCATATTTTCTAAAGTTACCACGCCGGGCTAGTGACATCAATCACCAGACTCCTTGTACCGACGCCGTTGCCCATCATCGGTCTAAGTATCGTCTGCCAAATTGAGATGGATACTTTGCCATATTCTTGTGGCAAATCCTATAGTCACCTCTTGCGACACCAACAGAAAGAGATAGGGTGGCTTATAATTTCACGGACTCCACTCGACATCATAATGATGATAATGATGATTTGGTGAGAGCCTGGTCCTTCCCCGGTCGCGCAGACCCATTCATGTCACCGTCAAAAAAAACTGCCTACCACTGCTACTCTATCAACATTATTATGGCAGTAAGTGCGGTCAATAAAAAACAAAAATTCAATCTCCATTTTATAATTTTAGAAAAGTTGCCTTAAAAATATCAATTACGATTAAGTACAAAGTAATACACTTGTTCGATATTTATAAAGTATACAAATTCACGAAACTGTCGAGAAAAACCACTCGATCAATGTTTACTACAGATTGGAATCCGTGCAGCATTATAGTGTAAAATCTTCTAAAAAGTTTTAACTATCCTAACAAATCTGTTAACAAACAGTAATTTGATAGATATTGTTCATTTTTGAGGGTATTTACAAATTCAATTCTCTATGTTGTTGCAACTTAAGTTTTATTTCGAATTAACGAAACTTTTCAGTAACGTGGTCAAGTAATTTTTTTACGACAGTACAAGGCTTCAGGTAACCTTTGAAAAATGTATATTTTTCTTATATATAGGGTAACTAAGGAGTATTTTATCATCCTTAACTATAGATGTAAATTGGCAGTGGTTCCTTATTCAAATATAGCGTACAGGATATTACTTACATCGCATCGATCGAAGCTTGTTTGTGACATGAATTCAAAGCGGTAAACTTCAAAAGCATTCATGATAATTATTATAATTAATAGCTTTTTTATCACTAAATAAATATCTATCAACTAGGCTGGTTATATAAATCGTGATTGTAATGAATAATGTTGTTTTGTTTGCAAAGCCTTAAGCTCCTTTAGTGAAAGTACTACTTAACATGGATTGATTTAAATTTTTGATTAATAATTATTTACATGAAAAACTGGTCATATTTGATTTGTTGGATATACCTAAATTCGACTTGACCAAAACAAGTTTTTTGGCCACTAACCCCTCCCCGTTCGCTCTACCCTATTCTTCTAACAAGTAAATAGATTCTACCTCAATGCTCCTACGAGTTTACACTTGGATCTTTCAAAGGTTACCTATGACAAATGCTTAGAAGAAATTCGGATATTGCCTGAACACTAACTGTCTAGGTGGCCTTGCCAAACCTTCCTCTTGGTAAGTAATTCTTTGTGGCTGAAGATAATATGAGGAAGGGGTTCTTATACTAACTCCTTGGACTTGTGGACGTTTTCGTAGTTGGAAATTATTTAATTCCGATGCTGCATATTGTTGCTCCGCGTGTAGGTTGTTCCTAAACCTTGAGAAAGTGTAATCTCTGTCTGGTGATAAAACAAACCCACTGGGGACCCTAATCTTAGGCGCAATTGGTGCTAGAGCTTCATTTAGAGCCACATCGTAATCATTTTCTATCGAATCTGCAAGATTTTGTTTTATCGATATATCTTCTGGTATCCTTAGAGGTTTTCCTGTTGCTGTGTATGGTTTTGATATTTCAGGCTTAGGATCAAAGGGTCTGTAGGTGGTTTTAGATTCTGAATGGAGTTGTGTTGAAGTAGCTAAATATGGTTTGAGATAATCACCGGGCGATAATGTGGATTGAAGTTTATCTCTTATAGCTTCGTAATTGTCATTGAATACCCTCAATACTTTTGTAGCCAGCACTTTCGCTTTTTCTTCTGTTGTTTCAGCCTCTGTGGTTGTTGAGGATGATGGAGTTGTTATCACGACTTCTGTTGTTGTCGTTCCTGTACTCTCTGTTGGCTTTTTTCCCTTTCCATCATATTCAATATCTTCCTCGTCATAATATTCATATTCTTCTTCTGCCTTAAAATTATCTGTTGGTGTTGGTTTTTCTGTACCTACAGTTGTGGTAACTTTTTCAGTTGTTGTTGTTGTTATAGTTTCTGTAGTTGTTATTCTAGATGTCGTTGTTGGTGGTACTGTGGTAGTAGTAGTCGTTGTGGTGGTTGTAGTCGTGGTGGTGGGTTTAGGGGTGGTGTTAGGAGGTAAGCTTAGATCCTTACCGGCGACAGGTTGCAAGCCTCGTGGCAGGTAGGGACTGCCACCCCTAGACGGTAAAAAAGGACGTTTTACCACTCTTACATTAGGTCTGACTTCTTTTATTTTTGGTGCAACTTCTTCTTCTTTTATTTTAACTTTTTCTGTGCTTGGCCGCTTGTCATCTTCGTAATAATAGTCGTCTTCACTTCCTTTTTGTTTAATGGGCTTCTCACCTCTGTGCCGCTGGACGTGAGTAGGATTTCTAACAGGTTCTTCATAATCGTAATCATCGACTTCATAATCTATTGGTGTTTTTGGCGTTTTGAATTTTGAATTTTCCGGATTTGTTAAATGTGACCTTGTAGGTTTGAATTTTTCCTTTTCTACTGGTTCTGGTTTTGGTCGTTGTTGAATGGCACTAGATTTACCAGAAGATGACGGCTTACTAACTTCTTCGTCATAATCATCGTAATATTCATCATCAGCTTTGGGAGGCGACTTTGTAGTGGCTACAGGAACGTAACCATATTTGTTCTTTTCGCTAGCAGGAACAGGCCGTTTTATTTTTGGTGGCATACGCGGCTGGCTAAAAATACCATGACCACTAGGTTTCACTAATGGTTGCCCTTCTGGTGCTGATGGGATCTGTCGTTTTTCTTCTTGAATTTTATCGTCACCTTCGTAATTTCTTTCAGGTTTTAAGTAAGGTCTTTCCTCTCGCCTAAAAGGCCTTTCATCTCTGTTATAAAGACGCCTTCCTTCAGTTGGTTGGTAACGGTCCCTATTTCTGACACCTTCTCTTTTACCATCTGCAGTAATAGCGTCATCTTTCAGTGGTCTTCTTTCATCTCTCGGCCTAATTTCGTCCCTTGGCCTGTTTTCATCTTTGGGTCGTATGTCATCTCTAAATCTTGACTCATCCCTGGGTCTTTTCTCATCTCGAGATTTAAATTCATCCCTAGACCTCATTTCATCCCTTGGTTTATTTTGATCCCTGGACCTTATTTCCTCTCTAGGTCGAATTTCATCTCGCGGACGTTTTTCATTCCGAGGTCTAATTTCGTCTCTTGGTCGTATATCATCTCGAGGTTTAATGTCATCTGTTTCTTCATCCCTTGCGGTTGGAGAATTGTCCCTCGATGTAGTATCATCTGACGGCTTTATCTCATCTCGAGATTTGAAATCATCTCTTGTTCTCCCGTCATTACGAAATCTCGTTTCATCCCTAGGCTTTTCTTCATCATCTCTTTGTCTGGTATTATCTTTAGGTCTATATTCATCCCTTTTTTGATCTCGAGGCCCGGTACGTGGTCTACTGTCACGGTCTTCTTCACCGGCTTTGTAACGATCTTCTTCAGTGTCTCTGGGTCGGCCTGGTCTCCTGCCTCCCTTATAGCCAGGTCGTCTATCTTCTCTTCTATCGTCTTCATCATAAGGTCTTCTTTCTACATAGGGTCTTTTACCCGGTCTTCTATCATATGGTCTCCTTTCTTCGAAATAGTCTTCACCTTCGTCTCTTGCTCTTGGCCGTGTTTCATATCTGTAAACAATATTAAGAGTATAATATGATCACACTAAGAACAAGGTAGGAATCGTTTTGTTTAAGGGTAAATAAAGATTCCAAAAATTACTTAAATGTTGATAGTTATATGTTTTTATTTATAATTATGATTACTTTACTGAAATATTAACTAAAATGTTTATTTTAATTAACATTTTATTAATTACTAATGAACTTACTTATCTTCGTAATCATCATAAGGCCTCCTCTTTCCCGGTCTCATGGGTCTTCCTTGCGGCCGCCGAGTTCTGCCACCCCTGCAAATGATAATTTTATACTAAGATCAGAGAATGTTCCTGAAAAGCGTCTAACAAGTATTTTAACAAATTACTTGCTTATATTTCTAAAATACGATAACCCCCTTGTCTACTTCTAAGAGAAGCAAGTTCATGTGCCCACTCTTCTTTAAACAAATAATGTCAGGACTTGAGAGACCATGCGGTTGTGTCATCTAATACAAGATTGCCACCCCCGTCGTTCGATCAGACCCGATAATGAATGACTATTTACCTCTCCTCGTAGGCATAGTCGTAGTCGTCCCTGGCGGGGTAGTAGTAGTCGTCGTCGTAGTAGTCGTATCTGTGGCTGGGTCGCCGGCGGGGTGGGCGCGTGGGGCGCGCCGTGCTGGTGGTCGTGGTGGTGGTGGTCGGCGGGGGCGGAGGCGCGGTCGTCGAAGCGGTTTGGTACAACGCATCGTTTCTGCAATGTGAATTAGATATAGAACACGGCAAATTTGGAGCTGAATTATGAATGTCTGCTCGACCAAGGAATGACCGTCTCCTCACAGAATAGCAGTATAATGCTGCTGGGTATCGCAGAACAGTGCAGGTAACTAGGTATTCCGTGTTCGTCTTCAGGGTGAGCAACACCTATTTGTTGAAGATGAAGGTAGTCCTCACTTACCAGCGAACTGAGTGCTCGTTTGTCACGACACATATCATTAAAATACTGAAGAAAACAAAAAGAAGGCTCGGCTGTGTTCCATGAATCCGTATAATCTTTGCATACGAAATATAGAAGCACTGTGCTATTTATATGGGGGTTAAAATTATCACAAATAGTCACCCCTATCACCTCCTAACAGGACTACGTCGAATTCCCAATAACTTTGTATATACCTAACCTAGTCTAGTACTACTAGTACTAGAGATATTAAAACACATATGGTCTAAAAATTACATCGTTATATTAAAAATAATCGTCGACTATCCGTTTAATTTAGATCATGTATCAAAACCAAAAATATAAGTTTTGTTTGTAAAAAATAAAGTAGCAGCCTATCATTATAAATCCCACTGCTGGGCCTCCTCTCTAGAGGGAGTGTTAGAGTATAGTCCACGCCGCTCCATTGCGGCTTGTTGGACTTCACAAATCTTCAAAATATATTATGAATATTTTTGTATTATTCCTTAGACATGCGAGTTTATTTAAGTTCATTCACGTGGTACATCAGCGAATTAAAAGCTAGTACTTAGATTCTGTATGAACGATTTTATTTAACGACACCTCTAAATCCACTTACCTGCTAAAATAATTTGGCGAGTTCTTGCAGTCGACTTCAGACACGAAGTGGCAGATGAACGTCTTCTGATCGAAAGCGGTGTAATTCGCGCAGAGGAAATCGTACCTTGTACCGAAGAGGCAGTGATGGTACACCTGCAATAGGTAAAACTTAGGTTTTGCAAATACAACTATAATAGTAGAACTGTCCACAGAACATTCCTTGTTCAACAGTACATAGTGCTAGCGATGTTATCCGTACTAACATCTATATCAAATGTTTATTACGAGTGAAACAATAATGAGGAATCAAATATTCTATAAAATACACCGAACATACTTTGATCCATTACGCATAATACCGGCCACACTACCTGATATCACATAGGTTTGTTTATGAAATATCTATAGCTATATACAACATTAATATTGGAACCAAAATGAAGAATCGAATTTTATATAAATATCCGCGGAATATTCCTTGCTCCATAGTGTTAAATTGTATCCAAACAAATTTTAGCAAATTTTCTCTAAGGTCAGAAAATTTGTTCTTACCTGACACTTATGGGGGACAGAGGCGTAGAACCCGTCATGCAAGCCGTCACACTTGAAGTCCATCATTTCTGGAGGGGGAACGGTTTCGTAGAAAGGGTACTCTGACAAATTGTATCCATTGAGCTCCCGGGGGAGGTTCGGGTCGTGGATGTAGTCTATCTGCGGGATCCCGGATAGTTTTTTAGTTGAATTCTGCGCTCCATCATCTCCTTCTGCTGTGGTCTCCGGCTGCAATAGAACAATAGTTAAGTTAGTTTCCTCTTAAAAATTCCTCAGGAATACATTGGGAAGTCAATTTTATTATTTATAAAAGAATGATAGGTTTGTACATAATGCTGCAGTACGATCCTGAGACGTAGTTTTTCTTAACCCTAGATTTCCTGCTGGTATAATAGTAATCTTTTCATATTATGTTTGATAAACGAGAGCACATTTCATCTTATTTAAATTGAGCCCAAGACCCACATACATCTTCGATGAGGAATCATAATGAAGAAGCGGTGTCACCCGATGTCTAAGATAGAATCGACGCCAATAGTAATATATTAGGTTCCTTTCCTTTACCATGCAGCAAAGTAGTTCTAAAGTTAAGTTTTGTTTATTATGTCCTCGCTTCATCTAGTTGAGAACCTTAACGTCTGGTGCACACCCAGTTCACCAGTAAAAGGTACTACAAGGCCTATGTTTGAATGAAAGAATGAAGTTAGTTCAACCGAGCCTTAATGTGGGTCCTACAGTTGGGGTGTGTTCGTTACAGTTTCTTTACTTTTTCAAACTACTCACTATCGAATGTTAAATTATACAGATACAGAAGAAAAATATTATACAGATTAAAAGAGACTATACTGAAGAAGAAAGAATTTTATTTTGTTCATCTTATTTAGTTAATGACATTAAATGGGTAGAATATGTTATAATTGTTTAAGAATTTATGGAAACACAGCGGCACTCACTCGTCCTCCCCTTCCCTATTGCGATGTAATGCATGTGCAGTAAGATCGGAGGCAGTATGCAGTGTCAGGTACACTTGAAGACCAACAATTTGTGATGTTTGTGAGCACAAACATTATTCCTCTGCTGGGAATCAAACCCAGGATCCGCGTCGTAACAGCTAGGTACTCTATACACTACTACCTAACAATCATTCATAAAACCAAACAATCAATTTTATAAATAATTACAAATCATCCGAGCCACATCCCCAGGTTACCGGAACAAGTCACTGTGACTAAACCAGTTACAACCAAGGTTTCCTACAAGATCCAACTATAAACACAGTTTCCAATGGCCTTGCTGATGCAGACCAAGCCCTATCTCATTAAGATACATGCGCACCTTATTAATGCGTTGCGGTTGGATTCTGAGGCATTCTCGTATGAATTCGAAAGTAAGTCACCTTGCGAAGACTCAGTGAATACTAGAGTAAAAACAGTTTCCTACATGAAAAAATATGGCGGAATTGAATTATTGAATATCAATTCATTGGTTATTTTTACATTTATTTTGTGAAATTTGGCGAAGATTTCCGTTGGTAAGAGTCATTTCATATTTGATGCGATCGATATGGACTATCTATAAAGGTCGAAATAAATACTGAATTACCATAAATTCATGCGTTATATATATATATATATATATATATATATATATATATATGTATATATATATTTTTATAGTATAGCCGGCAAACGAGCATGCAGTCCACCGGATGCGTATGGTAAGCGATCACCGCCCATGTACATCCGCAACACCAGAGGAGTCGCAGATGCTTTATAAATACTGAATTACCATATATAATCATGTATATCAAGAATATTTTTTGGCAAGCAAAACATAATACCAAGAAACATTATTTTTGTAAAAGGAGACATGACTGAAATGAAGACTGATATAATGGATGAATAAGAGGACTGCTTTACCTGTGCTTCATCTTCTCCCGACACTTGCTCCTCTGGAACACTGGTCGTGCTGCTGGTCTTCGAGAAGATCAATGACGTCGCCCTAACCGCTGACACAGAGGGCAGTTCCACGGATAACACAGCAATAACTACACCTGGGAAAATATTAACGGATCATAAACAAAAGCGCCTGTAGCATAATTGGTTTAGGATACGTTCTGCGAAACTTAGTCATTGGTTCGATTCCGTCATTCGTATATGGTCGTTAACTAACTAGCACAAGAGTTTTATGCTTAATTGGAATGCTTTTATTTATCGTATTAAGGGTGACAAACAAGCACACAATTCACGTGTGTCAGCATTCCTGCGGCACATTAGTCGCTGATAAGGAATAATTTTGCAGAAGTGTTGTCAACCTTTGAAGGTCGTGCTACCCCGGTCGAGCCGACCCATTCATACAATGTGGCACTACAACCGGTCGATTAGCGGGGACATTCGTAATGTCAATAGCATTTTTTTTAAAGAATACAAGATCAACATTCCGGCTACTCCTCTCCAACTAATACTTGTGCTAGGAGATGGTTCACGGTAATAGTGGAAGGACGGGTTCGAACCTACGATCTTAAGGTTCGGTTCGTATCTTAAGCCATTAGGCTATTTACGCTGGCATTTTATGAAAAACTGTGTTTCAAGGTTAAGCTAAAAAGAAAAACATGGAATGTATCAGGTGTTTATTTTCTCTGGTTATTTTATGTTAATAATTTAGTTAATTTGACTTATATTACGCGCAACAAAAATAGAATTCAAAGAAGCTTCAAGTAGATTTATATAAAACACTTTTGAATTTGTTAGGATAGCTAATAGGGCTCGAATATTTTATTTATAATTTCAAAAAGTCAGTAGTTGTCCAGTATTTAAACCAGAGCTTCAAGCTTAAAACCAAGCATACTTGTCATTGTACATTGTCAAAGCTGGTCATCACAAATCAACATATTTTACCTGTTTAGGAGCTTTATATGATGCTTTGTCTACTCCGTTCGAAGGCATAAGAGAGAGTGAGATGATAATGATGTCTTCCTGGTCGAAGTCGATCACTACGATATTTCTGGTGATTGCCACATGACGTCAACTGCGCAGAATATATAGTAGTGCCGTAAATATAGTGCGCAAACACAGAGGCACTCGTCATTCCCCTGCCTATTCCGATGTAATGCATGTGCTATAAGTCAGAGGAAGGTCGGGACAGCGCGCCCGGAACCGAAAACCAACAGTTTGTGATACTCTAACGACTACACCGAGCGACTGTCCGGTGAGTATATGTGTGTATTCGAATTTTGTAGTAACTAGAATGGCGGTTGGTGTCAATGGCATCGAATTCGATTGATTTTCCTCATAACACGTCATTTGGTACAAGGACTTCCAAGTATTCATTTCGTTAAGAACAAAGTGAAATACTTTTTTTTTATTACATTTCGGTGACAAACGAGCACACAGTTCACCTGATAATAAACAAATCGTGCGGCCCATATTAATTTTCGATAAGAAATTATAATACAGATGCATTGCTTACCCTGAAAACTAAGATGGAATACAAAGTTTGTCAAACTTTGAATGTTAAAATCTGTCATTGGTTCTTTTGCTAACCTATTCGATTTGAATTTGAACAAATTATCTTCCTGTAGCAGATATAGTTTGAAACGTCAATAACCAAATGGTTTAGGGTACGGTCTGCGAGACTTGGATCGTAGGCTATTGTCGTGAATAATGTCCTAGCACGAGCATTAGCTTGCTTGGAGTGGGTACATATATATATATATATATATATATATGTACATATGGGCATAGTTAATAGTACTGTTGACATTCAAAGGTATGGTCCTTCGCTGGCTTGTTCTGTGTGATAGAAGAAACCCAAGTACTGGTAACGAGATATCCACGAGTCCGCAGAGTTGATATCGTAACTGCATCTTGACTAGAATGACATTCAAGTCGTCAATAGATAGACCTCAGGGATCATTTCCTATCAGATCAACTATACTTGTTTCTGCTTTTTTTATTACATCGAGAGTAACAAACGACAAGGGTCGAATGGCGTGATCGTTCCTATGACCTTAAGTTTCGAAGACCGTAACCTACCGCATTAAGTTGGTGACGCTTCAAAATGTACCTTTAGTTTTGAATAAAACTAATTATACGAATTTTATCGCGTTTAAGTCGATCCCGATATTTCGAGTACAGTACAACAATGGTCACGAGGACAGAGGTGTTTGACGTTCGGATGTCATAGTTGACCCAATCTGCCGTCAGCCTTTAATTATTAAACTGTAAAATTTAGTTGTTTGAATATCTACACAAATTAAACTATGAAGAAACTGAAGCCTTGCTTAGTATAAATTATTACATGCACACGTTTTACACACATTCATTTAACATAATATACACAAAGAGGTAAAGTTTTTTAATAATGTGTATATTTCAAAACAAACATATAAACATCACATACACATAACTTGTGACATATACTAAAGAAGAGCACTGAGGTTGAAATATAGATAAACATACCTTTTATCTAGTTCACACCCGGATGTCTTAACTTACTCAACGAATAAATATAGATCATATTTCAGATCTATTTTGATTTTTATGTAAATGGTGTGAAATAAATTATTATTAAATTAAATTAAAAAAATAATTTTGGTCAAACCTACGCCTCAGTGCAGCTGCAGTGAGGCGTAGTACGTCTGATTTGGGATTTAATTTTCTTAATCACAGGATGTAATGATTTGGCCATACACAGCGAGGACCCGAAAATCATCTATTCATAGTAGCCTTAAACATGACAACTACGATAAGAAAACGCGGAAGGCCACCTACCACATCGATGACGACGGTCCAAAAGGATCTTAGAGAGAAAGAATTTGATGAAGATTTCGCCAGAAATCGTGCTGTCTGGAGGGTTAAGAAGACCTAGGCTGAAATATATGGAATAAGGCGTAGGAAGAAGAAAGTAGAAAGTAATGATGGCTGATCTAAGGTATGGTCACAAACTGCAAACTTCCTAGAGCGTCGATGTTTCATATGTTCTCTTACGCGAGTCTTAATCGATCTCTATGTTTGTCTCTTGTAAGAGAGAACACATTCACAGTTAAGCTTGTACACATCTGTCAATGTCATAAACATATATAAATATATATATATATATATATATATATATATTGCGTAAGTAGATAGAATTTTTTTGTTAAAAATTATATATCATCATATATATGTATATCATTAACACAATAAATCTTTATTTCTTGTACGACCTCCCTTGACCTTTACTCCTCGATGTATCACATCCATCTAAACATAAATTTTCCGTACAATATTGGAGGATGCAAAATAAACGTGAAATGTTACGCCACTCTACATCCTTGACTTTTGACTCGCATCTAGCGCCACCATTAACGTGAACATCCCAACGGAACTACCGATCATTGTGAAACTTATTTCCACTTTATTTTAATAGAACATTGGTTTCAAAACGTCACATGTCGATGTTTATATCATTTCCAAGAATACTAGCTGTGCTATTAACGTCACTAATTCCGGTTAACCATTCCAATCTATTTGAAATACACGAAATACAATAGTGGATCGGATTGGAATTTACGCCCTTAAGTTTCACAGAACGTACCCGAAACCATTAGGCTATTGACGCTTCAAATATAAATATTCTGGATAAATCACTGTCAATCTATTCCTAATGCATCGCTGTATTTTATACTATTAGTGGTGACAAACTAGCACACTATCTGTCCATCCTTAACAAAGATAGAATGATTCGTTACATGTAATTGGGTGTACGTATCCCATGTATATACACCATACGAAATATAACAGTTATCCTGGTATTCTGTGAGGGCATGGTCTTTACTGTGTGCTAAATTGTCACATTTGTAATACAAAGCTTAAATAAGTATTCGTGCTAACGTTTGAAAAGTAAGATTATTTAAAAAAAATAAGAAAGTCCCTCATATTTTTATTTTGCTGCATATATTTAACTGCACGATTCAAGAAACGGTAGTCCAGTATGAGCAAATCTTAAGTTCGATCCCCAGTGCACCATTAATTCTTAATTACATATTTATGTGCTTATTTACCACATCTGTTGATTAAAATCTGACTTAAAACATTGCGAGGAAATTTGCATTTCTTAGAAAGGATAAAATAAAATAATAAGTAGACATGCGCCCGCAGTGCAGCCGTGGACTATTCTATAACACCCACTCAAGACTACAGCACTATGTCCCCAGCAGTGGGATTCATATACTGTAAATACATGTTACTTTATATGCAATATATGTTGAATATTTGGTGGCAACTTAGCGACGCGTTAATGTTTCATTGTGGAGTTGTCCTTGTGGAAAGGCCAAGTATTGCATGTTTGAAATCTGCGGTTTAGAAGACTGCTTAAACTTGTATGAATAATTAATTAAGTGTTTGACTCATTTAAAAATATCTTAAATGTCTCCGCGACCTTAAAAGGTTAAGGTCCCTAAGTAACGTAAGTTAAGTTAACTAAAGTAAATAAAGTATCTGTTAAGGTCCTAAAGTTGTCATATAATTTATATAGTTGTTAGCTAAAAATTATATACATATATATACATGCAATGCGGGAAAGGATCGTGAACACACACAAGATACCATTTTTTTATGTTGAGAGCGTAATAAATGAGTATACAGTTCACTTTATGGTGATTCCTGTTATTCAGATTTACTGTCGATAAGAGATCTTAATGCAGATGCGGTGTCACTCCTGGATACTAAGATGGAATGCAGCAGCGTTACCGTAGTGATCTGTGAGGACATTGGTTTTCCCTGGTCGAGTGAACTCACTCATAATGCAGTTAGAAGCAAACTACAGCATGGCTCTATCTCTTGACCAGTGAGGGTTTCGGGGAATCAATTACAGATACCGTATCATTCCAATTCAGTCAGCTTAAGCGATCTCACCGGAATATAAATTATTCTATATATTAAACCAGATCATAAACTATCTGTGTGCTAAATTTTATTTGAATCCGTTTTACCGTTTTTGCTTGATCGAGTAACAAATATACAAACAATGACACTTACCGACTGGTGAACTGTGTCGTGTGCGTGTCGATTGTCTCCCCTACTACAAAAAAAAAACTAACCGCAAATGTTTATTAAATAAAAATCAAAGTTACATATACGATAATTTGATGACTTAATCTGCAATCGAAGTTTTTTTATAACGAAATAGAATAATTTCAACAGAGCGTGACCAATAAAACCGTGGACTTCCTGATTTATACTAAACAGGTTGAGCAATTTAGAAGCTCGATTTATTTGAAACGGTCACATGTATTTTAGTGTTCGAGGAAAAATACATCGTTCAAGATGTCAATCTATGCGTATCTATTAACATTTTGAGTCAAGGCTGTTCAGTTTGGCGGACATGTTGGAGTATTTAACTAACATATTTATATTCTTAACTATCTGTCACCTAATGAAATAACCTATGACAGACGTATGAGAAAATCGTTTTTTTAATAAGTCGTAACTTAGTGGATGTATTAAATTATAATGTTTTTTTGTCAATAGCCTGATTACACAGTGAAAACATTCATCTTTAACTTCATCAGCATCAACCCACCACTAGCCCACTGCTGCACGTAGGCTGGCCCAGAGTGATCCTGAAACTAGCATTGTCACTCCATCTAGCCTGGGGTCATACGATGATCAATACGAGGCTGCCACTCAAGATCCTTTCTTCCTCGTATATATGACCGGTCCATTGCCGTATCAACTCGCTGCATCTTTGAACTTCATCATTTTTTTGCGACACTGGCAGGCAATTCGGTATTCAAATATCAACATTTGTGTATCTTATACCTTTTTTTTAATTAAAAATTACTAAGAACTATCAGCCGCCACGTCACAAAAAATTTAAAGGAAATCGTACGGCTGTCCGTGTGAATTTTAAGATAATATATTTGTCTATAGGATGCATTTAGCAATAGCATTAAAACAATCTAAGAGTTGTTTAATTCAACTTGAAATTTGTTTATAAACAAACACTAAAAGGTTATAACGACAATCCGTGTATCCATTTGTTAGCATTTTGAAGCACAGTATGGTTATAAAATATTATCAAAATACTTAAATTAACATATAAATGTTAAAATAATTAATCAACAGACAATATATCGAAGGTGATTTTTTGATAAATAATAGATGAACTTTAAAAATGAGAGAATATATTTACTTTCAGAATTTTTTTGTAAGCTTATGCCAAGGTCTGCTGGATACCTTAGTTGAAGACGTCTAGGCCAATTACCCCGACGACCTCTGGCGTCGGTGGCGTTACCTGAGGTTGGAGAATGCGATGGGTAGACCTACAAATATCACTATATTTGCAAGTGTATCCATTGTGGATAATCCAAAATACTTCTTGATATTTAAATGAATATGTAATACAAATATTACATTACTACTTACCCTTTTTGTATTTATACATATCTGCATATATCGTGCATATATTTACATATCATATTGAATCTGGTGCAATCAGCAAATTCAATATGATGATGTTGTTTATTGCCAGATGACATCAACTGCGTCGAATGTTTTTACAGTGCCGTAAGCATCTGCGCACACGCAGACAATCGTCCGATCTCCCGTTCTCTATTCCCATGTAATGCATGTGTAATATGATCGGAGATTTCAAATGCCTGTGTCGTCGACCTTGAGGGTTGGATTGATTACTCGAGGATGGATTGCCTCGTCATTCACCATACACTTTTTCACGCTGAACCTTCTTCTCGGTGTCACCTGTAAGTCCTGGATTGTGCAGGAGTATGCTGCATGGATGCTGCTCAACGACTTCCTTCACTAAGAGGATCTTCTTAATAATTGCATACGATTTATTTTCAGTTTACACAAATATATTTTTGGTATTTATACAGTGTATGTGATTTGTGCGGCCCATGACACACGTATTCATCCTGGATAAGGAATCATAATGCAGATGCGTTATCGTCTTTGAGAGCTAAGGTCCTCGTCATCAGTAATAAACAGTCTCTAGATTGCTGCACTCACCAGATTCAATATAGACGCGTTGTGTTGCTTTACGATGGTTTTCTGCGCTTCCGGTTGAGCTATTCATTCTGTTTCTGGAAACATACTGCATAGGAAGACTTTTCCATCGTTGAGTGATCTTTTCGTTCTCAAGCTAAATGGTTTCCGATCAACTGCCGTAGATACTAAGAACATTTGGTACTCTACGTCTTATAAAATCCGTTTATTCCTTAATATTTAAAATTAAAATTTCAAAACCGTTGTCTGTATTTACTATTTGAGATAGTGTGATTGATGAGTGATTGTGTGTAGTACACAAGGATTCTGTTTGCTCGGATGTCATCATGCATCGATGTTTTATTTTTTTTTCCTATATATTTTGTATTGATAATAATGTTGTTAAAATGTTGTTTCATGAATGCACATTCCACCTAAGCTTAAATGCTTGTAACTAAGAGATGGTTCATGGCTATAGTCGAATGGTGGATTTAAATCTACGACCTTCGAAGCTACGGAGTTCGCAGAGTGCTTTGTATTATTAGACCATTGACGTTTCAAATTTTATTAGAATGTAGAAACTGTTTTCATGTTTACATATGATAAGCATAAATATATTAAGTACTTGTTTATTACAATTTAAAACTCGTATTTCTTCTCTGTTCAGCCTTAAGGGGGACTGGTAATTTTTTTTTATAGAATAGGTGGCAAGTGATCACCGCGGCTTATTGGTATCCACAATACCAGAGGTGTCGCGGATCTATTAGTGCAAATATATTATTCGACGTTGGTTACCGAAGTGTACATCTCTACCTCTAACTGTTCGTTATTACAATCAAAGCCATATTAGAAAGTTGAACGCTGTAAGACTCCATATGCTTACTTAATACATTCTTCTTTATTACATTTTGAAACCCGTATTTTTTTTTACTTTACTAATATTCCAGTTCACCACTACAACTGAGCTGATGATGCTTCTGCTAGGAGACGGTTCACAACATTAGTCGAATAGCGGATTCGAACTTGCGACCTTAAATTTCGCAAAACTGTACCCTAAATCATTACACTATTTACGTCTGTATTGACGCCGTATATCTGTTCATTTTAGCCTTAATGTATACTGGTAATTTATTTCTTTGGACATTAAGACTGTCTTTGTGTATTAATGCATATGTATTATGTTATATATATTTCTGTGAGATGCCTGCATAACATTTCCTGCAAGAATCGTTGAAGGTAACAATAGGTAAATATCAATATTATTTTTTATGTATACAAACCGATGCTTGTCTACATTCCCTCTTAGTGTTGAGGTGATGGTAGGTATATGTGATGGAATGCGCACTATGTCAACAAATACCTATTCACTGTTCTCTTAAATTTACACATAATAACAGGGCTATATAACAAACGTAACCTGAACCTGATCATGTAGTTTCATCACTAGTTTATCTTAATGGACACGATTACGATCACAACGAACTATGTAAGGTTACGTTAAATAAAGTATCTGAGTATGATTTTATTATTTAAATATTTAAAAATGAATAGGCATATATGATCAAGGCTCACTCAGTAAGCTGGAGAGGACTATAGAAGGTGCTTTTCTACGTGGCAGAATTGGCTACATAGAAATTTGCGGTGGAACGCAGTTGTCCGACGTATGTCACTCAAAATGTCACCAAACTGACTTCGGTTTTATCTTTTTTCTGAATGACTTGAATCTTTTTTTCATGGAATCTTACCCTTATTCATAAGTAAGCTCAATGCGAAAATCTAATATGTCATCAATCTGCACTGAAATTTAAGCCCTAATATTAGTTTATTATTTAATTATATCTAGAGTAACAAACGAGCACATAGTTAAATTGATAGTTAGTTATCAACATTCATCAGATTCTCCAAAGTCCTCTAATACATTGTTCCATTATTGTCACTTTACAATGGATTGGGCATATAGCGAAGAACCTATTATCGATGTGGAAGAAAGGTTAGGACTAGTAGTAGAAGGCATAGGATGACACCCCTCTACGTGGTGCAACGGCCTCTGCAAGTTTGCAGAAAGTTGGAGGCCTGCGTTCAGCAGTAGACAGTGATGATGATATGATGAAGGAGCCAGCTTCCACGTGATCTGAAGAATTGTTTGTTATAATAAATAAGAGATGGAGAATTTACTTACAAAACAAGCTGAGTCCCAGCCATCTGTGGCGAGATCGCTTCATGCTGCCAGTTTGACCTGCAACAAAAGGAAAATATATTTAAAATACTTAAACTGAAACTCAAAATGGATTTATTCAGTTAGACCTTTGTAGGTTGAAGCAGTGAGGTGAGGATAAAACCGTTGCCAAATAGTCTATCTTAAGACCACCCACGGGTTTCTGGCACTGGTTTCAATATACGTTTTACAAAAATTTATCTTTTTCCTATTGACTTGAAACGTTTTTTCATAAAATCTTACCCCTATCAATGCAAAAGCTCAACGCAAAATGTCATTAATCTGCACTAAAATTTAAGTTCTAATATTAGTTTAGTTGTTTTTATTATATCTAGAGTAACAACGAGCACAAAGTTAAAATGTATCTAGGGTAACAACGAGGACATAGTTCAATTGTATCTAGAGAAACAACGAGCACATAGTTCAATTATATCTAGAGTAACAACGAGCACAAAGTTAAAATGTATCTAGGGTAACAACGAGCACATAGTTCAATTGTATCTAGGTAACAACGAGCACATAGTTCAATTGTATCTAGAGAAACAACGAGCACATAGTTCAATTATATCTAGAGTAACAACGAGCACAAAGTTAAAATGTATCTAGGGTAACAACGAGCACATAGTTCAATTGTATCTAGAGAAACAACGAGCACATAGTTCAATTATATCTAGAGTAACAACGAGCACATAGTTCAATTGTATCTAGAGAAACAACGAGCACATAGTTCAATTATATCTAGAGTAACAACGAGCACATAGTTCAATTGTATCTAGAGTAACAACGAGCACATAGTTCAATTGTATCTAGAGTAACAACGAGCACATAGTTCAATTGTATCTAGAGTAACAACGAGCACATAGTTCAATTGTATCTAGAGTAACAACGAGCACATAGTTCAATTGGTGGTTAATCACCCGGGTTCATCAAATTCTCACAAAGTCCTCTAAAACATTTTTCCATTGTTGTCGTGAACAAGGACTTAAGCTTAGTTTGAATGTTTAACGCAAACTTAAGTTATAATAATAATAGCATTGCAAGGATTATTTAGTAAAAACCAAATATTAGTTATATGTAATTTAGCTGATATATCTGATAAAAGGAGTCTCAACAACTAGAAATTGTTTTTCGTACATTCACTAGTAAGTAACGTTGTTGAATAAATATGATCGGTTTATGCCTATCGTTTGACTATGTCAGATAGGCAACCGGACGACGTTTATAGTTCCAGCATATAAAAGAGTCACGTTTTCACATCAACAACTGAATATAAAATCTTTGCATTCAAATCAGATAGTAAATAAAACGCATTGCATGCGCCACAACAAAGAAGTGTCCGCTGTGAGATATGCTAGGCCTTGCATTGTTCCCAAGTTACGTCGTATATACAAATGTACATAAATTTGCAATAAACTATGCAGCCTAGAAATTTATTATATATTCTTTTTACAGTAAACAAGTCTTCGGAATACGTATAAGTTAAGGCCGCCCGTTTGGGCCGGAATGTTTTCCATGCAGTGACCGTCCGCCGAGTTCTCTACGGTACATAAATTAAACAGTATTTATATTTATATATCTTTGTCCATCTAATGATTAGAAGAGAAAATGGTTGTAAAGAAAATATATATGATAAATAATCTTGGCATTACCGGTTACTATCAAACTAACTAAACACAAAAGTGACTTCGAACTATTTAATACTAAAGAATGGAGTCAATATATTAGATCATAATGATATGTTTGCTGTAATATTTTTAATAAAAAATAACTTGGTGTAACGTTGGTAGCACCACGAGATAGATTGTTTCTAGCTGCGGTATAAATGGGTTAGCTCGACCAGGGAAGGACCAAGATCTCACAGAACACCGGCGTTAAATAGCATCATAACACTGCTGTGTTTAGACTGTAGAGGTGATCCGTACAGGATCCGGAGACCCTTGTTACTGATGACGAGGCATTCCATCTTAGTCCTCTCATATGCATATGACTCCTTATTGTGGGTTGTGGTGGTGTCATGGTGCGCAGGAATCGCTTACCATCAGATATACTGTGTGCTCGTTTATCACTCTCAATTGAATAAAAAAAAACTGCTGGGCATAGGCCTGCTTTTTTTACAAAGAGTGTTAGAGTCTACCACACTTCTCTTTGCAGATTGGTGGACTTCAGAAGTCTTCGTAAATATTTTTTATTTTTTAGACATGTAGGTTTCCGCAACATATCTGACCGTCTTAACCGCCGAGCAAACGCTAATTAGTACGTAAAATTGCAATCAACAATTTAATCGGTTCAGACACCGTGGTTCGAACTCGGTACGCTCACATGCCGAGAACAAAAGCGCTTAATCATTGGACTACCGCGGCATTGTTTGTGTTCAACTGTACCGTTACACACAACCAAATTTTACCAATTTTTAATGGCAACCCAAAATATTCTAACGTTCACAAAGAAACCGTTCGAAATAGCTGTCACTCAGTCTTGAGTAACGAAAACGTGAAAAGAATTCGAAAAATCTAATTCGGATTCTTTTGTTTAACAAATTGTTTAACGGAACCAATTCGATTGGTTCGACGCAGCGTTGGTTCCACCGACTTAGTTTCCATTTTGTTTCGTAGTTTCGATTGTGCATTAATATTGCAATTGGCATTTCAGATGCTTATGTCCGTATTATACGAACAGGAACTCGTGTGGACGGAGAAGTCTAAGGTAATTTGAATACCTAACTAGTACCGTAAACTTAACACATACGTTAAGCAATTTTTATAGATTCATTTGTTACCTAGGAATTTGGTAGTCGCAGTGTAGATAGAGCAACGATCTGTTCAAATTAGCCGAAAGTCGATGGATGCAGGTAGGTGAGGGTTGTGCTCAGTGGCAGTCCATGGGGGAGCGCTGTGGATAATCTAAAATCTCTGTCTTTTATATAATACCTCTACCTGTTGTGCTGTGTATATGTATATATATAAATATATATATATATATATATATATATATATATATATATATATATATATATATATATATATACGCTCAAGTTAATATTTGAAGGAGGAAATAGGAATGAATGATAACGACGTCCGTATTCCTTTGCTTGGAGTAACGAGGGGTCGTTCACCTTGCATGGGTGCTTGTCCTTGCCACCTCACTCACTTTTACCATTATTGATTTAATTTTCTTATTGCCCTGACTTATGAACTCATGGACTTTGTTGTTCGGCGCAGTGTGTTCGAAGTTTTCTATTAACGGTTTCAAAAGAATTCTTGAGTAATTATTTCGCACACTTAGGAAAGATGTAACTGAGGTTCATCTAAATGTTAGAGTGTATAATACGATGAGAATATCACATACTTATTTATTGAGATAGATAAGAGTCACTCAGTGAGTTATGGAGCGGGCTGCGCTCGGTGTCACAATCGATAACCGATGAAGAAACAAAGGTTCTTGAATGGCAACCTCGAATAAGCAGTCGCAGTATAGGGCGACCCCCACTAGATGGAGCGACGATCTATGCAAGTTTGAGGGAAATCGATGGATGCAGGTGGCTCAGGGTCGTGATCTGTGGCAAACCATGGCGAGGCCTACGTCCAGCAGTGGACGGAGAGGCTGTAATGATGATGATTTATCTATTATGATGAGTGAGATGAGTTATCTCATAATATTAAAGTGCAGAACGCACTGCACTTGAATATTAAAAGCAATTGGAGTGCAAGGAAATTTGACTCTTGTTCCCCAATAATCTCACTGACATAGGAGTGTTGGTGAGGTTACCATATATATACATACAACCTGAGAAATGCCGATCCTATATTATTTGTTAATCAAACGTCTATTTGCTTCACGCTTGGCGGATTGGTGACCACGGCACTTGACTGCTTTGTTCAAGTTATCGCGTAACTGGTACATTATTTAATTATGTTATTACTGATGGCGCTATATAATAGCGGAACAGCCACGCTGAAGGTTGTTGCTAGGTGCGTTCGAACGAAAAACGAACATACCCTCACAGAGTACCAGCTCGAAATAGAATGCTTTGTTTCGTTTGATGAGTGTGGATCCAGAGACCCTTAACGAAGTGACGAGGCATTCTGTGGTCTTCATACACAATGCATCTGCATTATGATTCCTTAACGAAGTAAAATTGCGTGTCATGGGCCGCAGGATTCGCTTACCAATGCGGGAACCGTTTACTGATTTGTATAAGTAATAGACATAGACAGGTATTTATATCGAGCATTCTCGATATCGCTTTGTAATCGTTTTTGTTAAGAGCGTGAGGTTACGGAAAATTAGAATTGTTTAAGTACGTGGAGGCCACCGGTCCAATAAGGAACATTTGGATTGGCTGTCCTTGAGTCCATTGTACCAAGCGTCACGTCAGGTATAGTTCTACTTTAAATTTAGCTCAGTAGTATTTTAGTCAGGTAAGATGAGAAAGGAAATAATTATAAGTTATATAGAATGATTCTTGGATTTGATATAATTTTAATGATTACTCGATTTACGAGTGAACACATCGTATGGAAATCTGCTCGTATAAAAAATAATAAATGAAAATCATTATTTGAAAGACATGTGAAATCCGCCAATCTGCAGTGGAGTCACGTGGTGAACTAGGATCTTACAATCTCTCTGGAGGCCTATGTCCTGCAGTGGGATTTATGTATAGGCTGTTAAATTTTAGCTTACTTTACTTTATCAGAAACCAAGTCAGATTCAAGATGTCCCTGTGTCGACATCCTGATGGCTGAGGTTGAACATCACGATTCCAATAACTGGACTTCCATATATAAAACACAGGTTCTGGTAATCTATGAGGATGTTGGCCTTCCCTGATCGGGTTGATACATTCATGCAGCAACGTGCCTCTATCACTGTTCTATCAGATATGACTTGCATGTCGATATATAAAACGAAAGATAGTTAGTAGACCAAGTTGTATATAGCAGGTTTGTTTTATATAGTAATCTGTGGGAGGGACCTTTGTTCAGTTCTGGACTAAGGATTGCCTGAAGTGGTGCTGATGATGGGCTCCAGACCTCAGGAGCTCTTGGGGTGAGGTAAGTGTTTGTTTATCACGTTTACATGAAGAAATATATTAGACGGTATTGTCTTCATTTGTTAATAAAAATCACAGAAGAAATAGAAATCACATTTCATTAGAGACAAATTTCACTAGCTGTAAAAAGATTTAACTAACAATTTCCTGTTTAAGTAAAATTTATAAAGAAAATTGGTAATGGAAAATATATAAAAAATATTACCTCTAAGCAAGAACTATCGCAGCAGGTTCGTAATAACACGCGATACAAAAAGAAATATTACAATCGTCCAACTTAAAACACAATGACGGACAGAGAACGTTCAGTGACCCGAGTAAAAAAAACAAATTTCTTCAATTCAATAAACTAAAAAAAAGTAGTAAACACGCGACACATGTTAAAGAAATGTAAAAAATAAATCAAACTAACTTGACATTATCAAACATTTAAAAAAACGTGTGACGTGCTACAGTGGATACGAACCCGCTACGCTCGGCCGCCCACTTTCACTATTGGATCGCTAGGCCGCCGTGATTTAATACGCTACGTGGGTATTGTTGCTGAAATACTCTGTCTATAAGGTGGGTAGTGCATTTGATTCCCAAATGATTTCTAAGGAAAACAAGGACCTGGTGTATTATTAATATTCCTTTATGTCCGCAAACGTTTAGGTATTTAGAAGAAAAAGCACTAGGTTTTTATAAAATTATGATGAACGAGCTCGTAGAACAGATAACCGGTGGGGAACAAAGGTTTATAGTGTCGACCTCTGACTGTCTGTCAGTAGCGACTTCCACCAGATGAAGCGACGACCTATGCAACTCTACAAGAATGCAATGGCTGCCGGTGGTTCAGGATTGTGCTCAGTATGTAGATAGGTCTGGACTAGCTTGGGCTGATATGATGATGATGATACGAGCATTCGGCTGAAGCTAAGCTAGTAATACTCTAGTCAATTAAAAATAGCGAGCTGTACGTAACTCATGTAGGAGACTGGCTTAAATAACTTGTAACTGCGGACTTCTTCAACAGATATCATCAAGATCACATCCGTTGTCACCCCTGAGGACTGAGATGGAATGCTTCGTTTCCAGTAACTAGGTTTCCGGATCCCTATACTCATCAAATAAAACACAGTAGTGTTATGTTAGTTAGTTATGTTATGTTAGTGGCTCTACCATTGTTAAAATAAAATGTCAAAATGAGCTTTTACGGCCGCCATATTGCCTTTTTCTGGCGTCATCAGCCTTTTGATACTGGAATCACGAAGAATTTATCAAATTTTCAAAATTCATCCCGTTATTTGTGTGAAAAAAATGTATAGTAACAAGCCTATATATATAAACCTATGTATAAATCTATATATCTATATATATGTATATATGTATATATATATATATATATATATATATATGGACTGGGAGCTCTTTGATCACCCTCAGTAAAAGACAAAAATACAAAAGAAATATTAGGCACCCAAGATCTAAAAACTAATATAACTTTGTAAAAACCCCGGACCATTACAACATTAACACATTTCCAGAAATGAAATGATTATATTATATATACACACGCACCTAAATATATTACAATATCGTGTGCGACGCCACGGCTGAAGGCTAGTGTAGTGAAATATAATAATAATTCCGAATCACGTAAGCTCTACAGTTACGCAACGTGACAAACGGACGGACAGACGTGATCGGTTTACTGCGCGCTTGAGACCTAGTTCAGCCGGCATACGGTGGCCCCGCGGCTTCTCTTTACTCTGTAAACAAGTATGTATGTATAAGTATTGTATCAATCTTATAAAAAGTTCACGTTTTGCTTAATATTTGCAAAAATTTATAAAAAATATCTCATAATTTTTACATTTCCATCAGTCTGTCTGTCCTTTGACGTAACTCAGTACAAATGGGTACCGGTGCGTTCTGTATGAGATCTCGGAGCCCCTACGAATGGATGGAGGGGCACAGATCTCAAATAACCTTATCTTCTCCTCAGGAGGCAGGGTACTTTTTGAACTAATTCGGTTTAAAAAAAAGGCTTTCTAACAAGCAACTGCTACAAAGTACGATGCTGAGCTCCTCCATGGTCCGTGTCTCCGTCGACTTCCCGCAGACTCGCACAGGTCTTTACTTACAGTGGTAATATTCTATTTTAGCAGTAGTGGAAATTGAACTGAGGCGTCTATATACTAAACTACCATCGCTGCAAAATAGTTTCTTGATACTAATCCCATTTATTTATTTTTATTTCAGAAATTTGCTTTGTAAAATATGAGTTCACGTGCATCCACGACTGAGGCCCCGTTTTCCCAGTGGTGAGTCCCAGTTTTTAGAGACAGTGCAATGCATCGTTACTGGCTGCAACATGCTAGCGTAAAATAGCAGCATAACGCTGTTTTCTTGCCTGAATGTCCACACTACAGAGACCAGAATACAGGTATCGAGGCACTTCATCTCAGTCTCGTGACGAACGCTTGCACAACTTGAATCTTTGCTGAGAATGGATGCAGAAATCATGGTCCACAATCATCACCTACCATCGGGTGAACTGTGTGAGCTTAAATATAATCAGGAAAAATCACGGGAAAACCTTAGAAATTAGTGTACGTACTATGCCTATATATAATGGCATACAGGTCTCTCCCATTGGAAGCCTACGTGTACCAGGCTTCGAGTGTCGCAGGTCGGCCATGATGCACCTTTTTACACTTAACGGTTCAACTGTAATTTATTCAAAGCGGTCGTTGTTACTCCGCTTAATAAGGATGAGTACTCATTAGCACCTTATTTGGTTAAGTAGGCTTACCCACTAGCCTACTGGGCTTTGACGCCGTGCAGCCGAATGGTGTCTTCAGTCATGACCTTGACTGTGTATATTGACATAGTTAAAAATATTTTGGACGATTTTATAAATTTGAATTCTAAGAGCAAATATGGGACTAAACTTAGCAATACCAAATTATAATAATAATCATTTGGTATTATGGTATATATTTGTCGATATATATTTTTAATTAAATGTAAAAAAAAAATTAAATGTAATGTACCTGGGAATGAATTACAGGAAAATAGGTACTCAATCTCGCTCTTGAGGTGTCACAACGCATGTGCATCCTGAACCTTTGTTGAGGAACGTGTATCATATGACATGTGCCGTCGTCATTTACCATTGACCAGGTGACTTGTGTACTCGTTTGTAAAAATTGTTGTTTAAATAGTTTTATTTTTTTCTTTATATAAGTTTTTTTTATATAAAGGCCTATATTAATTATATATGCTGATTATAATTATATGGTAAAAGAATTACTACACACAAAAATGTTGCTTCACAAATTCCTATTAGCTTAGCTATGATTAAGATACAGGGCAATCTCTTGTATTTACTACTAGCTAACCCGACAGACGTTCGAAATTTCATAAATTTGTTTGTGATCGTTTTGTGAATTTGTAAAAATTCGTTGTACGAATCGCCAGTCTTGTGGGATTTACAAAATTTTCCGAGATACTTTTCAAATTTTTCTTTCCGTAAAAACCTAATTCAAACTATTACGAACATTTCAAAAAAAAATAACCAAATCGGTCCAGCTGTTCTCAAGTGATTCGCTTACCAACGAACCGCATTTCATATTTATTTATATAGATAATCTTACCATCAATTTACCTCCATCCTACTGTTGAAGACCCTCAACTGATGTTCACGAAATGTGTTTAAACCGCGCATGTAGAGTTGGAAGACGTGCAGACCTAAGTTACGACTTTCCCTCTCACAAATAATCACACGCCTCGTGCGAAACTCCGCGTGTCAGTTACTTTGTGCGCGATCACGTTCTGAACTACCTTCACTAGTTGAATGGATTATATCATTATATACAAGTAAAAGACAGTTTTGTTTTTAATATAAGGTGTGAGCACACTACACCGTGATGGCCACGGAAGAAGAAGAATGATGCGGATACCCTATTTAACGTGGTATTCCAGCTCAGTTCTCAGGGCTCTGATATCGTGCATCTTGAATCTTAGTCAAGGATGGATTTAGATGTCTTGGGCCGCAGTCATCACTTTCAACAATTTACGTGCACTGAATACTCGTACTAAGCCCACACATGTCATCCATATTTTTGATGGCTGATGGCCACTGCTAGCCCGAGAGCTTTTACAGCTTCACCGGGATGAAAAGTGGTCGAGCGGTTAGCACACTTAGCCGAGACCTTTATTTATGGGTAACCAGCACAAGGGTCCCCAATAAGGAGCCTCGACTGAGACCGTTACCCTGCGCGTGAAAGCAACTGACGAGAGGGCCGAACCTCGGCTCGGTCAGTTCCTTCTAACGGATTAACCATCTCCTCTATTCGAGGCAAATACTTATTTATATATAATACTTAATTAAAGACACCTTCTCATCCTCGTTAGAAATAATTTAATGCGTCATATCCTGGTAGATTGGTGCACAGGATGTAATGCAATATCTCATCCAAAACTTTTTAACTAACCCTTTCCGACAATCAGAAGTTATCTTAATTTGATGGCACTTGTTAACATAAACCAGATAGACGAGATGATGGCATTATCTTAGAAAATTAGCCGAAAGGTTGAATTCGGTTTAAAATAACAATCTCGTACACTGGAACACATCACCAAATGTTAAACATACTCACGTGACAGGTTACGACATGACAGCCTCGCCCGTGTTTGTTTGGAGAATTGCAAAATGTCCATATATTTGCATTATAACTGTTGATTGAATTGGTTGCAAGTTCTTATCTATATCTACACTCGTGTAAGGCGGGTTTCCAATCTAGTGGAGGGTTCAATAAGCCAATGTTCTTTTTTTGTTTCTTGTATATTCAAAATATTTTATAAAGTAACGTATGTACAAATGTTATGTCTAATAAATTTATTTTATTATAATTATTATTGTGGAGATAGTTATCTCTACCTCCACCTGGTTGATTAATAAAATAAATAAGTAAATAAAATAAAAATATGATAAAACAATTATAGGCTTTGTATATTAATACAAAGTATATATATATTTATATATAATACATATATAAACACCAACCAGACGAGAATCCCTCGACAGGGATCGTTCGGTCGAGGGTTAGGGTGAAAGGGAGAGTAAACTGCAGAATATACGAGCGGTGACTAGGTGCATAACCTTATGCGTTTGAGCCCGGAGCTGCCCCTCCGCAGTCCCAGCCGCCTCAGGTGATACGAGAGGCTGGTTGGGATTAGACCATTTGTAGATACGACTTTAGAAATATTTTAGGTCGGCACCCCACATGTCGGCCACCTTGTCGCCAGGCCGAGATTGTTTTTGTTTGAGTGTAACAAACAAGACACAGTTCTTCTGATTGTATGTGATTCATGTGGTCATACTCGATAAGGATTCATAATGCAATGCAAATACGTTAATACACCTAACGACTAAGATGGAATGCCTCGTCACCACTCATAAAGTTCTCGGGATCCCTACACTGACCATACGAAACAAAGCAGCATTATGCTGCTATTTTAGTCTGGTAATCTGTGACCGGGGAAGGATCACGACCCTTCCCCGGTTGAGCCGATTAGTGGTGTAGCTGTTGAAAATTTTCTCGATTTTGCCCAAAAATTTATTCGTAATAACATTACTATTGTCAAAAACATAAATTACATCGTTACATTTTTGAAAAATTTAGTATATAATTAACTGGTTTCTTAATTAGAAAATATCTCCTTTTATATGTTTACTAAATACAATTTAGTAAAAGCTATGGGCTCATGAATTAAAAAAATAGTTCACTGTTTGTGTCATCAAATATAACTTAGGAAAGGATTTATTAAACTTGCTAACAAAAAATAAAGAAAAAAGACAAGATAGTGAATTGAAAAAAGAAATTAAACATATTAGCACCTCCAATAATGCGAGATCAGTTGGTGTTTGCTCGTTTACCGTTATAACTGACAACAGATACAAAAGATAAGATGAGAAAAGATTCCTCTCACTCAACAGAAACAAAGTTGTCAGGATAATGATTATGAGTAGAAGATCGAAACTTGTTTACCTTTGCCACTGATAAAAGAAAATACTTTCACACAACAAAAACTGATCTAATCTAGAAAGATCTACTTGGAGATACCATCGACACAAAGCAAGAAGTCTTAATACACACAACTATGTCGACGAGGGAAGGACCACGCTCTTAGAGAATACCAGCGGGAAATAGCAGCATAACGCGGCTATGTTTTATCTGGTGAGTATGTACCCGCGGACCTTTATTCTGGCGAGGCGGCGTTCCATGTTAAACCTCGTTCCTTATCGAGCAGGAATGAGAATGCCGTGGGCTGCAGAAATCGATTGCCTTCAAATGAACTGAATGATCATTTGTCACGCAATACAATGAAACAAATACTTTGACGATGTTTTGTGATTTATAAAATCGATCGATCTATGGAACCGAAGAGCCTTATAACTGGCGACGCAGCATTCCATCGATGGCTTAGATGAATGTGGATGTATGAATACGATAAAAACCCTTTGACGTTGATTTATATAGCCGTTGATATCGCATCACCCTTTCGAATGCCTTTAGCAAGAAATAAAATAAAATTTAATGTAAATGTTTAATAAAGCTGCACCAAACAGACTTCGGGGAAACCTAACGGTCGGTGTACCGCGTCGCCCGAGGACAATGGAAGAAACTGAAGATCGACAATTTATTCCTTACGATGTAACGTGAGTGGAATACGTTAGTGGCGCAATGGCGAGTACACTTGTACTACACTGACGTTCCTCCGGGATATACTATATGGTGTAGGTTCATGAAACTTCACAAATTATTTGATTTTGTTTATTTATTTTTAGTAAAAAATAATAAAAAATGTTTAAAAGCATTGAATACAGTCCGATTGTTGAAGAGGCGTTTGTAGGTCCAACAAATGCTCTGCCATTGCTAACTCGGTAGCCTGGCGATTCCTCACAACTGCAATGTGTACCTTAACCCATCTTAAAGCGTTAAAATCCTTAACAGACGAGGATGGTGGTGGATTATGATCATAATGTCAACTTGTGTTATTTCGACCACTTATTGCCAACCACATCAACTGCGCAGAATATCTTATAGTGTGCTAAGCATTTTCCTTTTGAATCGTTGTTGAAGTTCAATGTATATATCATGGTCAGTGATGACTCACTTCCCATCACATGTACTGTGTGTGCTCATTTGTCACCAATGCTTTTTTTTAAAAAGAAAAATAAAGAATGCTAGTAATGAAATTAACCTTGTTGCCATTCCGGTTAACCACTCCAACCAACAATTAGCTAATAAAGTTAATGCTTGTTCTAGGAGGTGGTTTCCGACAATATTCGAATGGTGGTTTCGAACTCACGACGTTTAATTTCGCAGACCGTATCCTAAGCCATTAGACTTTTATTTTTTATTGACTGCTTCGTAAGTCATCAACGCGTGCGCTCACTTTAAGTGCATACTTATAAGTTATTACTTATTCCTATATAGACGTGTCTTACTCAAGCCGCCATTTTGTTACATGCAACAAGGTAGACCGACATAGAACTTGATGATTATGATTTTATAATTATCACACACACGATGTGCACGTAAGTAGTTATAAGTAAGAACCAATGTGTTGATGTTTTGTGTTTGTTTTTCCTTTTACTATCGGTGACAAATAAGCACACAGTTCACCTGATGCCTGTCTATATCCGTCCTCAACAAAGTGTCAAGATGCACACGCGTTGTTTCCTCTGAGACTCAGGTGAAATAACTCGTGAATTAGATCCCTAATCTAATATTCTGTGAGGTCGTACTCCTTCCCCGGTCGACCCTATTCATGTTGTAGTTAGACATTAGCTGCAGTGTGACTCTACTGTTGAACAGCAACTTAGCCTGCCGTACAACGTGGCTAGACATGCCCGCAAAGCAAGTCAAGTAAAAACACAACCGTCTTAGACAGTCAAGTATTACGGCATACTGCGTCACACTAACGAATCCAACAAAGTAGGGAAGCAGGTCATCCGTCGGTCAAGTGGTCACTTCGCAGCCATTTACACCTCAACGTGTCTCACCTTTTGATAAGATATGGTGTTCAAGTTTCGAGAGAAAAAAGCGGGACATTTCGGAGAAATGGATGACGACGCAACTACTATCTATCAACATGGATGCGCCGGCTCGAATAAGAAAGGATCAGGCTGATTATCGACGGGGATGAAAGGTTCTTGAGTGGGACATCTGGCTAGGAGTCGAATTGTAGGTTGACCTCCCTTTAGATCGAGCGGAGACAAATAGCTAAGGATCGCGTTTTATTGGGGAAAAGGGGGGTGGGGGGGGGGGCTATGTATTGGGGGCTATGATTTAAAATATGATCGATATGCAGCAGATTTTAGAAAACGTTAAAAATTATTCTATTAACATCCGCAGAATGAGTTAGTGTTAGAGTAGAGTCATCCGACTCTTGATTGGGCAGTCCACCGGTTATATGTCAAAACAGTAATATCCACCGATTGCGTAACAGCTGGTCACCTTTACCATCTTGTTTAGTTTAGCCAAAATGTCAACAATTGTAAACTCTTACACAATACGCATTATATAAACATTTTACAATACAATACGTCTTGGAGGAAGACGACGTCACCTTGAAGACGGACACGCGGATAAGGTGGACGAAAAAACTGACTAATTTTATGTTAAATAAATTGTGAGATCTAGGCCAGACGGTTGTTTATTACTTTGGAAAGATCAGCTGTTAATATAATCTCAAGGCGTATATGATCAAGGTCCTACTAGCTACTCCGTCCGTGGTGATATATTCTACTTAGCTAACGTAGCTTATTTGATAAGAGAATATTATAGCTTGTAAATCCGATTACCGATGAATGGTTCTTGAGTGGGAACCCGGACTAGGAGTCGAAATATAGATAGATCCCTATTAGATGCAGCGACGACCTGAAAGTTTACTGCAAGTCGATGGACGAAAGTGGGTTCGGATTGCGCTTAGTGGCAATCGGGGGCCTATTTTTTGCAGGGGACTAAAATAACTTGAGAGATGCCAGAACGTGTTGTTTATTGCTTTTGAAAGATCAGCGTTTAATCAAATCTGGAGACGTATAAGATCAAAGTGATACCCTCCTTGCTCCTCCGGCCGCGGCGATATATTCTATTTAGCTAACTTAGCACTAGTTATACAATATGTACATGTAGTATGCAGTAATACTTAAGATGCTCCATTATAAACTCAATTCAAGTTTTATTATAAAAATAGAATCTGAATTCAATTATGAATTTAACAGTGGAAGAGGTAAGCTGCAGTTTGTTTCTAGCAGCACAATGAATACTCAGCTCGACCGGGGAAGGACCCCGCCTTTACATCGTGAAATAGCAGTATAACGCTACTGTGTTTCGTTTGGTGAGTGAAGGGATCCGGAGACATTTATTACTGGTGTCGAGGCGTTCCATCTCAGTCCTCAAGAGTGACAACGCATCTGCATTATGATTCCTTGTAAAGAATGAATCACTTGCCATCAGGTGAACTGTGTGCGAGTTTGTTACTCTACATATAATTAAAAAAATATAGTCAATAGCCTAATGGATTAGGGTAAGGTCTGCGAAACTTAAGGTCGTAGATTCGAATCCAAAATCCGACTGTTGTTGTCAACCATGTCCTAGCAGAAGCATTGAAGCTTACTTGGAGTGGTTCACCGGAACGTTATTTGTTAATAGCATTGCTGGTTTTCCAGTATTTTTAAAACCAAAAAAAGTAAAAAGTATTGGATTGTAATGTATTTATCTCGACTACGCATCTAAAAGTAAAAAAAGTTCAATAAATATGAATAAGAAGGTGGTCTCTACGCCGACGGCAAGTAGGCTTCGGTTACAATAGTGGACTCGCTGAGCGACAAGCGACGAACTCCAACAGAAGTTAACAAAATGTTATCGTTTTATTTTTTGTTAAATGTTTTGTTACGCTCACCTTATATTATTTTAGGTTCGCGTGGTGTAGTGGTTTGCGTATCTGGCTGCTGCTTTATACTTTCATTTAGTATGATATTCCATGTCCAGTGACATTTACAAATACGTATAACGTATTTTAGGTTCGCGTGGTGTAGTGGTTTGCGTATCCGGCTGCTGCTTTATACTTTCATTTAGTATGATATTCCATGTCCAGTGACATTTACAAATACGCATAACGTATTTTAGGGCCGCGTGGTGTAGTGGTTTGCGTATCTGGCTGCTGTTTTATACTTTCATTTAGTATGATATTCCATGTCCAGTGACATTAACAAATACGCATAACGTATTTTAGGGCCGCGTGGTGTAGTGGTTTGCGTATCTGGCTGCTGCTTTATACTTTCATTTAGTATGATATTCCATGTCCAGTGACATTTACAAATACGCATAACGTATTTTAGGGCCGCGTGGTGTAGTGGTTTGCGTATCTGGCTGCTGCTTTATACTTTCATTTAGTATGATATTCCATGTCCAGTGACATTTACAAATACGCATAATGTATTTTTCCTAAATTTAAACGTAGGAAGTATTACGTTTATGGAATAAAAGTTTATGGAAGGTAATTGATTAAAATTTATTACATTATTTTAAAATTAAGCAATCTTGTTTTAATAAACGAATATATATTCTATGTTATTCTATCTAATATTTGAATACACTGTAATAATGAAATATCACCACTAATCAATTTTATTAAAATTCATGTTTAGGATTTTATTAAAATCATCAGTATAATAATTTTGTTACTATCTATTACGTAATTTGGTCTAAATCATCATTTTTAAAAAATATAAACAAGGAAGTTTATTAAGATTTATAACTCTAACTTACAGATTAAGTGGTTAAGTCCATTTTATTAAGTTATGTAACATTGTATAACAAAAGATGAACGATGAGCGGGGTCGTCCGCTCTACGCTCGCTTCTGCTGTATGTCTGAACCCTTACTTTTGTTCATCGCTCATCTTTTGTTGGTAACTTTTGTAATACGAGGGTTACACAACTTATACAAAACGATAGAACACGAACAACGATATCCGGTAACAATGCTATATGTTTAAAAGCTTATTAATTTAATTAAAACTATTGAACATCCAAAATTACCTACGCTCTATATTATAATGGTATTATATAGACGATGATGATGGAAGAAAAATCGGACAGCGATTTAATAAATGACATTTAAAATTTAGTCGTAATCTTATTTCTATAATATTATCATGACAGAGTTAAAGTGATAAAAATTGATTTGTTTTTTCATTTGATATGACTATAAAAAACGAGCCTTGTAATACATACAGGATCGTTTTTATTTTTTGCTAACACTAGGAACCTTTAATTGCTACTTCAGGCGTTGAACAAGGATCCTATTTAGGGCCAATACTTTTATTTGTTAACAACATTTTGCATATATAGATATATAACAATGCTTACGAGCTTGGCGGTGGAGAAAAACATTGTGAGGAAATCTGCATGCCTTAAGAAATCATTAAAAAATATATTTTGAAGACATGTGAAATGGGCCAATCCGCAGTGGAGCTGCCAGGTGGACTGTGCTCTAACACTTGAAGTATAGATAGATCCCTATTAGATGCAGCGACGACCTGAAAGTTTACAGCAAGTCGATGTACGAAGGTGGTTTCGGATTGCGCTAAGTGGCAACCGGGGGGCCTATTTTTTGCAGGGGACTAAAATAGCTTGAGAGATGCCAGAACGTGTTGTCTATTGCTTTTGAAAGATCAGCGTTTCAGAAGAAATCATTAAAAAATATATTTTGAAGACATGTGAAATCGGCCAATCCGCAGTGGAGCCGCCAGGTGGACTGTGCTCTAACACTCTAGAGAGGCATATGCCAAGCAGTGGAATCTATAAATACAGGCTGTAACTTTATTTTTAACAAAGTTCTAAAGTAACAAAAACCTGTATATTGTTTTCGTTTATTTTTAACTGTATCTGATCTTTAACCCGTTTAACTTTTTAAATAAAGAGAAATACCGACACGGTTCAAATTGGTCTGGAAGTAATCGAGTTAAGGCGGTGTGCAGTTAAATCTCATGCCTTATACGGTTCGGCGTCGACGTCCGGGTCACAATTTGTCTGTCTGTGTGCTCGCGATGACCTTGTGCGAGTGGGCGCACAAGCAGCCAAGGCCGTCCGGTAACTTTATTATTTTTTCATAGAAGTAAGAACTTCCAGAGTTGACCGTTCAACTGGGCTTTTCGGGGTGAATGTATTTTGGTGTACTAATAAAATACTACAAATATTTAGGTAACATACTAACTTAATAATCTATAATTATTGTTTTTATGTAATTAAGAGTAACAAACGAATACACAGTTCACCTGATGGCAAGTGATTCCTGCGGCCCATGACATCTACATTCATCCTTGACAGGGAATCATAATGCAGATGCAGAGGACTGAGATGGAATGGCTCGTCACCAGTAATAAAGGTTTCCGGATCCCTGCACTCACCAGACGAACGACAGCAACATTATGCTGCTATTTTACATTGGTATACTGTGAGGGCCTGGGCCTCCTGGTGGTCGAGCTGATTAATTATGACATTTTGCAGCTAGAAACAAACTGCCGTGTAGCTCTATCACTGTTAAATAATGAAAAAAGTATCATTGACAAATGATGGTAGGTGATGACTGTCCATAACATCTACACCTTCAGCAAAGGTGACATGTGCTGTCATCCCTGAGGTTTAGGATCACATATCTCGTTACCTGTGATTTAGATCCTGGATCGCCAGAATCATCATGCATAACACAGTTGTGTGTGTGTTTTCCTGCTATTTCACACAGTTGACCATCAACCCATTCAAGTTGTAGCTAAAAATTAGCGGAAATGTGGCTCTACTACTAAAGCTTTTTCTAGCTTCTGGTATTTATAAAATGAAATAAGTACATGATCCAAGACGAAAGTTCCAGGTCTGCTTTAAGGAGGTTCAAAACTCAGCTGCAAACACTATGAAGGGTACGCTTTATTTATTACATCGACGGTGAAAAATAAGCACACTGTTCACTTGAAAATAAGTGATTTCTGTGGCCCATAACAACCGCTCTATTACAATGTTTGATAAGGAATCATAATGGAGGCGCCTTCCACCTTCCCTGTCTATACTGGGAAATAATGCCACCAGTAATATGGATCTGCGGAACCCTACACTCACCAGACGAAACACAGCAGTATTATACTGCTATTTTACATTGATATTCTGTTAGGGCGTGGTCCTATCTCAGTCGAGCTGACCCATTTATTCTGCAGCTAGAAACAAACTGCAGTGTAGCTCTACCATGTAAAAATACAGAAGCGTTATGCTGCTATTATCCGCTGGCGTGGAGATAGACAATATCTCAGACTTTTTTCCCATTAAATGCGTTTGCCATACAATTTGTAACGTAGCTAATCTCATGTAAATAAACAAAATATTTTAGGTCAACCTAGCTTTCATGCCCGTGATTTCATCTGCCTGGACTTCAGAATTGGGTCCAAAACGAAATGAAAAATGTGTGAGACGATATTGTATGATTTATTATTTTCAGTATTTCATGTACTGGACATGTAAGTTTTGGGCACTACTTGCTTCCCTAATAGCGTAATGCTGCTGTGTTTCGTCTGGTGAGTGTAGGGATCCGAAGACCTTTATTACTGGTGACGGGACATTCCATCCCAGTCCTCAAGGGTGACAACGCATCTGCATTATGATTCCTTGTCAAAGATGAATGTAGATGTCATGGGCCGCAGGAATCACTTGCCGTCAGGTGAACTGTGTGTGAGTTTGTTACTCTCATGTTAGGCTTTAATATTCAAATACAAAATTAAAAAAATCTGTCTAGTTAATTTTTATCTCTGTGTACATCAGAACGTTCTTGAGCGATCACACCCTAAGCCTTTCGTTTCTGCTCCGTGACATTTCACACTGAAAAATGAAGTAGCAGCTTAGAGCAATTCTTACTTTATTATGTAATTCCTGTGTGTTAAAGCTAGGCTGGAGCTTGTTTCTAGCCGACCAACTTGAACGGGGACTGACCGGACAATGTCCACGTCTTCGCAGATTACGTTCGTCTTATAGCAGCATAACGTTGCTGTGTTTATGATGAGTTTGTGGCACTCCTCCACAGTCCTCAAGAATGACAACGCTGTGTCTCTTGAATCCTTATTAAGGATCGGTGTAGATGTTTATTGGTCGTTTCAGGTGAAAAAGAAATTGTAACTACTTTTCTTTAATTATAAAAAAACGTCTAAATATTTAGGGTGCGGTCTGCAAAACTTAGGGTCAGATCAACCAGACCATAAGCATAGTCAGTTTAAGCATAGTTGGAGTGGTCAACTGGAATGCTATTTCGTTTTACAGTGGTAGAGCTACACGGCAGTTTATTTCTAGCTGCAAAATGTCATGATGAATCAGCTCGACCACCAGGAGGACCAGGCCCTCACAGTATACCAATGTAAAATAGCAGCATAATGTTGTTCGTCTGGTGAGTGCAGGGATCCGGAAACCTTTATTACCGATGACGAGGCATTCCATCTCAGTCCTCAAGGGTGACAACGCATCTGCATTATGATTCCCTGTCAAGGATGAATGTAGATGTCATGGGCCGTAGCATCACTTGCCTTCGAGTGAACTGTGTACTCATTTATTATTCTCAATATAATAAAATAATATTAAAAAAATAGACAATTGTTAAATATACAACAAGAATATCATCTAGAAATAAGGATATTTAAACTAAGTGTAATATAATATTAAAAAAAACTTCTTAACTCTGCGTACAACGGAACGCGAGCGAGCCTTTCGTTTCTGCTCCGTGACATTTCACAGAGAAATAAAATAAGTCTAGAAACTTCGACTTGATATAACTACGTTTTATATATTTTTATATAATATATTTAAATATGTTATTTTATACATGATTACGAAATTATACCGTTCCGTTTTGACAATCGAGAAAAACTAGTCTACGGGTTGAATGTCTTTGAAACACACCTTAAGGTTCCAATGGTTTCCGGGTGGTTTTTTTTGAGACAGCTGTATTAATCGTGACATTTTTATTATGTTGACTGTTTTATGTTATTACAATATGCCAACTGATAACACATTATAAAATGGCACAAAATAAATAACTTTAATCTTAATACTTAACATATTATAAATAAGTAATGAAAACGTAGCAAAGATCTCGACACTTGAACTATACTTTTTTATTACGACTGGCTGGTTCTTGTCTCTATCTGCTATCCATGACAGTACTTGTACGAGGCGATGTGGACTTAGATGGTAAAAGCACTAGCTTACTAAAAGCCTATTCATTGTTACTTTGTAGACAATGAAGTTATATTTGACGCTTATTCGAGTAATTCAACAACAAAGGAATGGAATAGATTATATATATATATATATATATATATATATATATATGTATATATATATATATAAATATATATGTATATATATCCATAACCATATCTATAATTTGGCACTATGAGAAACACTGCAGCGATATAATGTTTCTTGTTGTTTGTCTACCACTACAGACTCTAGTCTACGCTGCAGTTTGGGTCAGCTCGGGGGACTGTACCACGCCCTCACAGAATACTAGCAGTAGCAGTGGTGCCACTGTATTATGCCATGTGTTATTAGTCTAAAATAACTGAGCTTGCGGAGTTTTTGGGATATTTAAAGCATAACTATTAAAAAAAATCAGCAGTCGCCAGTGGTATCTCCAATGGCACTTAGGGACCTTCAAGAAAAGAGCCGGTATATTTTTGTTAACGACCGGCGAGTGATCATGTGTGGCTGCTTGCACGGTTCACAACTGTAGAATAAAAAAGAAAAAATAAACAAATAGCCATATTTTTCTTTTCACCGAACGATGTAGACTCACCTCTACTAACATCTGGAAATTGTTAAAATTAAACGAATGCCATAACGATCCAGCCGGAGGTCGGCATTATGCAACTTGGTTCAAGTGAGTCTCTGAAGACGCTCTTATATTTTATGACCATTTTTATGTATAAGTTTTTGCCAATTATTGCTTATATTACATTTTATGTTATATTACAAAACGAAGACAGTGATTTCCACGTGGTAGATATCAACCAGGGCGTTGTGGTTATAACCAATTTTTTTGAATAGACAGTTCGCCTGGTGGTATGTAATACCTGCAACTCCTGACACACACTTTTATCGTCGATGAGGAATCATAATGCAGATGCGTATTACCCCTGAGGAATGAAATTAAATGCTTCGTACCAGATAAAGTGGTATCCGGATTCCTACACTCACCATCAGAAACACGCGGAAGTCTTGCTGTTATATTCGATAGTATTCCATGAGGGCATAGTCCTTTCTCTGTCGAGCCCACCCATTCATCAATTAGCTACAGCGTGTCTACATCATTGTTAAAAGGCGGACGGTCTGCCATCAACTGCGCCGGATATATTACAGTGCTTAAAGCACTTATGCAAACACAGAGGTACTCACACGTCGTAAATAATGCTTGTGTAATCAGATTGGAAGATGGTTCAAATGCGGTGTGACACGAGACATATATACAACACACACTAGAGAAAACCGATAATTTGTTCCACTAATATCGCTTCGCCGCTGGGATTCGAATTCAGGACCCGTGACGTAGTAGCCAGATACTAACCACAAAGACGGGGCTCCCTGAGACTTCAGAAAATGGACATTATTTACAGTGGTAGAGCTACACTGCAGTTTGTTTTCAGCTGCAGAATCAATAGGTCAGAACGATCGGGGTACGAGCTCACAGAATATCAGCATAAAATAGCAAACAAAGCTGCTGTGTTTCGTCTGGTGAGTGCAGGGTTCCCGATAATTTATTACTGGTGATGAGGCATTCCATCTCAGTTCTCAATGGTGACAACGCATCTGCATCATGACTCCTAGTCAAGGATGAATTTAGATATCATGGGCCGCAGGAGTCACTTGCCACCAGGTGAACTATTTCAACATAATAAAAAAAAAAGGAGAAAATGTCATGGCTCACCAAACCAAAGAACCGATGGTAACAATTCCAACAACAAATTATGATTCCTTATCGAGGGTGAATGCGGGTAGGTAGGTAGGTGGTAGGGTAGGTAGGTAGGGTAGGTAGGTAGGTGGTACGTGAGTTGTGTTTATATATTAACCCGAAAGCATCCGGCATATGGTGATATACATCGTGGGCAGTTGATGTCAATAGTTGAGCACTGGAAGACATCGCCCTGGACCAAACCGACCATGGACATCATGCAACATATAACAAAACCCTGGTTGTCTAACAAGTATACATTTCAACATATTATTTTGCATTCAGAATACATTATGTATTCAAATTACACCACCTAATGGATATAAATATAATATTCAAGACATCAAGACTGATTGACTGCGCACATTTCGTAATATACACTTAGATGTATATTTATATATATATATATACATACGCATAAATATATATACATGTGTATAAATGCGCACGTTTAGAAACACTTGAATATTACATGAATATAAATCATTAAGGCAAGCTGCCTCAATAACTACGACAATATCTCTTAAATTATTTCACATCAAATATTTCAAGTGCTAGAGATACGTCGCGGCTAGTTTCTATGTAGTAGCCTACATGAACGGCCACGCGACCAAGGAAGGTCCGTGGACGTACCCTTACAGAATACTGGGATGAAATAGCAGCATAACGCTGCTGTGTTTCATAAGTTACTGCTGACAAGACATTACACTTTAGTCTTCGAGGGTGATAAAGCATCAGTATTTTGATACGTTGTAGAAGATGAATGGTGGTATGGTATGGTAATATTTACCATCAGATGAACTGAATGCGATCGCTGCATGAGGGTGACCGACATAAAAGATCAGTAAGCTGAAGGCAAGTAATTGGCTTGCCAATGAATCACGGCAATCAAGAGCTCGTACTGACAGTCGCAGGGAATGCAGCCACTACCTATGCTAGTTTGCAGGAAGTCGCTGAGAGCAGGCGGTGCAGGATAGTGCTTTGTGGCAATCTATGGGACAGACTATGTTCAGCACTGGACTGTGGATGACCTGTGTGCTGAGACAAATCTACTACAAGAAGTTACAACGCACATGCGCTGTCATCGTGAGCACCAACTTCCATCCGCCCCAAGACGTCGATGTTAACTCGTCAGCCTCTAGCTTTTATAAAGTTTGCTTCTCCCTCGCTTATTAGTGCTACAGCTAGTCCTTAGCTGCAACACGATTCTAGCACATAAAAAATATGTATCTGCGTTCGTTTTGGATTTTTAAACGATAGTAGTACGGTTATGTATATGTCTTATTTCTCTTAGTTTATTGGAGCTCAGTGTTCAGCGCCCGCTTTTGATTACGGTGGGCGAAGGAAGCAAGTTTGATTCCCGGCATCAATTTGATTTTTATTTGCAGTTACAAGTGCTGATTTACCAAATGCTCGGTGGTAAATAAAATTGTGAGGAAACCTCCATGTTTTAGGAATAAAAAAAATATTTTCAATATGTGAAATCTGACGATCCGCAATAAAGCTGCTTGGCTAGACTATGTTCCAATAGAGGTAGCTTATTCCCAGCAGTGGGGTATATATATACATATACAAATAATTTTTTATTGATAATTAGAAACACTTATGAATAAAGAAAGTATAACTTCAACGTTCGTACAAATGTTCGTAAAAAATATACACATTCAATAATTAATAATCAAATAAATATAAAGCATATCTTACTTTTAATTACAAAATGAGTCTAACAAATGTAGGAGTTTATTTTCTGTTACTGGCCGCTTGGACGCCTATTTAGAAACATTTTAAAAAGCATCCATAGCTCGTTCTCCTTTTTTGAAATTTATGAATAACATTCCTTTCTTAGCTTTTTCTATTATTTTGCGGCAATTCAAAATTTAATCTGAATTTTATTTTGTTCAAAATGGGCTAAAATCAAAGTTGTGACGCTTCACCAAGGCAAATAATTGTTAATTTACATATAGATCACAATTAATATTCGTAAATAACAATACTAATTACTAATACTTAAAAAGAATATTGTTTTTTATACTTTTTTGTTGTTGTTTCTAATGAGTTGGCCATTATTGTTCATACCTTAAAACTGATTTAAATGTTTGTCCGTAATGTAATATTGAAACTGCACTTGTGTAATGGGAATTATATTGTTTTTCTAATAAATGATAAACGGTTGAACATATTGTTGTCCTATTTATTGTTTAATTTCAAAATAAAAACGATTGCGGGAAGTATCTTACATAATGTCAAGGACCGTTTGTAAAGGAGTGTTTCTAATGATACGACCACCACTGTATATATATACATATAAATGTATATGTGTAAAGTATATTTATACAAGTCTAGGAAAGTAATGATTTAAATAAAAGTTGTAACTCACCCAATAGGCCCGTTGTGAGTGTTACCAGCTTCAAAAACTCGAACACACTTTACGATCTTGTGCACAATCTTCACTTGCAACTCTTCACATCGCCGTCTGCCACCTCTAGACTGGCTACACTAGCCGAAGTAGTGGTCGTAATAGTAGAACAGAACGTAAATGGCTACGGCGTAAACGGCGAACTTTAAATATAGACAGATGAATTCCTTGAGGAAGTTCCAAATAACAACAGCGATGCCCTTCTGGGTCGTGCTTTTGGGTTCTTGCATTTACGCCAACTGGATTGTCATTGACCTCTTCTGTAAGGGTGATTACATCCGCCAATTATTTGAAGGATTTTTTAGGAATTTTGTTTTCAGACTTTTTATAACTTGACCTGGATGTATGTATAGCTATGTAGTTGTAGGTGCAATATTAGTTACAAATTGTCGGTGTTCGGGTGTGGGTGCTTTTTTTAAATTTTTAATTAAATTAAGTGTAAAAAATTCACACACTGTTCACCTGATGGCAAGTGATTCTTGCGGCCCATGACATCTACATTCATCCTTGACAAGATCAAAGAGAATCATAATGCAGATGCGTTGTCACCCTTTAGGACTGAGATGGAATGCCTTGTCACTAGTAAAATGAGGTCTCCGGATCCTTACACTCATCAGACGAAACACAGCAGCATTATGCTGCTAGTTTACGCTGGTATTCTGTGAGGTCTTGGTCCTACCCCGTTCTAGCTGACCCATTCATTCCGTAGCTAGAAACAAACTGCAGCTTAGCTCTACTACTGAAACATACTGGGTGTGTGGTAGGTATGTTCGTGTCCCTGACATTGCATCTGAAACTTCGTTCAATCATATTGCATCTATCTAGGGAATGTGATGATGAGTGAGTGCCTGTGTTGGCGAGAATGTTTACAGCACTTTAATTTATCCTGCGCAGTTGATGCAATCCGGTAATAACTAGACAGAAGTTGCCGTGGTCGAGATCTGCCAATACATCATATGTATGTACGAATGGAAGTAATGAGCTTTATCACTTCTGATATCCCCCACTTCCGGACTCCTCAATGATCTGAGATTTTGCATTCGTATACGTAATGTGAGTGTCAAGAGTCGCACTAATCACTTGCCATCAGGTGAGATGTGTGGTCGCTTGTCTCCCTCAAACCAATAAAAAATCAATTTACGGCAATTTATAATTCTAAGGTAGTTCTACAATGACGGTAAAATGTGTGATTTCAACCCTTTATTCTTCACTCACAACGAAGACACATTAACCCCGTGCTATATGGTTAAAGTTTCTCCTTAATCATTTGTAGGTCAAAACTATAAATAAAAAAGAAACCCGTCATGAGGATTAAACGAGACACAAAAAATACCTGCAAGTTAAGTCTTATATTTCGTTTGTGTATCGTAATAAAAAAATGATAATCAGTTGAGAATTAAAAAAAAATTAATGCATATGGCAATGAAAGATTTTCGTTTCACTTCTGGCAACAATACTTTATTTGAAACGGAGTTATTTATAATACGAATATACATATATATAAAAAAAAATATTAAACGCTGTTCGTTGGGATCATTTGAGAACGGCTGAACCGAATTGGTTATTTTTAAATGTTATTATAAATCCGAATTAGGTTTTATGGAAGGAAATATTGGAAAAGTTGCACGGATAATTGAAAAATTGTGAAAAAGCTGAACAATGTTGAACTATAGATAATTTTCACAAATTCACAAAACGATCACAACTTCTTTTTGGTCAACTAGTTATTGTTTTTATTCCGATAGCGCATCTTTCAGCAGATCGAGTTGAAACTGTGTACAGCATCAACTCGATCTGATGCATAACGCTGCTGTTTCGTCTGGTGAGTGTAGGGATCCGGAGACTGACTCTATTACTGGTGACGAGGCATTCAATCTCAGTCCTCAAGGGTGACAACGCATCTGAATTATGATTCTTTGTCAAGAATGAATTTAGATGTCATGGGCCGCAGGAATCACTTACCGTCAAGTGAATTGTGGGCTGGTTTGTTATTCTGAATGTAAAAAAAAAATTGTAGGCATTTGTGTGAAAGTTTCCGGTGCAGTACCAGTAATTACAAACAAAATAGGCCTTGCAACATATTATTAGCTTTTTATTTAATTTATTATCAGTGGTGACATATGACCTCACGGTTTCCCCGTGGTGAGTGGTGACAGCAGTCCGTGGCAGATCGTCCTCAACAAGTATTCGAGATGTTCGTCAGTTGTCACCCCTGAGGACTGATGATGAGATACCTCTCCTGCATTTGTGTCCCAAATTCCCTACACTCACCATATAACGCTCCACCATTAGGCATAAGGCTTTTAAAAGAAGGAATGCTAGCAGTTTTAATAACATTACAAACACTCCAGCCAACCTCTTCAACCAAGCTAATGCTCGTGCTACGAGATAGTTCACGACAATACTCGAATGTTGGATTCGAATCTACGATCTTAGACCATACCCTAAAGCGATTGACGCTTGAGGTCATATTCTATTTTCCAATCCAAAAAAGATCTAATTCCGTTAAACTGTTTTTACAGTGGTGGAACATGCAACAGTTCGTGCTTAGCTTTCGCATGGATGGGAGTGTTTGACGTCCTGATATTATATTTAACTCGAACTACAGTCAGATTTTAATTATTTATCTTTAGTCAGAAGTACGTAACAGATAAAAATCTGTAAAATTATTTTTTGTAGTATAATATATAGGTATATATATATACCTATATATTTTAAGGTGAGTTTTAATTCATACTGCTTGATTAGAAATCGCGCCGGACACTCGTTCGATCCCCGGCCGAGTTGTGCAACAAGTTGTATCACAATAACAACATATTGTATCCAATATCGCATTTGGCGTTTAGCGATACAAGAAGTATGATAGCATATAAAAATATTTGTTTTGAGAAAAGGCTCTTGTATTGTTGTGGAATCATAAACTATTTTTATGTGGGAGAGCCATGACGGAGCTAGTATTTAGTAGCAGCATGGAGGAGTCGGCTAGACCGGGTAAGGCCCACGTCCTCAAATAAACACAGAAAGAAACAGCAGCATAACGCTGCTGTGTTTCATGTGGTCGACCCAATTACAGGTAACGAGGCATCCCAACTCAATCCTCAGTAGTTGAGAATGGATGTGGATATCATGAACCGTCACCATCAGGTGAACTGTGTGCTCGTTTGTCACACTTAATATTATATAAAGAAACATTAAGCACATATAGGAATATTTAAACAGACTTAGAAAAAGGGGTGCAGAAGTGTATGAGTGTGTCTACACAAACTTCTGCAGCTAAAAACATTAAGCACCTTACGGAATATATATTTTAGCGGACTTCGTATAAAGGAGGTGCAGAAGTGTATGAGTGTGCCTACACAAACTTCTGCAGCTAAAAACATTAAGCACCTCACGGAATATATTTTAGCGGACTTCATTATAAAGGAGGTGCAGAAGTGTATGAAGTGTGTCTACACAAACTCTGCAGCTAAAAACATTAAGCACCTCACGGAATATATATTTTAGCGGACTTCGTATAAGGAGGTGCAGAAGTGTATGAGTTTGTCTACACAAACTTCTGCAGCTAAAAACATTAAGCACCTCACGGAATATATTTTAGCGGACTTCGTATAAGGAGGTGCAGAAGTGTATGAGTGTCTACACAAACTTCTGCAGCTAAAAACATTAAGCACCTCACGGAATATATTTTAGCGGACTTCGTATAAGGAGGTGCAGAAGTGTATGAGTGTCTACACAAACTTCTGCAGCTAAAAACATTAAGCACCTTACGGAATATATATTTTAGCGGACTTCGTATAAAGGAGGTGCAGAAGTGTATGAGTGTGCCTACACAAACTTCTGCAGCTAAAAACATTGAGCACCTCACGGAATATATATTTTAGCGGACTTCGTATAAAGGAGGTGCAGAAGTGTATGAGTGTGTCTACACAAACTTCTGCAGCTAAAAACATTAAGCACCTCACGGAATATATATTTTAGCGGACTTCGTATAAAGGAGGTGCAGAAGTGTATGAGTGTGTCTACACAAACTTCTGCAGCTAAAAACATTGAGCACCTCACGGAATATATATTTTAGCGGACTTCGTATAAAGGAGGTGCAGAAGTGTATGAGTGTGTCTACACAAACTTCTGCAGCTAAAAACATTAAGCACCTCACGGAATATATATTTTAGCGGACTTCGTATAAAGGAGGTGCAGAAGTGTATGAGTGTGTCTACACAAACTTCTGCAGCTAAAAACATTAAGCACCTCACGGAATATATATTTTAGCGGACTTCGTATAAAGGAGGTGCAGAAGTGTATGAGTGTGTCTACACAAACTTCTGCAGCTAAAAACATTAAGCACCTCACGGAATATATATTTTAGCGGACTTCGTATAAAGGAGGTGCAGAAGTATACAAGTGTATACGGGTATCTAAGGTAGTAACTTCTAAATTCCGTTTAAGTCTCGTTTAAGTCGTTTAAGTATTTGTACATATGTACATATATTTGTACAGTTCATTTAAGTTTTGTACTTTTTTGGGTCACTGTTTATATATTTCTGTTCATTGGTTTATAATATATGCTAAGCACCATTACGTTTTAAGCCTACGAAATTTATATAAAAATATATTTATATATAAATAAAAAATAACCGGGTAAAGAAAAAATAACCGGACTTCTAAACTATTGTGCTTCATGTATCCACTCCACAGAAGACGAGTTTTTTTTAATAACGTAATCGGTGACAAAAGAGCACACTATCTATTAAATTTGATAGACACAACATTCCTAATAAATGGAAAATTAATTAAGATGCGCATAAATTGTTCTCTTAAAATCTGAGTTATTACGACTTTAAAATGATGGAGAGCATCCTGTTTGCAAAACATAACCAGTTCATCAACAGGCGAACACCTTCGTAGTGTGTTTGTCGTGGTATTAAGGTCACCACGTAAGTAAGCGCACACAATAGTGCTGTCCACATTTAACCTTGGACAACATTCTACAATGGTAGAACCAAGTAACAGCTTGAGTCTCGCCAGTTGCATGAATGATACGACTCCACCGAGGAAGGGCCACGCCCTAACGGAATGCCAGCGTGAAATAGCAGCATAACTCTGCTGCGAGGAAGGTTGCAGTGTGAAAGACACGGGACATCGTACAACACTACAATAGAACTGAGGACCCGCGACGCAGCAAATAGATATTATAACCACTACGCCACACGGCCAAAGTAACACACCATACAATGCTAATAAATGAACAAACTATTCCTTAATTTGCTTTAAATTTACTTATATAACATAATTACCTTCTTGCTAGTAAAATATAGTTAAAAGAAAGTTAGTTACATATGAGCCGGTAGTTTTTTTAAATAGTTTTTTAAAGTTATGCATACGTACCTATGTGTTGGCGGAAACTGTATTTAAACATTCTTTAATAAAAATAAACAATTATTACTATTTGATAGGAAATGTTTTAATTGTTTATATAAGATTTATTTTTGAGATGTGAATTTAAATTAATTAAACAATATATATAGAAACATTTCATATTATTAAAAATATGTAATATATATAGCAATACTAATTTTTATTAAATCACCAATAACTATTAATGCCCCGGTTATTTTATTTTATTTGTATTATTTAAATGAAATACAATTCAATATTTATTTTACAAATGTCGTGGTATAATGAAAAATTAAAAACCTTTTTTTAAAAACTATAAAGCAACATTACCAAACGCAGTCTCCCTGACATTTAAATTCCAAACATAACTTCACTAACAATATTTTTAATTAATTCATTATAATGTTACAGAGAATATCCTAACATACGGTAAGCAAAATAATTCACGACTTATAAATCAGATATAAAATTCAACATTATAAAATAAAAATATCCAAGAATTAAATTCATGTCCTATTCACATACCAATACAACGTAAGTATAAATACGAATTATACCTATTTTAGCACAAATCCCGATATTAAAATAACCTGAACTAGTACCTTTGGCACTAAATTTCACTGGCACTAACGAGCACTGAACTAAATGCACTTTCAAACAGTCTCCCGCTCAGCAGTGTACTAAGGCGGCGCTGGCCAGCGAGATACTGTGGTGGGGTGAAGGGTAACCATGATGATGCAAGAAAACCTTGGACAAGTTTGCATTGGATGTCATTTCAAATAGAATGTTTAATACTGTTTGATTAGTTAAGTGTAGACACATACCGCAATTACGTATAAAAATAATTAAAGTTATGTAATAATAAGTAATTTAAATTACCTTTTCTAGGCAATTTGCAGAAGTAAGGGGTACAGTCACAAAAGTATGAATTTCATTTGATGATAAATGAGTACGGCAGTCCATAGCAAATCAATCCTCTAGGACTATTCAAATGACTGCACTGTCATATCTGAGGCCTGGATTTTTACATATGTGACCAGTTTCTATTACTTATCAACAAATAAATAAAGCTGTTTTATTACATTTTACTATATATATGCCAGTATACTCCAAGGGTCCACTCCAGTTGATCTGTTTAATTTGGCACAAATTGTTTTAGCAGCATTTCTAACATATATCTAAATAGAATACAAAATAAGTTATTGATATGAATATTTCAACAAGAAAAAAGTATTTCAAATAATGTATAATTATATGCGACATATAAGGTATATCAATGTAAGAATATAAAAAAATGCATGTATTAAATTATAATGTTATTCTTACACTTCTTATTAAAGTATAATATATCAATATGGTAAAAAAATAAATTTCGTGTTAACCACAATAACAAAAAGTATACGACAACAATAGTATTATAGAAAATGTACAAGATGGTCGCCCTACTAGATTGCGTGCGCAGACGACGATCAATCGACTCTTGCGCAGTATGCTCGCGTGAAAACTACACAACTGCACTTGCCACCTGGCTTTCTTCTCCCGAGGGAGATTAGTAGTTATACCTATGTACTCGATCCGATCGACCATATAATCGAATCGATGTGTATGTAAATCGAGGTAATAATAATTTTAATCAAACATATAAATAAATAAATATATAATAATATAAAATATCACGACTTGGGACGCGACGTGGCCGACACGTGGGGTGGTATAACGACCGAAATTATTCCTATAGTCGTATTTGCAAACTGTTTAATCCCGACATGCCCCTCAAACCACGTAAAGATGCTGGGACTCCGGAACGGGCTGCTCCGGGCTCAAACGCAGAAGGCGGTTCCCCACGACGCATAGTCGGTAGAGTCCACAGGTTTCTCTCCCTTTCGCCTTAAGTCTTGCCTATTTTAACGTCTAGGTCGAGAGAGTTTATTTTGTCGTATTTGTTTTATTTTACAAATGTCGTGGTATAATGAAAAATTAAAAACCTTTTTAAAAACTATAAAGCAACATTACCAAACGCAGTCTCCTGACATTTAAATTCCAAACATAACTTCACTAACAATATTTTTAATTAATTCATTATAATGTTATTCTTACACTTCTTATTAAAGTATAATATATCAATATGGTAAAAATAAATTTCGTGTTAACCACAATAACAAAAAGTATACGACAACAATAGTATTATAGAAAATGTACAAGATGGTCGCCCTACTAGATTGCGTGCGCAGACGACGATCAATCGACTCTTGCGCAGTATGCTCGCGTGAAAACTACACAACTGCACTTGCCACCTGGCTTTCTTCTCCCGAGGGAGATTAGTAGTTATACCTATGTACTCGATCCGATCGACCATATAATCGAATCGATGTGTATGTAAATCGAGGTAATAATAATTTTAATCAAACATATAAATAAATAAATATATAATAATATAAAATATCACGACTTGGGACGCGACGTGGCCGACACGTGGGGTGGTATAACGACCGAAATTATTCCTATAGTCGTATTTGCAAACTGTTTAATCCCGACATGCCCCTCAAACCACGTAAAGATGCTGGGACTCCGGAACGGGCTGCTCCGGGCTCAAACGCAGAAGGCGGTTCCCCACGACGCATAGTCGGTAGAGTCCACAGGTTTCTCTCCCTTTCGCCTTAAGTCTTGCCTATTTTAACGTCTAGGTCGAGAGAGTTTATTTTGTCGTATTTGTTTTATTTTACAAATGTCGTGGTATAATGAAAAATTAAAAACCTTTTTTTAAAAACTATAAAGCAACATTACCAAACGCAGTCTCCCTGACATTTAAATTCCAAACATAACTTCACTAACAGTATTTTTAATTAATTCATCATAATGTTACAGAGAATATCCTAACATACGGTAAGCAAAATAATTCACGACTTATAAATCAGATATAAAATTCAACATAAAAATATCCAAGAATTAAATTCATGTCCTATTCACATACCAATACAACGTAAGTATAAATACGAATTATACCTATTTTAGCACAAATCCCGATATTAAAATAACCTGAACTAGTACCTTTGGCACTAAATTTCACTGGCACTAACGAGCACTGAACTAAATGCACTTTCAAACAGTCTCCCGCTCAGCAGTGTACTAAGGCGGCGCTGGCCAGCGAGATACTGTGGTGGGGTGAAGGGTAACCATGATGATGCAAGAAAACCTTGGACAAGTTTGCATTGGATGTCATTTCAAATAGAATGTTTAATACTGTTTGATTAGTTAAGTGTAGACACATACCGCAATTACGTATAAAAATAATTAAAGTTATGTAATAATAAGTAATTTAAATTACCTTTTCTAGGCTATTTTATTATTATACTCCAAGGGTCCACTCCAGTTGATCTGTTTCATTTGGCACAAATTGTTTTAGCAGCATTTCTAACATATATCTAAATAGAATACAAAATAAGTTATTGATAAGAATATTTCAACAAGAAAAAAGTATTTCAATTAATGTATAATTATATGCGACATATAAGGTATATCAATGTAAGAATATAAAAAAATGTATGTATTAAATTATAATGTTATTCTTACACTTCTTATTAAAGTATAATATATCAATATGGTAAAAAAATAAATTTCGTGTTAACCACAATAACAAAAAGTATACGACAACAATAGTATTATAGAAAATGTACAAGATGGTCGCCCTACTAGATTGCGTGCGCAGACGACGATCAATCGACTCTTGCGCAGTATGCTCGCGTGAAAACTACACAACTGCACTTGCCACCTGGCTTTCTTCTCCCGAGGGAGATTAGTAGTTATACCTATGTACTCGATCCGATCGACCATATAATCGAATCGATGTGTATGTAAATCGAGGTAATAATAATTTTAATCAAACATATAAATAAATAAATATATAATAATATAAAATATCACGACTTGGGACGCGACGTGGCCGACACGTGGGGTGGTATAACGACCGAAATTATTCCTATAGTCGTATTTGCAAACTGTTTAATCCCGACATGCCCCTCAAACCACGTAAAGATGCTGGGACTCCGGAACGGGCTGCTCCGGGCTCAAACGCAGAAGGCGGTTCCCCACGACGCATAGTCGGTAGAGTCCACAGGTTTCTCTCCCTTTCGCCTTAAGTCTTGCCTATTTTAACGTCTAGGTCGAGAGAGTTTATTTTGTCGTATTTGTTTTATTTTACAGTATTTTTTTTTATTGACCAAGCAGACGGAATTAGAAATGAATCTTCCATAATAGTAAGAATGGCGTAACACGGCAACGTTATGCTGTGAAACCGTGGTCACACTGCAGCTAAAAACTACCTACCACATGGGTAATGCAACTTGCTGAGTGCAGGAATCCGGATTGCATTTACAATAACACGTGCATCTTTATTTTATTTAAGCCTCAATAGCGCAGTGGTTTGCGGCACGGCCTGCGAAACTCCAGCTCCTAATGCTAGTAATGTAGGTAGTACTCATTAAATAATATCTAGTTAAAGAAGTAAGGCCTAGGACTTCTTCATAAGCCCAGTCAACATTTACCGTCAGCAGCATTGTGTGTTCATTTGTCACACCTAATACTAAAATAATAAAAAGACTATTATATACGACCAACGATTTTCTTTTGTATTTTTATTTGGGTCATAATTTAAAAAAAACTTATTTTAACAGTTTTTTTTATTATAGGAGTTCAATGATAAATTGTTGTATCGTAAAGTTCTTTTGCACTTATTGTGCCTTTGCCTTTTTTAATAAGTAGTATTTCTTTTGCCTAAACTAAGGTTGGCGTTTAGATTATTTGTCATAATTAATACCGACCTGCAGCATCTAGGAGAGATCAGGTAGATTGTTCTTTTATTTAAATATAATATTATTAAAGACCAAATAGTTTAGTTATTGCTTTTATCCGAATAACGATAGCCCTGATATGAACTTAAGATCAGACCATTATTCAAACAATAACATCATCATCAGCCATCATATCTCCTCGATCATCCGACTGGCAGCACCTGACACAGATCGGTCCTCTAACTGTCTGAGAGCATCCTACACTCTGGCTACTAAACATAATATATATGTATTTATATATATATATATATATATATATATATATATATATATATGTATACAGAGTATTTAGGACTATTATTATATATATATTTTTCTTCAGACTGTTTAGGCTGAAGAAAAATAAAAACCTTCAACAACTGAAGTCAACCAACTTGCTAAAAGGCGCCTAAAAATAATAAAAGTACATTAAACCAGTTTACACGCTACGAGCACACACACAAAAGCTTTTACACGTAAAATCCATCTGTTTACGTTGAAGATAGAAAAGAAAACAATCATTTTAAGCTCGCCTGCTTTGGTGTGTGACACCCACGACATCATGCACAACATTAAGATTGCAATTTCAGGGTCAATACCCTCACGGACTACCATCGTACCAGAGCATAACGCTGCCGTGTTTCGTCTGGCGACTGTGTGCTCGTTTGCCACAATTATTACTGGTGACGACTTCCATCTTAGTTTTCAAGAGTGACAACATATTATGATTTCTTATAGAACGTCATGTCATGTGGTGTTATGGACCGCAGGAATCATTAACCACGACTGTACTCTCGTTGGCACTCACAATAAAAAATAATGAAAAAACGTCTTGGGTTCCGAATAAATAAATAAGTTAGATTGATTAGATTTTTGTACTCCAATTTATAAACATATATTAAAGATACAAATTCTGTGTTGGTACATACACCACATATTTATACTTCTACAGTGGTAGAGCGACACTGCAGTTTTTTTTTAGGTACTGTTTATAGGCTGGACCCCCGGTCCACGGGACCACGTCGTCACAAAGTTCCAGTTACACCTTCCTCAGGGGTGACAACGCATCTGCATTATTATTATTATCGAGGATCAATATCAGGTATAAGTCTGGTGTCACCTACCATCAGGTGAACTGTGTGCTTGTCTGTCACCCTTTGTACAATAAAAAAATAATAGGATGATTATAAACAGTTTTCCGACTTCAATGTATTAAATAAAGACAGTGCAGCACCAAATTCAGTTCTGGTGCATGGATGCCCATACGTGACTGCAGGCAATCAACGAATGCACTGAAAAAAAATCGGAAAAGTTTTGAGCGTTTATATGTCAAGGAAACTGTGCACGGAAGGAAGTTGTTGGAGTATAACTCGACCGTTTATATAGGAAATACACGTTTGCTATCACGACATGCGATGCATATATGTTAATCGATCAGGCTTCGATAAACATAACTGTATATATATTTTTTAAAAGAATTCTAGCAGTGAACGTTCCGGTTAACCACTCCGACTGAGATAATGCTTGTGCCAGGAGATAATTCACGACAATACGTCTAATGGCGAATTCGAACGAACTTAAGTTACGCAGAACCTAATGGTTTAAGACTGGGGGTCCGCATTTGCTATTCCCCTTGAATTGGTTCAATAAATAAGTCTACTATACAAAAGAATCATTTATTTAAGGAACATAAAATTTATACCTTTAACATATGTATGTAGTTTTAAAATTAAATATTACCACGTAATAACATCATCAAAAATAAACATATACCTTGATTCTTTTTAAATAATTAGTCATTAACATTAATTAATGAATGCAAAGTTTATACGTATTAATAAAATATTAATTAAAATGTTATTACAATTTTATAGTGAAGGAATCGCAAGGCTTTTTAGTTACCTTTTTGCCTTTTACATGCGTTGCTAAATGAAAATGGTTTAGGGCATCACGATAATTTCCTTCATAATTAATTCAAAACAGTTTTAACTATCCCGAGATGAGATCCCGGAGCTATTTCCAATGCAATGACGGTAGCCATCGAGGTTATAATAACGAGGTGGGAACAAATCCCACCTCGTCCTCTAGAAGAATGGGATCAATTGAAGATTTTCCTGAGATACCATAAAAAAAAAGGTTTGCGAGTTGATGGAATATACCTATATTTATGTCTATAAATATTTAGTTTATTTATTTCTGTAGACATGTAGCCTTCCTTACAATTATTTCCTTCGTCAACTTTGCATTTAATTATTTTACTGTAGGGCACAGTCACTGAATAAAAAATAAAGACTTAATATTAAATTGTTTCAAGGACAATGAATTTAATATTAGTATAATGAATGCGATCAGCTCATCGGGGTCTGATTTGGAAATATTGGAGTTTATTACAAAAACATATATAAGCCTTCAGTAGGAGAAATACTTTTGAAATGTAAACATTCTCAACGTGAATGGGAAGCTCCACACCCTCATAAAATACCAAAATAAAATTGGCATTCTGTCTCAGTTCCAAAGGTAACAACGCAAGTCCATCGGGATATAGATATCATAGGTCGTTGTCATGACTACCAACAGATGAATTGTTTACTCATTTGTTGCTTCGTATTATTATTATAAAAACAAAACTACAGGTACATAGCTGCCATGTTTTTTTTTATTACATTGTGAGTAAAAAACGAGCACATAGTTCACCTGACGGTAAGTGATTCCTGCGGTCCATGGCATCTACATTCATCCTTGACAAGGAGTTATAGGACTGGTGGATGAGATGGAATGCCTCGTCACCAGTAATAAAGGTCTCCAGATCCCTACTGAGTGTAGACGAAACAGCAACATTAAGCTGCAATTTTACGCTAATATTCTGTGAGGGCGTGGTCCTACCCCGATTGAGCTAACCCATTCCTTCTGTAGTTAGATACAAACTGCAGTGTAGCTCTACCACTGGCCTACACCAAATAAATTTATCTATATTTACAAGCTAGGTATTAGCTTTAGGAGTTACACAGCGAGCCGTGTGGCCCACTTGATACATTTCAACGCTCACTTTATTAACCCAAAAACCGGTCGAGTCGGCCCAGTTGCGTCCACTTCCTAAACACAGTCAGTAATAAAGTTACACAAAAGGCATCGACCAAGTACTCGTTACAGACAAATTGATTAAACTATAAATATATTTATTTATTATAAAGAGAACCAATAGCGGTTTTTGCCATCTTGTAACAAACTAGCATCAGACTTCAGAATTGTGTCAAGAGAGAAATTATTTTTTTTTGCACATTGTGTGATTTGTTATTTTCCACCAGTACGTGTAAGTGTTAGGCACTCCTTGCTTCCCACATTTCAGCTTTATGTTGGTTGCTCAAGAGTATCGAGTGGCCGAAACTTACACGAACTGTTAAATTAATTCGTAAGTCACATTTTTCATTTTTATCTTTGGACCCCATACTGAAGTCAGACGAAGTCACGGATAGATGTTAGTTTTAACATTAATTGCTAGCAGTCTCTCACTTACTGAGATAAAAAGTATCCTTTGTGTTAATCCAGATTACAATCTATCTTTGTGCCGAATTCTATTGAAACCAGTTCAACAGTTTTTGTGTGATTAGGTAACAAACATTCACATTTATAATATTAGTGGGATATTATAATTAAATAGTTAAGCTAATAACAGGTTTTCCTTAATTATCTACTAATCGTGAGTGTGTTTGTCAAAATAAGTGTGTAAAAAATAAGTGTGTCATAAATAAATAAATTGTCATGTACCCTCCATCAGCACCTAAATAAAATAACAGCATCTATATATAAAAACCACTCCTAGGAACAGGCCTCACTAGAGACGGTATCAGGGCATAGTCTATCACGCGTCTCCACTGCGGCTTGAAGGACTTCACACGTTTTTTAAATATTTAATTGAATAATTGGACATGCAGGTTTCCTCGCGATGTTTTTTTCGGTTATTCCATTGCCGAGCATGTAAATTAACAATTTCATATATTTATATATATATATAGGCCATTGATTTTTAAACAACATTTTGCATTCGATGAAAACGCCGTTACAGTTTAATTAGACATTTTAAAAAGCATTTAGTTACAATACAACCGTTTCTAAATCAAAGATAACATCTGATAAACGGAGAGAGGCCTTATTAAAGCGACGTCGGTGAGATTTGTGGCCATTGTTTTTGTAATTTGTATATATTTATTCTTGATAAGGAATTGTTTAACAAAAATTATACGATATTTACGAAAGAAACAAGACATTAAATATAAATATGTTTATTTTTAACAGTGGTAGAACCACAATGTAATTTGCTTCTGCCATGAATGGTTTGGCTCAACCGGATAAGGAGCATACCTTTTTTTGTGCGTTTATTGTTACTGGTGATCAGGAATTCGATCCGAGTCCTGAGGGGTGTGATCCGAGGACTTAATTCCCGAGGCATTCCATTTCAGTTCTCAGAAATTACGATGCCTTGAACTTGAATTTTTATTTTTATTTTTTTGTAACGTCAAATGAGCATGCAGCCCACGTAAGTGATCACCGTCACCCATGAACATCCCCAACACTAGAGGAGTCGCAAATGCGTGCCGGCCTTTAAGTGATGGTCTCTAAGTAGTAGTAAGTAATGGGTTTAGGAACACCGCTGGCGACATCTGATTCCACAGAGTAGTTGTGTGTGAAGCGCACAGTGATGAGGATAAACTTTTGAATACTATTCTGATGGACGATGTTCAAACTCAGCGGCTGGAAATAATCCGAAAAACCCCTCAGACTCACTACCCCATGGTAAATTCGTTAAAAATAGCGTAGAGATGCAACATCTCTACGCAACGCCAGTGAATCAAGCCGATCGGAAAGTACCTTGACATGAACGATTCGAGCCGCCCTCAGTTAAATTCGTTGAAGCGGAAGATGCTGGTACTGCGGTGGCCCGACTCAGAGAGGAGAACAGTATTCCATGTGAGTCCGAATTTGCGTTTTGTGAAGTTGCAAACAGTGGGCCGACATGTAATTCTGTCTCGCTCTATTAAGCACGCCCAGTTTTTTAGAGGCCAATTAGGCCTTACCCTCCAAGTGGCCGCGGAAAAATAAGGCAAATGTGGATATCATTGGCCGCGGCCATCACCTACCATCAGGAGCTCTGCATATGTCATCCCTAATATTATAAAATAATATAAAAGTCAGCTGTGTAGTAAGTCCCATTTTTATATTATATGTGCACCTACCCTAGCTTCTCAATACCACCCTCAGGTCGACTGGTAGAAAATGCTTTTAGCATTAAGTCCTCCTATGTAATTTACTTTGTGCATCAAGTTTAAAATAAATAAATAAAGATATGTAAAAACTCGACGGCGGACCGTGTCACATGGAGATATGGCCATTGGTCAGAACGACTTTCTACCCATGTAAACTCAACCGCGGATTTTCTTCTATTTCTTCAGATATGTTTTTAGTGAGAATAATTTTACATTTAATCATATTTACTCGTAACGTAACACTCCTTAGTTTGAAAAAAAAGTAAAAACGTTTACATTAGTATCCATAAATCATCCAATAGAAACACTATCGTACAAATTATCATTTTTTTTATTGGGAAAATATTTATCACCGAATAAAGTGCATTGAAAATACAAATAAAAACAAAAAGAAAATGTACAAATTAATAAATAAAATAATAAAATGTCGAAAAAGTTTTCACTTTTCAGATCGTTTGTATACATCATGACTCGATCATTTCGACCAGAGCAGGACCATAGCTAGCACCGAATAGCAGCGGAAGCTGTGTCTCGAGTAGTTTAGAGAGAGAATCCAGGAACCCAATTACAGGTAACGAGACACTCCATTGCAGTCCTCAGGGGTGACGACAACACTGATATTGAACTTGAATGTTTACTGAGGATAAATGCCAATGTCAAATGGTAGCCATAGTTGGCATTATAATGGCAGTGGCTGCTGGGTTTTGTTGTGATTGTGTGGTAGGGATTCGATGATCCGATTAATGCAATGAGGCATTCGCATTCGCATCTTGAAACTTTGTTGAGAATTGATTCCATGGGGAAGCCATCTTTTACCATCAGGTGTGTTGTTGGTTTGTCATGTCTAATATTATAAAAAAAGCTTCATATAAGGTCCATAGATATAATTTAAAAATAAATATATAACAGAATTTGTTAGTGTTAGAAATAAATAAGAAAACTAGCAATTATATTATTATGCAGCGTTTTATCTTAATTACTATGTAGGTATTAAATAAATAGGCACATATGCAGTCGGTCACGCTAGCAGATTCTTTCTTAGATAATAATTTATGCTTTTAGTCGTATTGTTTCAACTAAAACAACCTTTCTTTATGTTAAAGTTTTTGTAATTGAGGCGACCCATTCATCGTGCAGCTAGAAACTAGCTGCATAGCCTAAGCACTGTAAAAACTTATGTCATAACAAGGATAAATTTTATGTAAATGGTCTTTCTTTCACAAAAGGTCGTGCTACAAGAACGTGTAAACAGCGGGGTAACTCAAGTGAAGCAACGTATATTTCGTCAACTGTACCTCTCACTTCGCATTATGCGGCGTGAACATATGACAATTGTTATACAATTTCACATTGAAACAATTATTATATAATTTCGTTTGAGGACAACATACTTTTTTATAAAACACGCCTTTTACAGTGGGTTGCTCAGGGAGCTATATTAGGCCCAGTAGACTTTAATATGTACTACTACTATACTTTATATGTATACATATGTATACTAAACTTTTATATATTCACATTGCATGAGTTCTCTAAATTCTTCATAAGCGAATAGAGCACTTTAAAACCATTATTTAAAGATCCAAAGTAGACTACATATTGGATTGCAGTGATCTGCCTATCAATTAGACGCTCGTTTGGCCGAATACCAGTTAGCTCATATCAATTATAATTTACGGCATCTTATCAAACAGAAACCACCTACTAAATCACCACTTATCTGTCATGTCCCCTAAAGTGTAACGAATAAAACATGCTGAAAAGTAAAGAATACTTTCCATCCCTGTCTTCCACGATAAAATATGTGATATGCATATTATTATTATTATAAATTTTTTTATCTTGTTCATTTTAATCTCATCTACGTTTACGATCTAGAAGACAATAATCCGACTTCTGCTGAACTTCGGACTCGTCTTTCAAAGTGGAATGAAAAAAAAGAAATCATACTTCTTTGTAAAAGCCGATGAACAAAAATTTTAAAGGATTTATGTGTTTTCCAATTAAGAGTGAAAACAGAGCAAAGTTTTTTAATAAGTGCTTTTAAATTCAAGATGGCATTTGAATGTTTTATTGATTTACAACCAGTTTCTGCATAATAAACAAGGTATGTTGTCAATTTGTGATCAATATATATAATTTTGTTAGTCACGCTGCAGTTTCCTGCTGCCTTCATCATGAATTCTCGAACGTGGAAAGAACGACGCCCACACAGAATACAGGCGTGAAATAGAATTAGACCGCTGTCTTTAGCATGGTGTGAGCAGGACTCCAAAGACCCTGTATTACTAGTAACGACGCAATCTGCCACAGTCCTAAGGGTACATCTTGAATCTTTATTGAGGATGGATGGCTGTCAACACTTGAATTTAGATGAACTGAACTTGTTTATCATTACTAATATTATAAAATATTTAATACTTGTATAACTTAATGATGCGACGTTTTTAAACGACCTATTTATTTCATCACAATCATTAATTCAATCACAGCCTGTCCACAGTCCACTGCTGAACCTGGTCCTCCGTAGATTGTAGTGTTATAAAATTAAATATTACTACCAACAACATAAAAGAGTAAACTTGTAGCTTGCTTTGTGTAAATTAACTATTGATTAAAATGTTTATATTATATTACAGCGAAGGGGTCGCCAGGTAAAGAGACATTCCATCTCAACACTAACAACTTGAAACTTTATTAAGGTCTGTGAATGTCTTGGGCAAAAGTCGTCATTTATTTCACATCAATTACCACCTGGTGCGGCAGGTACAACTGTGTGCTTTTTTGTCACACTTAATATTAAATATACACATAAATAGTTATCTTAAGTTATCACTTAGCGAAACTAAAAAGTGTTAGAACTTTTCGAATTCGAATTGTTTCTAGCGTCTCTAGATTCTTAGATATATAAAAATGTCATCACTGCTGCTATTTCGTCTATACCGAAGTTATTATTCGAAGTTTTTGAAGTCACAATTCTCGAGTTTTAAGTTTCTAAATGAGTATCTAAACTACAATATACAGTAAATATATTAAAAGGAGAACCACACTGTTGTTTGTTTCTAGCCACATCCATATTGGTTGGTCTCGATTGAGGAAGTACCCTTACTGATTATCAGCGTAAAATAGCAGAATAAAGTTGCTGTGTGTTCATCTGGTGAGTGGAGGGATCCGGAGAGCCTTACAACTGGTGATGAGGCATTCCATCTCATTCCGATTCAGGGTGACAACACATCTGAATTATTTATTTATTCTTTTTGTCTCTTAAATAAGGTTTAATATCCAGTGACTTAATATCAAGTGGCACTCTCTGCCTGTCAACCCTGGGTGTGAGAAAATGCTAGTAGATCTAAAAAAAAAACTGCATTATGATTTCTTATCAAGAATAAACGTGGGTGTCAAGGTCGACAGGATTCACTTACCATTAAGTGAACATATACATCTTTCTTACCCTGGCATTCTTTGAGGCTCTATGCCTTCCCTGGACTAGCCGACCGTCTGATGCTTGGGCTGAAGAGAATCTACACGAGGTTCCACTATTATATTATGAGGTAAGATGTGTTAGCTTCTCAATTATAACGTATATTAATGATCAACAATAATTATTTAATATAGTAATTTATTTGTAAAACAAATATGATATGGAATGAATGATTATCATTTATCATATATTTAATTTCTTTTAAAAGTTGATATGTCAGTGGAATATGGATTGAAATCAATCCGGTCATCTCGTTAGACCTTATGCCGGCACAACGTCGAATGACGAACGGCTAATAAGCACGACGGGCTCAGAAAATAAGATTTGTGTCTTTTTAGAGAGTTTAACAGATAGAATGATAACCGTACCAAGGACTCGTGGAAGTGTATTCTCGACCCATTTAACCACAGGATCATTCTTACACTTTACTCATGTAATTCTTATTAATGTGCAGAGATGAGAAATCATACAGAAAACACTTTCAGTGACGTTAAGTGCGCTTATTAATGCCCTGGGAGAACCGCTAACGTACCCACAGAGCTCACAATGCGCAATTGTCATTTCATGTCATTCGCACCACAGGCGGCCTAGCCTAGAGTTAGATACGACGGAATCGTGCGATTCCGAACTTCCGACCACATTAACGCCAATTCACCAAGTTAAATATACCACAAGATATCACACATTTTTTAGTCTAGTAATATAGTAATATAATACGCAATACACCCAGACCCGAAAACTAACAATTTGTAATTCACAAATATTGATCCATGCCTTGGAAACGAACCCAGTACCCGCGATACAGCAGCCAGGTACTCTTACCACTACACCATGTGGCCAATCATAATGCCTTGTCACTTTGGAGGAGATAGAATGTCTCGTCATCAGTAATATATATATATATATATATATATATATATATATATATATTATAGAAGTATATATATATATATATATATATATATATATATATATATATATACGACGACACCACACCCATATATGTGACGATATAAGGGTAGGTCCGGGCTCAAATGGAGAAGGCGTTACTTCTCGGTACTGCCTGTATCGGCCGTCAGTTTCTTACCCTTTCTCTCTAACCCTCGGCTGTCTTGACTCCCCTGTCGAGGGACTCCTGTTATTATAAATATATAACATTCCATTTATTATATTTTATAGCTACCAAGTGGAGATAGAAATAAAAATCCCCAAAATACATAGTCCTTATATTATTAATATTATGGAAAATGCAATTGCGTCTAGTAAAGCATTATCACCCAAACCGTGAAGGCTGTGGATAAAGAAATAGCAAGTTAAAATCAACGCTTGCGTGTTTTTTATTTCGTCTCTAGTAAACGCATCAAACCGTCGAATGTGTATCTGTCCTTATGACTAGACGTCAAAGAATTCCGCGTCGTCGCTGGTTAAAATTCACGCGGCAAGCGCACTCGTTGCTATAGTTTTGCGTAACTCGGAGAAAGTTCGGTTGTGGGACCGTATTCGGTAAACGATTTTTTGGTGAATTACTTGTATTTACTTAGAGAGGCAATTATAAAGCAATAATTTACCCGTGCAACTGATTATCGTCGGAGAGTCGAGCTACGGACCGGTATCACATCAAACGGACCGTAACACTCCAAAATGAGGGATTTGGCCAAGTTTGCAAGTGACCCTACTAGGTGCGGGCTCAGCACTGTGCCTTTTGGCAACCGATGACCTATTTATTCCTTTTCACGAAAACAACGGTGACAGGGCAAACACATAATTCAAAAGATGGTAAGAAATCGGTATTTTTGTAGTTGGAGCCAGATATCTGTAGTCCAGCTAGTTTATTTGTAGCATGGATCTGAAAGGGTTAAATGATTTCACACGCTCGTGTCAATCATTTCGAGTCGAGCAAGTCTAATAAGAAGGGGAAGGACCAAATCCTTGTTGAGGATGGAAGTAGACCTCATGGGCCGGCAGCATATATATTGCTGTCGAACTGTGAGCTCGTTTGTCACCCCTAATACTGTAAAAAGAAAGACAAACATTTTTGGCTGTATGTATTCGGACTACAAGACGCTCAAGAAAATTTGTATATCTGTCTACTTTGAATAGAATCTGACACGGGAAGGCTATGTTATGTTATTGTTATGTTCCAAGCTAAATTAGAAGTGGTAAAGCCACACTGCAGTTTGTGTCTAGCTATTACAAGAATTGCTCGACCGGGGACTGCGCCCTCACAGAATACCAGCATGAGTGTGATATGGAGAATGACTCCTTATTACTGGTAATGAAGTATTCGAGGTTAGTCCTGAAGGGTACATCCGAAATATTCCATATCGAAGACAAATTGAGCGCAGGAATCTCTCACCTCATGTGAACTGTGTGTTTGTTTGTTAACCTAAATACAATAAAAAGCGTTATTTAATAAATCACATGGTTTAACGATAATATTGCTTGTAAGCCCTACAATTAATTTGGATTCGTTTGGCAACGTTTTGTACCAATCGCAACGATATTTTCTCCAAAGTTAATTTCATCAGCACCGTGTACTAAAAAATAAAATTCTATTAACTGACGAAGCCGGAGGTCGCACGACAAGCTATGGCGCGCCCGTTCACCCGTAACGCGAGGGTAATAACAATTTCTAACAATATTAGTCCATCTGTCTTTGTTAAGTATAAATTAAGAAATGGTCGATCGAAATAACTTTAGAATAGATTAGAAAAAAAGTTAAAGTAAACTGGCTAGCTCGGTGTCTAAACGCACGCTTTTAATTCACGGTTAGTGATCTAATCGAGTTCGATCCCCGATGTCGTGACCGATGAATATTGGTAATGGTAACTTTAAGTGCTAAGACCACGTGTTCGACGCAGAAGGGAAACATCGTGTTGAGACCTGTATATATAAGATTTATTTTTTCCAAGATTTTTTGGTTTACATGCGCAGTGAAGTCATGTGGCGGCCGATGCTCTAATACCTTCTCTTTATGTTTCATTGCTCTCAACAGACTAATACAATTTAATTGCCAGTTAAGTAAAATATAAGCACTATACTTAATACTAGGATAATATTTCTTTTGAAATAATCGATATTATCATTGCTGTTATACTAATATTCCGGTTAACCACTACAACTAAGCTGACAATGGATAATGAGCTAAGAGATGGTTCACGACAATAGACTAATGCTGTATTCGAACCTACGACCTTAATTTTCGCACACCGTAGCCTAAACCGTTAGGCTATTGACGCTTCAATATTAAGTTACTATTAATATAAAAAATGATTGGCGACATTATACTCAGGAACTCAACTTCCCTGACGATTTAGAAATAACTTAAATTATGTGCGACACAGCTTTTAGTTATTGAGGAAATTCAATGTTTATATATAAGTATACTTCTAAGTTTATTAGTTCCCCGGTCAATAAATAAATGATCATGATTTTAAAACTATTTAAATCCCGATATGCAGGAACAGACAAAACTTGAGTATGCAGTGATGCATGTAAACTTGGGTGGATTATTTTTATTATTATTATATTTCTTTATAAATAAATATAATTTACGTTGACATTCGGGTGTAACTTCATTCTCTGCCCTTCCTTCCACCTTGATGCGTGTTACATCGGAAACAGGAAGCAGTAGTCAAGCGTCCTAGTAAGTCCAAACGGAGGCCTGTTTATTTATACGTTATAACATGCTAACTAAACCTCGCATGCGTTGTTATAACTCTTAATTTTTTTTATTTATGGTATACTAGAATCTGTCATATGAGTAAACAACAACTATACAATGTTTGTGCTCAATTGGATGACCAATGCGCGAATGTAGTTATTGTGAGTACGTAGTGGTATTTAGTGACCCGGAGACCCTTATTACTGGTGACGAGGCATTGGATCTTTGTCCTCAGTGGTGACACGGCTTTATGATAACTCATCGAGGACAGATGTGGGCGTCATGGAGCGCAACAATCACTTGCTGTCCGGCTGTTGAGATCGACAAGTAGCACATCATTAGAAACACACTTGTTATTTATACATAACAATTAACGGACGCACAATTATCGCTGAGTATAGGACCGCTTAGACGAACCATAAACCTACTAAATTATAGTCCTCACAGTGAGTGTAGGAAATCGGACACCAAACTATTAGTATCCAGGGGTTACCAACACATCATCAAGTTAAATCATTGACACCCAAACAAGCTCTCCGTTTCACAAGTATGCGCTGAAATATAAACACACATTGACTCAATCTTCAAAACATATTCACCACATATTCTTGTCGTTTGTCTTTCTTTCAATTGTATATAATAAGCTCTAATGTGGATAACTTTTATTTTCCGCTTATGTAGCTTTGGATAACATGGTACGACCCTGCAAGACAGGTTTTATCCTAGTACAGGGTGCAAGAGGCCATCCTTGTTAGACAGTGGTAGGGCTACACTACAGTTTGTTTCTAGCTGCAGAATGAATGGGTCAGTTCAACCGGGGTAGGACCACGCCGTCATAGAATACCAGCGTAAAATAGCAGTATAATGCTGCTGTATTTCCGGTAACGAGGCATTCTATCTCTGTCCTCAAGAATGACAATGCATCTGCATTATGATTCCTTGTCAAGGATGAATGTAGATGTCATAGGCCACAGGAATCACTTACCATCAGGTGAACTGTGTGTCTGTTACCCTCAATATCATAAAAAAAACATATTGATGGCAATAGTTGTAAGTGTCACGGACCGCCATCTCTAACATTGTAAACAAATAAGTCATCCGTGGTGGTTTTGCACGTTAAGCGCTTAAGGTGCTTTATCCAAGTACTCACATATCTTAATTAAGTCAGTTGGAAAAAAGTAATCTAAAATGTGTTCCATTCTAAAATCCTATAACAGGGCTGTGCTACTTTTCCCCAGTTATCGATATCGATATCGGGCGCGAGCTGACCCTATCGGACCAGTCGCTTACGTAACGGAGCGATACTTCGCAAGCGGCTTGTGCAACGCGTGGCGAAATGACCGGCACGTAACCCAGTGTCGGCTATCGGGCCGCTAGGCTCCGCTCAAGGTCTAGACAGCTTGTATTGCCTGAAACTGCGAAAAGAGTACAACTCTCACAAAACACCAATGAAAGATAATTTACAATTGAATAGTTACACCCTATATATAAATATAAATCCCACTGATGGGCATAAGACTCCTTTCTACAAGGGGCGTCAGAGCATAGTCCACGCGGCCCCGATGCGGATTGGTGGACTTCACATGCAAAGGAAATGTTTGGAAATGTTATTTCTTTGAGATGCAGGTTACCTCACGATGTTGTCGTCACCGTCAGCGCGCCGTAAGGCACCACATAAAATTCCTATTAATAATGTCATAGGAGCCAGCACACGGGTTCGAACTCGGTTTGCTCGCATACAGTTAATTAAAAATAAGGGCTAAGACTTTTCTTTTTTGGGCTGACGGCTGTTGTTAGCTTTTTACAGTTTCACCGGGTTGAGAGGTGACCGAGCGCTTATGGCGCTCAGTCGAGACCTCTATTAGTGGATAACCAGTACATGGGTTCCCTAGAGGGAACCTCGGCTTGGATCATTATCCTGTTCCGCGACAGCGTATGACTCTAAGACACTTGGCCAACAGGGCTCACGAAAATTGAATGCCAGTTTGAAACAGTAGCCTAATGTATTGTAAATGTAAAATAAAAATAATGATATATTAATTAACATAAAAATTTGCGAGTCTAAAAATAAAAACGCTTTAACTGCATCTCTTCAGTTTGTCCTCGTCTTCCTTACATACTCGTTACTTTCTTTTAAAGGATCCCAGCAATGTTATGTCCACTGCTCACACTCCCTTGAGTCCCTCAACCTGAGCTTAATGTTATTTATTGACCACAACAGTTGTTACTCTGGTGGTGTCCAATGCCACGAAACTGACACTGCGGTCGTCATAGAAGAAAGAAAACATCCTCACTTTTTTATAAGCACATAATCAGTAATCAAAATATATATGATTCGTCGCTCGCTAATCGTGACATTAAATGGGAGCATCTGGACGCTAAGACGGGCACGGCCCCAATAAACATTTTTTTTTTATTTTACGGTAACTCAACAGAGACTTAGAAAACAAATAACTGATTACAATAAATAAGACCAATTCGGTCTTACACAATTGGTTGAAAGCTATTTGCGAACAGTATTGTACCTATCTAGCAATTTTAAGTAGTTTTGTGTTTACTCGTGTTTGAGTTAGATAAAGCGCGAAAGCTATATGTGTATGATTTTTTTTATAGAATTAAGGTGACAAACATGAGATTTTGAACGTGGTCTATGCGAAGCTGTTGGACTTTAAAGGTCTTTTCGAAACAAAATTCAATATATTTTTTAAGTAATCTATTATTTATAATCCTTTAGATTCACTTATTTATCAATGTAAGTTATTGATATAAATAAAATCAATATATACATACGTGAATCTTTGTTTGGGATGTCATGGGAGGCAGTCTCCACTTGCTATATATATATCTATATAGCCTGGGATAGGGTAAGATTTGTGGAACTTAAAGGCAAAGAAAGTAGGCTCAAATCCATAATTGGTCGTAAAAAATATCCAAGCATAAGTATTTTAAGCTTCAATTAGTTAATCGGAATGTTGGCAAAGCCTAGTTAGCATTCTTGAGAAAATATATAAACAATTATCTAACCATAAATAACATCATAATATAAACGAAAGCGAAATAGAAAAACGGAATTGAACTGAATAACATAAATCTTCATTGAAATGACACCTCTGCGAGTGTCGCGCACGACCAATTAACAACGTCACGATTCTCCTAGCGATACCACGTGAACAAGGCTCTAACTTATATGGTCATATATACCAAAAATTATTAGATCTTTGATATACAAGTGCAATAATGAGTATTACAGATCTTTTTACATTGGACGATACCACCCACATATAAAGCTATTTACTTTCTCTGAGCATTGACAAGTCGACAACGCTCCGTGTGAGCGTGGCCACGGTGGTACGTTGCTAGAATTGCGTCACAAGCTAAGGCAACACCAATAACATGTGGATGCCATCAGTGCTTTAGAATAAAGCCAGTAACTTCTTTGATGTAAGGGTTACAGCATATTACGCGGCAGAGCCGCACCGCAGCAAGAATATACTAGCTGGAGCAAAAATAGGTCGGTGCAAATGGGGTAGGACCACGCTTTCACTGAGCACCAACGTTAAATATAAGTTTTAAGCTGCTGTGTTTTGTCTGATAGGTGAAAGTGTCTTTTAAACGCACGCATCCATTCATGCAGCAAAGCACGCTTGCATTCACCCACGTACAGTGGGAGGGAGCGGCCTCCTGATATACAGATTCTATAAGTCAGGACTTAGGAATTCATTGAAATGTATACCAATTTCTATGTTCAACAAGATTATATATTCAAGCGCGTTGTCTTCCATCATCATCTTTTTGGATCGTCTGATGATGATTCCTTGGCTGAATGAGAAGATGGTGCCCTGGTATCGGGAGAAACTTTCAAAAGATACCGTTATTTCTGGGTGGAAATGGGTTATGTGAGAACAAAACCCCGTTGGTTACCCTCAGAGCATTGGCAGGGGTTCCGGGATCTCCTACGCAACGCACCGATTTGCTGAACGTAGCTCTACCCTAAATAAAGCACATATAAATATTTATAGCTTATTATTTATTCATATTTTATCTTACCATCACTAAATCGAATTTAAACTTAAGTAGGGATATAAACATTAGAAACTTCAAATTCATATACAATAAAAATTGTTTTAAGTTCATAACATAAGCGTTTATTACGTTACGAAACCATTCCTTAACATTTTCTACAGCCTGTACAGTCACTGGTGCGCGTTGATGTCTTTTTAACCGCAAAACTGGTATCAGTGTACTGCGTACTTGATATGCTCCGACGAATAGCTACATGTTGTTACATTTAATAGTACACTACCGATTATATTAGAGTATTATTAATGAAAGTTAAAACATTATATACAGTAAATACATCTTGGACTGCGCAAAAAGAAAACTTAATACCTAAAAGTGAAATATTAAATGAAATATATTTTTGCAGTTTTTTTAAAGAACTCTATTTAAAGTATAAACATTACTAACATTCCCCTTAACCAACGGAGCTTATGCTTGCGTTTAGGAGGAGACACTTTATGACTATAGTCGAATAGCGGATTCGAACTAACGACATTAAGATTCACATACCGTACCTTGAGCAATTAGGCTATTGGTGCTAGAATCGTTTTTATGCAATATTTTTTATATTTACAGAGACGAGATAGAAATTCAATATCGAAATTTTAGTGCTTATATAAGTTTACTATTTAAATAAATATAATATTCTATTCATTAAACTCGTTTTAGAAACTAAATGAATAAAAAATATTCTTAAAAACCTTGTTGGTAGAGTAACATCAATGTGAGACAAAAATAATTAAAAAGAAGTTTATCGTTCATGGTCAAACGAGGGAAGTCTTACACCTCTACATTTTATAAATCTGAAACATGATAGAGCAATGTATCGTACGCCAAGTTTTGTTATGAAACTAAGTGTGACAAATAAACACACATGTCACCCGATGCTAGCTAGTGTGGTGCATAAAAATCTACAACCTACCTTAATAAATATTTAATACCACACGCGTTTTCACTCCTGGAAACTGAAATGGAATCACTCGCTACTCATGACTGGGTACCCAGATAATCACATGATCGCACAGATACAAATGGTTTTCAACCACAGTTCCACCGTGAGTCGTTTTTAATGATAAAATTACTTTTCAGATATGCAGGTTTCCGTACAATATTTATTTTTTTAAGGTTTACTACACGACTTGATCTAACAATTTTATCTGCTACTTACCAGCGAAATTTGCCATTCTAAAATTAACTTTTTTTATATAATTAGGAGTGGCAACCGAGGACACAGTTCACATAATCGTAAGTGATGACAGAAGTCCATGACATCTTAATCAAGAAAGTATTAGGATGCATATGGATTGTGACCTCTGAGGACTTTGGATGAAATACCTTTCGTGACCTCTGAGGGCTTTGTATGAAATACCTTATTAACGTTACGTTATAATTGGATGCCCGATTATAACAAACACAGCAGGGTTGAAACACAACAGAGTTATTTTGCTGTTTTAAGCCCGTATTCTATGTTTATATTCTATGAAGGCGTGACGTTTCTCGGTCAAGGCGAGCGATTCATATGGCAGGTAGATACTAACTCTATGCAATAACGATTACAGTTCCCAAGTTTCCTCAAGTTATGTGATATCTTGCGGTTGTCTTCGTAGAACTGGGAAAGAAGACTTCAACCGTCTTACATCATATTTATTTAGTCTTAAAAATGCGGAATGGCAATTGCCATACGCAATTTTAGTTGGAAAATATTAGATAAAATTATATCAAGAATTATAGATATTAGATCAAGTCCTGTAAAAATATGAAGTGAAACAAATAAAGCCATAAGTACTATTAATGTCACGACTCTACTCTAAAACAGTGTAACTGTTACTACGAACTACTGTAGTTACGAACGAAAAGGTTACACATAGATTTTAATATAATTAAGGTACGTTGTCTGATCTGTGGTATAAAGAATGTCCTACATTTGTAGTTTTATCGCACTCGTAATGTGGTAACGGACGGACGGAATAATATACGATAATTCAGTAACGCCTAGGAATTCTCATTGCAAAACTACTGGCCTGTATTAATTGCATCGAATTACAAAGAGGTTTTATTACATTCATACGCATATGTAGATATAATTAAAAAAAAACTTAACCACCGAAATTAATATAAAACGATAGGACTTTATGTCAATCGAAATTAAATATATTTTGTTAGAGTACAGTACATTTATATTTTAATGGAGTATAAATATATTACACATATAGTATATATGTACACCCTTCAGTTATTTGCCTATTTTTTACAAGCGGAATTGGCAAAGGGCTATACAACTCTTAGAACCGATAACTGATGGGGAAGAAAGGTTCTTGAACGGCAACTATCACCAGATGGAGCGAGGACCTATGCAAGATCGTGTTCTGTGTCCATTAAAGGGGAACTCTATGTTCCGCGGTGGACTATCGACAACTAAGAACTTTTGTTTTTATTTCATATTCTTACTCGTAAGAGTTACAGTTTTATTTGATGTTAAAGCAAATAGACTTTATCCACTTTAGAAAAAAACGAGAATAAGGTAATTGTTTTATCAGTTATTGTTTATATTTGGATTCCCTTTTTCTCCTCGTAGACCAGAAATTCTTATCCAGAATATTATTAACAATTTATGTAAATGCAATATTTCTCAGCGAAGGGCGACCCCCCACTACATGGGGGTTGTTCACAGTTCAGTTACAGGTTCAAAAAATTCTGAAAAACTAGTAACTGATAATTTATATATATATATATATAGCTAGTCACAATTTACAAATTATTTAAATTAGACAACCTGAATGTTAATAAACTAATAAAAATAAATATTTCAAAGACATCTAAAATGCCCTTACCTTCCCCAATCGATGCGGGAGAAGATGTATTCTACGAACAACAAAGTCAAATTCTACTGTACGGGCCGGTGTAAGGGCCCAGGGCTCACAGTGAAACAAGACTACGCACAACGTTGCATAAATATCAATGTTTATTTGAATCGAAAACAAGTGAGTTACCTAACAACCGCGTCGATGCAGTCGCGGAAAACAACGCATTTATGTGTCACTCGATAGTGAAATAGCTGCGGTAAACATATGATATATCGTTCGATACATATAGGTGGATATTTAGCTCTCGCTTCGTGATGTAGTGGCTACAGTATGATGATGTATGTAGTAGTCGAGGGTCTTGGGTTCAATTCGAGGAACAATATTTGAGTATCACAAATTGTTGGATATTAGACATATTACGAGTCCATTGTTAAATAAACACGAAAATTATAAAAACAATAGTTTGGAATCAATGACCCTTGGCTTAAGTTAATTGTAAGTCATCCAAGTGAGAACAAACGACACAACACAAGTAATATATGTCAATAACTTAACATAAACGTATTTGTTAATTTTTAACTTATTCACCTTCAATAATGTTGTCTATAAACATTTTTATACTTGAATAAAAAGCTACTGGAAATTTTTAAGAAAAAAAATCATCCTGTCCCAATATTAAAAGATAGACACATTCTCTTACCTCACACTGTGCGACCTTCTTTGAAGAGCTTTTAAAAAATCTTTTTCATTCAAAGTCAATAATCAAACAAAATAAAATCTTTTGCTTTCAATGACAATAAATAGTTGCAATCACAAAAAAGTACTTCAACATCAAGCGACCCGATTACAGAAAACGAGTTCTATAACTGCAGTGTTACCAAAAAAAAGTTACGAAAATCTCATTATGCAACAAGTGGCATTATAACCGCGCGATTATGTCTGTTAAATTTAACAAAAAAAAAACAGCTGTCCAAACGCGTGCCGTGTTTTCGAACACAAATAGACTCACATTTCTTTAATTTGAACAATTTTCTCAAATTACCGTTTAGAAATACCGAAAACACTCGCGTGCTTTTATTTCTTAATTTGATTTTAAAGTGCGGTCACGTGCGGTCGTGCACGGTGGCTCTCGCTCACTGACGACATTGCCTTTTGCCGCGTCGGTCCCCGATGCGACAAGTAAAGGTTACTCCTCAATAATTTATAAAATATTTTAATTTTCCATTAAACAAATGTGTATCACCATTTATTGTTTTACAGTTGCATCGTTTTGTAATACTTTATTTAATATTCCTAAATGAAGTTTCTAATATTGAAATAAATATAAACCTAAAATAAAACAATTCATTGAATGAACTCTATGTATGAATAATGCTCATTCTTGATAACTTTTTTTTAAACATTAATCAATTCATTAAGACTCAGCAATATGATCTGTTTTTATAGTAATGAGGACACCTAGCGGTAAGTGACTCCTGCAGCCCAACACCCTCGATACGGAACCACAACGCAGATGCATTGTCACCCTGCGGACTAAGATGGAATGCCTCGTCACCAGAGATCAATGCACAAGTAATATATGGTATTTTTTTTCCCAACTTCGAATTCAAGAGAAATATTATATTTGATATTATAGGTATTTATTGTATTTAATTCTCATGTGTATTCATGTGAGAATAATTGTTATAATAACGCACATCGTCAAAACTCTCGGAAGTTCAACATCTGTTCGTGAATGCCGGCGGCGCACTCCTCAGGTGTTGGCACGCCGTCAGGTGCGCTGCTTGCTCGTTTCCTTCCTATTCTATAAAAAAAATATGCTTACTATTTAACTTACAGCAATTAGTTTATTTTCTTTCATCATCATCGCCATCATCACAGCCTGCCCACTGCCCACTGCTGAACACAGGCCTGCCCCATAGATTGGGAAAAACCACGCTCCTGAGCCTCCAGCATTCATTGCTTCCCGCAAACCTGCGTGCGTTGTCGCTCCATCCAGTAGGGGTTCGTTCTGCTCGTGCTCCTGTCCTATTTAGATATAAAAGTCGATAAATTAATAATTCAATGAATAATAAGGAATCAGCACATATATATGTCTGTATGTCTTTATGTTCATGACATCTTTCGCGTCATATTGTCTTAATCACCTGCTAAGTTTAATTTTAAAATTTAAGTTGGATTTATAATTGATCCTAATGATCAAATCCAAAATCATATACTGTCATATATTTATTCTGATTAATCTGTATCATTTTCTAAGATTACATAAAAACCGAACTTAAAGAATGAATAAAAACAAACTGTCGTTTCATTTAATAACTAAATATCAGCTCCTTCCATTTGACCGCATTGAACGAAGAGCGGCTCGAATCGTTGTCGACCAGGTTCCGATCGGCTTGATTCACTGGCGTTGCGAAGAGAAGTTGCATCACTATGGATTTTTTATCGAATTTAATATGGAGAGTGTTCTGAGGAGTTGTACGGATAAACTCCAGCCGCTTAGTTTAAACATGGTACATGGACACACGACAGAATTCATCAGCTCGATGGTTGGCAATCCACCACTGTGCGCTTTACGCGAAATTCTCTTCTACACGCAACTACTGTTTCCTGTGTCTGTGAAATCTGCTGTCATCAGCGGTATTTCCGAAACGATTCAACTTAGGGACCTTCAAGAAAAGAGCCTACGCCTTCCTTTAAGGCCGGCAGCGCATTCATGGGCGGTGGTAAACACTGACTATCACATGAGGTGCTTGCTGTTTTGTCACCTATTCTATAAAAAAATATAGTGAAATAACTTTATTTATCTTGTCATCTTGTTTTTATTTAAGCAGTCCGTATTTAATATAATTATTGGTTATCTGGATATCCTATATATTAGGATATAGGGGTAAACGGCGAATTAAGTGCAGACATCAACTTTAGCGCTTATAAATAAGAGTGGCGAGTTTGACTCGACTTATAAAAATATACAGAAAAACATTTAATTGTTAGGCATAAATTAGGGCTGTACTATCACAGACTTTAACACAATGAAACAGTACACGATTGCCAAATTATAAAAAATCTACGTGCGTTTTCAAATGTGAGGAATACGATTGAACACCTCATCCTCAATAATATGGTTTTCCGGAACCTTACACTTACTAGACGAAACGCACTAGTTTAAACTGGTGTTCCATGAGCGACAGAGGAACTCTTCAACGGTCAGCCCTACTCATTAATGATGCAGCTAGAAGTTAATTGCGGTTTATACAATGGTAGAGTTAAACTACAGTTGGAATTAATGGGTCAGCTCAACCGGAGCAACGAGATAAGCGAGATAGCAGCATAATGCTGCTCTGTTTCGTCTGGTGTATGTAAGGATCCGGAGATCTTTATTGCTGGTGACGTGGCATTTCATCTCAGTCCTCAAGAGTAACAACGCATTGCAACGTATGCATTATGATTCCTTGTCACGGATGAGTACATAGATGTGTGGGCTGCAGGAGTCACTTACCATCAGGTAAACTGTGTGTTCGTTTGTTGCTCTCAATGTAATAAAAAAAATACTATAATATACATACTATAAAATGTTTTACTCAAGGATCAATGTTATCCATTCGGTGAATGATAAGTGGACAAAATATGCATATTTTTTTTTAAAACATACCAATTTACAATTTTATATGTATATTACAATTTAAAGCGTCTATAGCCTAGTGGGTATGGTCTTCGTAAACTTACGGTCGTAGGAAATTTACGAAGACTCGAATCTGCCATTCGACCATTGTCGTATAAGTGTCGAACTCATAAGCATACGCATTTAAGTTTAGTTGTAGCGGTTAATCGGAACGTCGTAAAAAAAATCCTATAATCCTTTGAACAAGTTTAAAATCCCGTATTACCGCCGTTCTCAGTTCTAGAAAAAATACATAAATAATAAATAGCAAAAATGTGCGCATAAAAAATATTAGAAGTAAAAAGAGAAAGGAAAAATTGACCGTGAAGAATACAAACCAAAGCCACTTCATTATGGACACTTCCTTATGTCAAACGATTGGCGTTACACACACACACACACACGCACACGCGAGTGATTTCAATGCAATCGAGTACGGTTGACAACACACCTTATTATACAACTGCAGTGCATGCACAACAATCGATCTTATTGTGCAAGCTTAAAGCTTAAAATGAAATAAAGCTCCGAATGACTTAGCCATTTGTATGAAAAGGATCGTCTGACCTATGGTTCTTTTAGCATCTTTACATTTTTATTTCCTATTGATAAAATGTTAAAACGTTGCTTTATCGATGTAACTCTTTATGATAGTGGGAGTAATAAACGAGCACACAGTTCATATTTGATAATAGATGACTGCAGCCCATGACATCGTCAACAATCATTCAAACTATCATGAGGAATACCATGTCAGTCCTCGGAGGACTTCTATGGCATTCACGTGTAATTAGGTCACCGGATGCCTACATTCACAATACGGAACACAGCAGCATTGCTATTTTAAGCTGGTATTCGGTGAGAGCGTGGCCCATCCCTATTCTAGGTGACCCGTTCATGAGTCGTCTAGAACCCAGCTGCCGCGTAGCCCTAGCACTTTGTTTTTGACATGTCATTGTAAAGTATCGTAAACATCTTCCTCAACCAAAGTAAGTATCGAAGGAAGAAGATGCTTACATTTTATTGCAAAGTTGTTTACGCAATAACTGTGATACGTTTATATATCACACACACACACATATATATATATATATATATATATATATATACTGCAAAAGTTTAGGACACCTTAATTAAAGTAGGAAAATAAAGTAAAATTCAAATAAAATATTAAATGTTAAATTAACCTGTTTAATCACCTAATAGAACATTGATTGACAAACAATATACTTTAAAAGTGTAAAGAAATATTAACATTCGCTGCAATAAAAGGCAATAGTTAGCTAAACTGATCTTTCATCAAAAAATCCTGCTTTACATTTGATAACTTTTTTCACAAGTCTCGGCATGCGGGCAATCAATTTGTAAATGGTGTCTTGTGATATATTGTTCTTAATTTCGCATAAAGTATTCCACATTTCTTCTCGCGAGGATGGGCCACGATTACGGACGTTCCTATCATGCTTTTCCCACAAAAGTTCAATGGGATCGAGATCCGGGCTCTGAGGTGGCCAAACCATGTCTTTTTTACACCGCTTGTGCCTCTTTCTCTTCTAAATATCCTCTACATAATTTTGAGCTATGATTTGGATCATTATCTTGTTGAGAAATTAATTAATCTCTAATTAAACGCAACCCGGAAGAAGCGGCATTTTGTTCTAAAATGTTTTTGTACTGTTCCTTTTTCAAAATTCCTTCAATTTTAATCAAATTGCCAGTTCGTTGGCTAGAGAAGCAATCCCAGATCATAATTGAGCCATCACCATGCTTGATTGTGGGGACTACACAATCTGACATCATCTTTTCTTCGGTACTGCGTCGAACGTAAATTCAACTTTTCGAACCGAATAGTTCAAACTTGGATTCATCGGTCTAAAGCACTTTTTTAAAATCTTCTTCAGTACAATCTCGATGGGCAAGAGCCCACTGCATCCACTTTCTCTTGTTTTGCGGCCTTAGCAGAGGTTTTCGAACGGCAACGCGATCATACAACTTCGTATCTCTTAGTCGCCGTTTTACTGTTGTCAATGATAAAGGTTTAACTCGAGTTTTGTTTACTTCAACGCGGATTTCTGGTGCTGTTAAGCGTCTATTTCGCTTCCTGGTAACAACAATGAAATTATCTTCACTAGACGTGGTAACTCTCGACCTTCCCGAGCGTGGGCGATCTTGAAAACTGCCTGTCTCCCTGTATCGAGTTATTGTGCCATGAACACAAGTCTTCGATAACATCAGTTGTGAAGCAATCTCACGTTCGGATTTGCCTTGATTATGTAAAACAACGATGGCAGAATGCACTTCACTGCTAATTTCTCGAGCTTTTCCCATTTTAAGACGTTTTAACTGTAGAAGCCACAAGTATAGACTAATTGAGATTGTTTGTGAACAAACCCAAGTAAACTCGGGTACTAATAAGTCAGAAGCACTTGTTTCCAGGAGCTAAATAATCCTAATTATTGACCATTACGAAAATTATAAAAATATTATTACGACTCTACCACCTGGCTCTAACGCAGCGTTTTGTCGGTGTTGGATAACAATAGATGTTTATTGTCCAATAACTTGAAAGTAAACAAAAGAAGGCCCATAAGGTGGTCTTCAACTTTTGCCCTGCAATGTATATAATATATATATTATGTATAAGTATCTAAAGTATATATTATTCTTTACTTGTATTAGTTATTTTTAGTCTTTTTATTAATTAGTTTATTGCTACACCTATCATACACATATCTCACCACACCTTGGGTTGGCTGGTAGAGATTGCCTGATTGATTGAGATGCCTTAGGCATTAAGTCCGCCCTTTGTGAACCTTTAACTTTGTTAAGGTTAATGTAATAAACATTAAATAAATAAATAAATGTGCCGAAGAGTGATCTTTTTTTTTATTATACTAGAGTTCTGAAACCAGTACACACAGGGATGGAAATTGTTGTCTGCGGCACACAAACATCTTCATCCATCCTCAACAAAGATGCAAGACGCACGCCTTGACAACTTGGCTCTATCTTTTATAAACTATATGTGGTATATATATATATATATATATATACCACATATATATATATATATATATATATATATATATATATATATATATATATATATATATATATATATATATATATAATAGAATACGCTCTCTGGGGAGAAGCGGCTGGGAAACCTAATGAACATAATGAACGAAATGAAATACTTCAACGAATCAAATTTAAAGTACATTTGTCAAAAATCAGCGTCACCTTCAACCTTTGACGAGGTTCTAAAAGGCATTGATTTTGGATAAATGTCGGAATTGCTCCTTCATCCCCGATCCGTCATCAACCAACTAGACGTAGGGCAGGAATCCACTTTATTTTTATTTGCAGATTCAGATCATTTGATCAGATAAACTGTGTGTCCATTTGTCACCCTCAATATAATCATAATAAGAGTGGACAGGCATCTCTGAGCTGGTGCCTATATATCATTTATCACATCGCCTCTTACCATCAGGTGGGGTTCTAGGCAAGCACTAGCCAGTCATAATAAAAAACCAATGAAAACATCATGCAAATGACAAGTAAAACGAAATAAATTTATGATAATTTATTACAAACATACAAATATTTTTTTATTTTCACATCTTTTCTAAACGCAGCGTTTACATCTTATCTTGAAATACAACAAAAATACAATACATATACAAAAAAACTTAAAGCGGACAGGTTTATTAATAAACTTGATTATTTTTTTGTACCACAAGCGTTATTGTATATTTCTACATCACATTACATCAATTAGAAAGAAATAATAATCGTTAAATGTCAAAATTGAGTCATCATAGCGTATCTCTGACGACAATACGGCCGTGCGAAATAAACAATCTATTTACAAACCGTAGATTATGCAGGAAAAATATAGGCTTTTGTTAAAAATGTTTATCTCTCTTCGTCTATAGACACATAGCGGTTGTATTATTGCCAATTTCAATATACAAAGTGAATTATTAGATATACTCAAGTATATGTATTGCATTATATCACTGATATATAAAAACAAGTTAGTTAAAGTGTAGATGTATATTATTGTAAAATAAAATTCATTGATTTACTTTTATATCAATAAATAGTTTATATGAAGTCTGATGGTTCCGTTTAACAGTTTTAAATATATCTTTCAGTTGGCAACCTCGATAGATTGTCAAGGTTGCCAGAGATCCATAAGAAAAGAAGAAGAAACTCAATGTTATGAGAAATAAAAAAAATCCTTCTTCATTATCTCGCAGACCTGTATTTCAGTCATTGTCGTTTTCGTGGTGCGTCCATATTATTAGTCGCATGTTTTTGTCTTTTAGTCACTCGTTGTCGTATTAATTTTCGTCGTTTGTCTGGTTTTTGTACTGGCACAGTGGCAGTCATTATGCTTCTTTCAATTCTGTAAAATAGATATTGATATATTCTGTAAGATAAATTTTAAAATAAGTTTATTTTTATAGTCGTATACTTTCTATAATAATAAATAATATATACAATACTTTTGTAAAAGGTAGAGACATTGTGCAACTAAAACTGTCGTACCAATAGATCGTCTTCACGGTGGAAGGATTACGTTATTTAGAACAAACAGTTTGCATCCATCATCAAAAACGTTTCAGGAAGCATATTTTTTGTCACCTCTGAGGATTTAAATGGAATGACTCTTTCATTTTGGAGCAACATTATAACAAGATTTAAATATAATATAATGTGATATAAGCCAGTTACATACGAACTAGAACTACGTTGTCTAATCGTACAAACTAACGAATTCATTTGTAATGAGTTCCGCAGTGTCCCTCACCTTAGTAACGTCAACGTTTCCCACTTCAAGTAAGCGAAAACACTCTTACTGTATATTCATTAGATGTCAATAATGCGTGTAATATATAAGTATAAGTAGTAAATTCATTTTAAACTTCGGCTGATGAAATATATATTATGTCAATTAATTGGTGATAGTGTTTATAGGTGCTATGGCATTTTGTAAGGATTCTTAAAAATTTCCGAATGAAATGGAAGGTGTAGTATATATACAACTATACAACGAAGTATTTACATACCTGAAAAGGAGTTTGTATAATAAGGATTCATAACCCTTATTATATATATATATATATAATATGTTATCTTTATAAGCCATCTTTCTTGGTGTATTCTAATGAATGAGTGAGTAAAGGATAAATAATATAGCAACCTGTAACAGCCTACTCCATTTTAAAAACAGTACCTGACTCGTGTTTGTTTATTTAAAAAAAACTACTAGGTAACTTAACCAGACAGTCACCCAAATCCAAAGACTTTAGAATTTTGTCTATTTCTTTATCGATATTTATTAGACTGTCAAAGTTTGTACGACAAAAATGAGATGTTTCATTACATAATGACATCCCAAATGTAAAGGTTACGATATATATTTGTATATAAGGATAGCTTTAGGTAAACCCGTACGTGAAAGCCAGTTAATGTAATCAAATTGTATCTTTACAATTATACAAGAATTTAGCAAATATCTAGTGGAAATTAATAACTGAATTGACTAATGTGGTAACTTGACAAACAAGTTATTCTTAAAATAATTAAGTTATGGAACAATATGATGACCGAATATGGTGCTCTTCTCTTCAAAGGTATGGTATAACCAAAGATTAACCTAGTTTCTGCAGTTCAAGCTATCCATCTTTAAGCTCTCTGATTCTTTAATTACTACTCTTTTTTCCATTTTGGAATTATTATCATCAGATGATAACCCCGAAATAAATACTGAAGGCAGTATTAATAACATAAAACAATTTTAAATCATCTGATCCTCAGTTAATCCAACCTACGCTTGTTCAGTTATTAAAGTTCATTAACAGATTGTACGAAACGAGCAAACAAATTTTTTCTTCATAAAAGGATTAAAAATATATAATAGATTATAAATTAACAATACCTTTTACTGCTTACAGCGCCTGCTGGATTTAAGTAGCAATCATATGAAAGCTCAAATTTGTTATATCTATCAAAAAATCTTAACTATATTAATTTAAACTACATCTAAAGGTATCTACATAAATGTCATTGCACAATTTGCTTAACTACGTAATTACATTATTTAATTCTGATTACAAGTGAGCACTGCGTGGCAAATCTTATTAAAGCGTGCACGGTCTACGGCTGTGTGATGTTCGTTTGTTTCGATCTACTTTTTGCCCGCGATATAGTTTCCCGCTTCGTCCTTATAAAGATCTTCGTTGATGCCGTAATATGCCGGAGAAGTCTGGCAATCCACCTGAAAAGCAATAAAAGAGCAAAATTCTTTATTACTGCATGTTTTAACGGCTGTACTACGTTGTCCACGACACTTCTTGGTTTCTCACTCAACCGGTAACATACCAGTTGTCAACCTCTATAATATTTCATTAAAAAGAACTCGGCATAACCCTTATGCCATAGACACAGTGGTAGCGAAACTACAGTTTGTTTCTGACGACGGCATCAATGGGTGGAATGACCAGAGAAGGACCTCGCCCTCACAGAATATTAGTTTATATAGCAGCATGATGCTGTGTCTCGTCTGGTTAGTGTAGGGATACAGAGATAGAGAGAGATACTGATGACGAAACATTCCATCTTATTACTAAGGGGTGATAACGCATTAGCATTATAGTTCACTTACTACCAAGTGAACCATCAAGTCCTCGTTTGTCACTCTCAACAGAAAAAAAACATGTATTAATGTCAGAGTTTTTAGTTGTAATATACTTGTAAGATTATTTAAAAATAAGTTCCAATAAAAAAAAAACCTGAAAAGTAGATTCTTCAGACTTGCCAAGCTTTAAGTTGTGGACTCATGAGCATCATAACATACCTGGATCTTTGCTTACGTTACGTTTTCTTATAGAGCTTTATATTATATGCGTCACGTTTTCGAACTCACCTTGTAGAACCAGTCGCAGACCCTGGACCTCTGGTTGAAGACGGTGCCGGGCGCGCAGAGGAACGAGTACATCACGTTGCCACCGATGCTTGGCACGCACCAGTGCCAAACCTACACAATTCATTATTTTAAACATCTGAACTTAGGGTCATTGGTAATTCCACGTATTCCCGTTGGAGGTGACAGGGGTGACTATTTGTGATAATTTAAACCTCCATATGCATTATGCAAAAGTGAACCAGTGAACCATTTTTTCCTCTTTAGATAGCGATCCGAGTAGAGGTTTCGCGACTCTAATTAGTAACATTGAAATTTGTTTCTACCTGCTTCTGGAATGGGTCACTAAACGCCAGTTTACTCTGCTGCTATAGCAATATAATGCCGAGTTTCGTCTGGCGTAGGGATCCAAATCTCCTTATACAGGGGTACACACATTTTGTCACTCTGAATACAAAAAAAATACCCGACTTCTCTGCCCACCATATCAAACAGTAACATTGGGAGACGTTTTTGTAGAATGTGTTTACATGTATATTGACAAGATTTTAAAGAAATAGGCTCAATGTTATACAATATTATATAAATTTTTTTAAAAATGCTTTCGGCCACATCCGTGACCACGCAGCATCATCTCGAGGCAGAAACAACCGACAATTCAATGGCCTCTCCTGCAAGGGCTAGACCGGTAGACGGACACAATAGAAATATAATTTTATAATCTCCAAGAAAAATTATATAAAGCGGCAATACCTGACACATAGTCTCGGGATCGGCGTAATATCCGGGGATTTTGTCATCGCATGTGAACGACAATCCCTTGGGCACCTCAGCAAAATCTGGATAGTCTTCCCCCGGGACGTAGCCTTCGAGTGCCTGAACAAAGAAACTTTTAAGGCCGAGGTTCACGAACAAGATGTTAAATATTGTAGTAAACAATAAAGTGGTGGCGCCAGCCTTCTTGAAGGATGAGCTAGAGGCAGACAAAACGAATGAGATGGCGCCATCCTGAAATTCCTGCCTCTTACAGACCCAGAGTTCATCTGCTGCATAATGCTGCTGTGTTTCGTATGAGTGTTACAAATTAGGAGACCTAGTTATTGGCAGAGATTTTTTTTATAGCATAGTGGCAGTTAACTGGGTAAGTGATCACCGCCGCCCATGAATATCCGCAACACCAGAAGAGTCGCAGACGCACTATTTTTGAAGGTCCCTCAGTCATATCATGTCGGAAACACCGCTGGCGACATCTGATTCCACACAGTGCCATGCCATGCCATGCCAGATTGCCAACCATCGATATGATGAGGATGAAATTTTATAAGTATTCCATCTTAGTCATCAAGGGTAGAAAAGCGTATTCCGTGAAACATCGTTGAGGATAGAGGTAGATGTCATGAGTAGTCTTTGACAGTGGTAGAGCTACGCTGCAGTTTTTTCTAGCTGCAGAATGAATGGGTCGGCTGGACCGGGGTAGGACCACGCCCTCACAGAATACCAGCATAAAATAGCAGCATAATGTTGCTGTGTTTCGTGTGGCCAGTGTTTGGATCCGGAGTCTTTTATTACTGGTGACGAGGTATTGCATCTCGCTCCTCAAAGGGGATAACGTATCTGCATTATAATTACTTGTTAAAGATGAATGTAGATGTCATTCCATTTCATAGTAAATAAATAAAGATTATTATTATTATTATTATTATTCCGCATTCCATCCGCAGGAATGACTTGCCATCCAAGACAAAGTTATTATCATTACCATCAAGTAAGCTGTGTGCTCGTTTGTCACCAATGATAAAAAAACCTTCGCTGAAGATGAGCAAGGATATTAAGGGTCGGTGCGATCACTGCCCATCAACTGCACCAGCCTGTGTGCGTTTGTTAAACTTAGTCCAATTAAAAAGCTACAATTTTCCTCAACTAAAGCTCAGTTTCCAGGAAAGACAGAATAAATTGCACAAATATGAACAAACACACACGACGAATCAATGACGAGTAAAAAGGAAAATTCTTACGACGCTAAGAAAATTGAGACATCCTTTGGTTTTTACGGTAATTAGATAATGATACTATTTAATTGCATAAAAATGATGATTTGAGTAATTTTAATAGAATTATAGACATTTTTTGGTGTTACAGAAAAAGATGATTTTAAATTCTTCCATTAATCATACGATCTCATCTCAGGAATTAGAGTTACTTCCTTAATATTATACTTAGAAACGATTTAATAAGCAATCACTGCTTACTTATCACGGTGATGGTAACGAGCGATAAGTTAACCGTATATTATTCATCAAGTTTATTACTGGTGACGAGGCATTCCATCTCAGTCCTCAAGGGTGACAAAACATCTGCATTATGATTCCTTGTCAAGGATGAATGTAGATATCATGGGCCGTAGGAATCACTTAGCTCCAGGTGAACTGTGTGCTCGTTTACTATCAATGTAATAAAAAAAATATCTCATCACTAGTTTACTAGAGACAGGCTTCCCTCACAGACTTAAACAAATACAACCTTCAGATCAATAGACTTGCCAACTTGCATAGGTTGTCACTTCATCTAGAGGAAGGTCCTAAAGCTGCGGAGGTGTTTTATATGATAAGCGTAGGGTTCCCGCCCAATACGGGAACGCGAGTAACAGAGTAACATCCGTATAAATTAGTTTTATTCAATATGCAGCATTCGCGTAAATAAGAAATCTTTAAAAGGATATACCAAAATCTCTCTCTCTCTCTCTCTCTCATAAGTTATCGACTATGTTGTTATAATAAATTATTGATTTGATTTACTTGTATAATAAGGATATAGTATACTCACAGCCATGGATGCATCGATCAGATAGAAAAGTACAGCAGAAATGCAAATACAGCTAAGACGCATTCCGCAAAGTCGTCTCTGTTGGAACATGGTCGTCAATGTGGCAGTTTCAGTTGACAGGTATAAAGGTCTGAAATAAAAAAAATGTAAATTAAAAAGAGGTAAATAGAATTTTTGATGATTAAAATTTCAACGGTTTTCTATAATAGAGGGAACGAGCTCTGGGTTCTACGATGGTAAGTGATCACCGCCGCCCACTTCTGCGGCAATTGAAGAGTTGCAGGTATGTTGCCGTCCTTAGGAAAAGGTCAAGACTTTTATTGAAGATCTTAGGGGTCGTATGGGTTCGGGATACCGCTGGCGACAGCTGATTCCACAAATTTATCGTGGTTCCTGATAGAACCAGTTTTAAGTTGTTTTTACTGAATACAAGTGTGTACTATAATCTACAGTGGTTCCACTATTGTCACGAACTATCACAACATCCTGGCACACACATTAAAACATCCACAAGCATTAAAGCTTACTTGGAGTTGTTAAGCGGACCGTCAGCAATGTTAATGTATCATTGTATGTATTAATTTTTAACAATATCGTGAAAAAGTTACTTATCTCTACTCCCTAAGGAGAATAGAATAAGAGAATCATGAGATCCAATAACTGGTAAAAATAATTTCTTTCAATCTTCTCTTTTTTCCTGAAGGAGATAATGAAGTCTATTATCTGTTATGATTTCTTCTTATTGGCTAGGTCTACTAACTCTGACAGCTTAAAACATTTAATAAAAAAAAAAAATTAAAATGCCTTCTAGGACGACAACTGAACACAGTTGACTTGATGTGAGTGAGACCTGGTACACTCTCCTCGATAAGAAATCATAATGCAGATGAGTAAATTACCCCTGAAGACTAAAGTGAAATGTCTCGTTACATATAATTACGCAGGTGTTTCATCTGGTGAATAAAATAATGCTACTTTGTAGGCCCTTTATATTTGAGATGATTATACCTGATTCCGAAACTAATGGATTTACTTACTCGTCAACCGGTGCAACTAACTAGTGCGGCGTCATCCTACGCTGCATCCACGAACTATGTGGCCGGCCTATTGCCACTTTAACTTACTGATGTTTTGAGTTATATCTTATAAGAACAAAGATATATTAATATATATCTCTTTGCTACTTAACGAAATCCTAAAGATAGATGATGGGGTGACAAGTTCTGTTCTGTTCTAATACAATACTATAGTCTAACAAGCGTGAGAAGTATCCCAAAAAATAATCATATATTGTCGCATGTTAATAACTCACCAATTAAATATTGAATAGAACAAAGGGTTGTAACCAAGATAATAATTTCGTAGAAAAACCCATCAACAATCGTAATTGTACCTTAATTGAACCGTTATTTGAGTACAATGTGAAGGCTTCTATTGCAAATGTATCTATGAGCATTCCGCATACTTACATGACTCCTGACACTCATTTCATAATAAGAGACCAAGAACAATGATAATCAGTGTTTGATACAATGATTATATGATATCTGATCCATTTTGATACAGCGACTTCAATATCAAATTCACAGGGTGTTGTAAATGTAAACACAAGAGTTCAGGCACTCATCTGGCTTTTTTAGTTTATGACGATGACATACTAGCACACAGTTCCCCTGATAATAAGTAGATACTGCAGCCCGTGACATGCATATTTCTCTTCGATAAGGAACCATGAAGATCTCGGGATCCCTACTCTCCCCAGTCGAAACGCAGTAACTATATGCTGCTATTTTACGTAAGTGTTCTGTGAGAGCGTGGTCTTTCTCCGACCGAACTATTCATGCTCCAGCTAGACATAAACTACAACGTGACTCTACCACTTTTAAATGCTTATCCTTATACCATTATCCACTACCACAGAGAATGCATATACATATAAAGCTCCGACACAGATACGGATGCAGGATCAGAAACGGTACAGCACAAACATATAAAACACACCTGACTTGAACCTTAATAATTTGTGTTGCCAAAATACTGTTCCAGGTTGGGAATTGAATTCAGGACTAACAATTCAGCAGGCAGGTAATTTGATCTACGCCGCGCTACGCGGTTGCACGGCTACGCAGCAGTGCCAGACAGTCTTTCAAATATCTGTAGAGCTTAATTATTTAATATATAATAACAGAGGACGTAGACATTATTCGATCGTTAACTGACGTCTGTCATACTTCAGTTGTCATCTGTGATCTGTCAACTGCATGATTCAGCGATAGTAGTCGTTTGTAAAATTTTAAATTCAATTCTCAGCTGAAACACACCTTTTTAGTTACTTTGCAGACACTGCACCTCTATCAGTTCCAAAAGCACATACATAGTTGTAGGGATTTTTTATTTCCCCCTGCTGCCTATGCTCAGGTGCCCTATAAGTCAAAGTCTGCATCCTGGGATAATAGTCCAATAACAGCGTAGTTGACATAATACCAATCACAGCAATGTTTTCGGTTAGCCTTAACTCTTAGGGACTGCATTTGAATTACCATATGTTTTGCGGTCCATGACATGGACATACATTCTCAACGAAGATTCATGATTCTTGACTTTCTGTCACTCAGGCTTCAGCCTGAGATTGGGTGCCTGATTATTCATAATCCGCACTAGTAATTTGTGACAACATGGTCCCAACCCGGTTGAAATGATTAATTCATGTTAGTGTAACGTGAACGTAACTCTAACAATATTACAGTTGACGTGATGAATTAAGATCAAAGCAATAGTTTGATGAATAGGTCGACCATAAGTGTGATCCTCAAATATTGTCTCCGAGTAGTATCCAGAAAGATTAGCAAGCTGAAGTGGCAAATATCTGGCCATATTCCTCGTAGCACACCCCGGACTCGCAGTCGCAATGTAGTATGACTGGATGGAGTGACGACCTATACTAGTTTGCTGGAAGTCGATAGATGTTATTGGCTCAGGATATTGCTTTGTGGCAATCTATGTGGAGGAGGGAGTTCAGCAGTGGACTACGGACAAGCTGTGACGATGATGTGAACCCAGAGCGCGACACCCAATTGTTAATTTGTTCACAACCTCAAGCAAAGTTTTCATGTAATATGCAACCATAAAAACTGAATGAGTCGTTGTCTTTAATCATATCTCATTAAACTTTAGATTTACATCTTCACGGCGCCCGATTGGGGGGCTAGGAGCAATAAACAATGTGGTAACCAGCCTTATGGATCGTGTGAACTCCAATGTGTCGACAATGGGATTACGAGTTATTTTGCAAGGTTATTACACTGCTGGCCCCCTTTGGCTATCTCTGCGCGAAGAGCATATAACTTACCATCTAATAGAGCAGCGACGTTACTTCACCGGGTAAATGAAGCTGGGCTTAATTGTTGTGGGAAGTTCATTTTGTAACTTACGGAATCCCGGAAACGTATAGATTATTTACGTTGTACAAACTTACGACTGTGTTCTTTACGGGATAGACAGAGCATGAACCGTTAGTATCCTTAAAACTTAGTGAAGAATTTCAATGCCAGCAATTTTATTGGCTGTCTATAATTTTTTTAACGAATTTTCACACACTTCGATAGGTCTGAATAATTTGAAATTTCACACACGTCTGAAGAAGAATTATAAGGATACAACGTGGACCATGCACAAAATGCAGGGCTGTAAGATAGATTATGTGAATGATTGTATAATTTTGCTCTATTTTTTTGGGAATCGTTTTAATTGCATTATAATCTAAATAAAAGAAATATATCGAGTCAGTGAATCTACATATCGCTCTTAAACAGAATCTCTATATTTAATTCTATTATTTAAAAAATCATTTTTTACCTTTTAGTTTTCATTGTCCTAAAAGAGTGTTTTGATTATTTTTTAAACTATATTTTTTAGGGGTGGCAAACGAGCACACTCTTCACGATTGTAAGTGATGACTTCGGCCCGTGATGTTCTACATCCAGACATCAGGCACGTAACACCTACATTCGTCCTCGATAAGGAATCATAATTCAGATACGTTGTCACTATTACGGACTAAGATGGAATACGTCACCAGTAAAAATAGTAACACTACTCTCATTTTATATATATATCACTCAAATTATATATATTTAACAGAAATAAAGATAATACATAAACAAATTCCTACTCAGCGGGCCCCCCGCTCGCATGTCTGTTTCGCTAAAGCTGAAGAGGTCAAAAGACCAACAGCATCACATAATAAAGAAGATTTTTTTGTAGTTTAACACAACTTAAACGAAAATAAGTAAACAAATTTTGGCCATGGATGCTATTGATACTATATACTCCTGAGCCGACTTCTAAAGTGCGCTGGGGTGTCAGAAAAAATTTCAACACTGGTAAACCTGCCATTATAAGACATGCGTAAAATAATTAAACTCATACTAGGGTTATGAAATAAAAGTGTATTCCTTACAGCATTTCTCATCAGTCGAAAGCAAAATTATTGTTCGTTTAAGTAATCAATTCACCGCGGGTTTGTGTCGTAAAGCTTACTTTTGACCCGATAAGAAAAAATTCCATCGGGCTTAGATCCGGATTACGTAATGGTCAGGATATAAAAGAAAATATTCAGAGAAAAATGACGAACATTACAGAACTCACTTATCGCGAAGTCAGCGATAGTGTTGGACGTCGCTTACACCAGTGCGCGTCCCAGTAATCTAATTTGAATGAAGTAACGTTCAAAAATAATTTCCCGTTTTATGTAATTTAAAAACGAAAATAATATGTTTTTCTTTTTGTAATTAGTTTTTTATATATTAATAGTTTAAATGTTAGGACTTATGGACACTCTGTATATACGCTGATATTCTGTGCGAACGTAGTCTCTCTCCGGCCAAACATTAAAAAAATTAAATACAATTAAAATTAGAACCTCCACTGTTTTTGCAATCGGTTAAGCCGCGTTCACAATTTAACTCGTAAAACTGTAATCGTCGGATCTGTGTTACAATTCAAAAGATGTCACGGTCGTCAAGTCACACAGATACGCAATTTGAAAATGACGCTTGTATTATTTAATTAATATTTTTAATTAAGTTCAATGTTAACTACGTGATAATTAGGATTACATTTGAAACTTCTCAAAAAAAGTTGTGTTAACTTTTTTTGCAAAAGTCAAACACGAGTCGGACTAAATGCTAAGAAGCATTCTCTAACAGTCAACCTTGGGAGTAATGGGAGGTGTAGTAAGTGCTTATGACTAAAGAAAATAAAATACTATGTCTATATATATATATATATATTCATATAAAAATATAAAAGTAGGTTTCAATGAGAGCACCTTTTATTCTTTAAAAACTTTTTAATAATTTCTTTTACCCCGTTACAATTATTACCCTCTCATCGTTCTTCCCTCCTACTGTCTACAGAGTGTGCCTCACTCTCTAGAACGAATGACAAAGATCACACTTCGTTTAGAAACTATATAATCCTAGATAAATGTATATTTATATACATATACAAATATATATACGATAGCGGAGTCCAAACGGTCGAGGGTTAGGGCGAAAGGGAAAGAAACTGTTCAGAAGCACGGTGATTGTTTCATAATTTATAATTATGAAAAATGACAAACTAACTAAAACATCAACCAACCATCTATACATTAACAAACTATCTAAACATTGTTAGTCTTTTTTCAGGGCCCGTCGAAGGACAGTCCTCGTTGGGCAACATTACAGTTCCCTGGCATAAGATCTCACGCGAGGAAATCGACTTGCGTTGTTATAACGAAGCTTTTTTACCACTTCCACATTCGTTTGTCTTTCTTTTTGTGTGTCTGTGCGTCGAGCTGGTAGTCAACTAAACAACTGACACGTCAATACTGATTACACCTATGTTTTTACTTATCACGGTAATAATGAATTAAGATATTATTATAAATGCGTTATTAGAAACGTCTAATAATTAGGTTGTGATTAGAGTGCTCTGACTGTTGAGTCGGTGATCCTGAATCGGTTCCAAGCCAACAGTTACAAATTGCAGGTTTTCTGGTATGTAGTGTGTTGTATGTCCCGTGTCCCTGACACAGCATCTGAGTCTTGCTCCGATCTTATTGTGAGACGACGCGAGCCTTTGTGTAAGTGCAATTGTTTCCGGCACTATAAAAATATTCCGAGTAGTTGATATCATCTGAAGATATTGCCGTGGTCGAAATCGACCAGGAATTATTATTATTATCGTCATTACTATCTTATTACTACTTACTACAGATTAACCTTCGAGAAGTCCTACGCTGAGCAGCGGACTATTGACGACTGCGCTATAATGATGACCATGTATAGTTATCACGTCAATATTAGAAATAAATAATATATTCTTAGAACTGGTTTTAATTCCAGAAATATCTTTTTATATTTTTTTGTAATAATTGGGATGACAAACTAGCATTATGTTTATTTGATGCTAATTAATGATTGGTCCATGACATCAGCGTCCATTCTTAACAAAGATTCAAATATAAAACAATAACAATCCCAAGGACTGTGCGAAACACAGCGTAAAGCAAGTATCTTGTCATTGTGCTGAAATTTCGTCGAAGATCGATGTCATATCACTTAAAATTAAGGGAAACATTATGCAGATTCATAATTATAAAATAAAGATTACTAGTTCTTTAATTTACATTCTCCGCCTGCCCAGCATCGGGTCATGGTATACATTACATATTTTAGTTGATTAACCTCTGATATAACAGTCGTATTAAAGTTACCTCATTTACTCGGCACCACCAAACCGCACAGGTCCTTCCCTTATATCACAAATGACGCAATTGCAATCGATATGTGCTCAGATTGTCCATGTTTCCTTATTCTAATGATGACGTGAACATATTGTTAGTTATTTAGACGTAACTCTGCAGCCCGCACTATATAATCAATATCCACATCCACCCTTTAAGATTCAAGGTCCAGATATATTATCGCCCGTAAGAAATGAGGTGAAATGCCTCACTAATCACTGGGTCTTCCGCTCATTTAGCAAACGAAACACAGCAGTGATATGCCGCTAGTGAACACTGATATTCTAAGATTACTGAAAATGTATTCTTAGTGCAACGTAACGCTACCGCTGCGAATTTCTGCCACCCGGGACACCCACCTTCAGCCTCGATGATCTTTGTCAGAATATTATCTGACAACTCTTAGGCTTTTTGCAACTTATTATTTAAAAACAAAAAGAACAACTTTTCGAGTTTCTTGCCGATTCATCTCGCAAGTAGCTGCCTTACAAAGCGGTGGTCCTATTACCTATCATGACGATTCAAAAGTGTTTTGTATAATCTTACATGAATAAAGCTTCTTTTCAATTAGATTTTTCGTTGATTATGATTGAAATTCATGGTGCAATGTCCTTTCACTTCAGGCAGAGTATATTTTGAAGATATCGAACCAAACCTTAATAAACACGACCCCTTATACAGCTTTGTAACTAGATCACTAAACATTGCAATGGATAACCGTTGACAATATTCGTATAGAGAAACCGATAGCCTACAGTATCGTACAGATTATCCATGAACTGGTTGCCAGAGGAATAGAAATTGTGTGGCAGTGGATACCTAGTCATAATTGTTTAAGCAGCAATCAGGTAATGGAACGTCTTGCAAAGGCGGCTCATCAGGTAATGGAACGTCTTGCAAAGGAGGCTCATCGGGTACATCTTTGGATTATCTGCCTTACTGAGCTTCTCTAACATACGCAACATAAAACTGTTCTACATCTTGGAACGAGTATTTTGAATAAATATTGCCTAGTAAGGGTATATGCCCAAAAAATAAATAAAACTATCCGTTCTAGGGAATATTCGATAAGACTTAGGGACCTTCAAGAAAATAGCCTACCCTACCTTTGTTGAAGGCCGGCAGCGCATCTGCGACTTCTCTCGTGTTTCGAATGTCCACAGGCGGCGGTGATCACTTACCATCGGGTGAGGTGGTTGCTCGGTCGCCACATATTCTATAAAAACCTGAATCACTACAACATTGGATAGATGAAACTAATATGAACAGAGCACTCGGCTTAGTTCTGGTCCTGGTTCTGGTTCTGGTCTGGTGGATGACGGACTAGCCAACATATTTTTTTATAATATAATATAGGTGATTTATCCGCATACGGATAAAGTAATAATATTATTAAGGCAAACGATTACGGTGAGTTCACATATAAATATATAATAGGTCTTACCGGCTAGAAATTGCCGTTTTGTATGAAATCAGTTAAAGTATTTTTTTTGTTGTGCGTGCCGCGTTGATGCCACGACGCAACTCATATTCCATAATTACACGAATTTTTAAAGTATATAGTATATATTATGACGAAAAATGTTCAAAAGTAATGAAAATACAAAGCTAATCAATAAACAATAGACTAACTTTCTATAAAGAATGTTATGTTTTTAAAACGAAATTAATTTGAATTTAGAATTCACAGCCAATCAAAACTTTTTTTGGTTTGAAATGACCAATACTGAAGAACGGCAAATTCATGGTAAAGACCTAATATATAGCTAAAAAGAAGAAATTCCTAAAGACAATTGAAACAATGGATATCATCTGTACTGGGCACAACAAAAAAACATTACACAAACTGTTACTTCCATATTACGTATTATCTTGTTGCGTGACTTAGTGGGTCGTACCTGAACTTAGATCTAACAGCTCTTTAGCACTGACATTATGAAGAAAAAAAAATACAAAGATCCTATCCAGAGGTCGCAATCAGATTAAAAGGACGCCCGCTTATATTTATTTAAACAATTTTTTTATAATATATATATATATATATATATTTATTATATTATATATCTATATATATATATATATATATATATATATATATATATATATATATATATATATATATATATATATATATATATATATATATATATATATATATATATATATATATATATATATATATATATATATATATATATATATATATATATAACTTAAAATAATAATTTTAACTACTTAAATATCTTTGAATTGAATGGCCATATTTTATTGAAATAAACACTACGTAGGACTTCATGTTTACACATTAGTTAATATATTATGTAAAGAGTATAGTGTAACAAAGATACAAAAATTACAAATACTGTCAAAATCATTCCGTCACGTGGGAATATACACAAACGATTTGATATAGATATATTTTCAATATGCGGACAACAAGTTTATTGAAAGTATAAATAATAATTACAACCTCACCTGCACCGTGCTCGAGTGAGACCGGCCCAGCATCACGGACAGGACTATTCTAGCTATTAAGTCTGTTATCGTGCTGAAGGACCGGTTTTTGGTCGACATCACCACCCCATATGACGAGGATCTCGGGAAAGCCGAAACAGATAAAAGACTATCTGGACCGGTTACGAGAGGACTGACATGTGTGGGGCTGGGGTTGCTAAAATGAATTCATTCCTATCCTCTTATTTGCAAATGGGTTAATCACGACCTGCGTATCGATCCTTCTGTGGCAGTTGGGACTCCGTGACGAGCCACCACGAGCTCAATGTATGTAAAGGGTTTTTTTTTATTATATTCAGAGTAACAAACTCGCTCACAGTTCACCTGACGGCAAGTGAATCCTGCGGCCAATGACATCTATATGCATCCTTGACAAGGAATCATAATGCAGATGCGTCATTACTTTTGAGGACTGAGATAGAATGCCTCGTCACCAGCAACAAAATGTCTCCGGATGCCTACACGTGACACAGCAGCGTGATGCTGCTATTTAACGGTCGAACTGACCCATTAATTCTGCAGCTAGAAAGCAACTGCAGTGTAGCTCTACCACTGTAAGAAACAAAGTAAGACACTTGTATGTGTACGTTTAATTTCCATTTAATAAAATTTTTATTTGTTTTAAATACCATTTTTTATCTTCATTTTAATATATAACTATTGCAATCTTTGCTTTTAAAAACAGACGGGTAACTGTATCATGTCACCTTATCGACGGTGAATGAGGGCACTTACCGTCAGGTGAACTATGTGCTCGTTTGTTACTCTCGATACAATAAAAAAACACCCTGTACATAATATGTTTCTGTGATTTCCAGTGAACGCCAGCCATCCAGGCATTAAAATCCTGGTTATACAAGCATGTGTGCATTTGCAGCTCCGGTAGCATGCGGCTGGGCGAGCGTGACCAATTGTAGAGTAAGGAAAGAAACGTAGAAGGAAGCTATACACACGCGATCTCAATCTATTTGATGAATACACGAAAATAGTAAACTAACACCTGGCTGCTGCGTCACGGATCTTGGGCACAAACAATATTGGTGGACACAAATTGTTACTCTTCGGGTCTGGGTGTGTTGTGTGGACGTCGCGTGTCCCTGACACTGCTTTTAAACATTACATCGGACTAGGGCAAACGATGAGTGGCTCTGTATTTGAGCAAATGCTTATGGTACTATAAAATATATTGCGCAATTCAAGTTATATGTCAATAATCAGGAGATATCGCAGTCATATATTTATAGATCCCACTAAAGCAATAAGCCTCACTCTCTAAATATATAAGTATTGCGGCGCGTAGTGTAGCACGCACCCCGAATACGATGCATTTGTTGCATGTTTTCGTTATGACCGCTGTGCCCGTAGTAACTATGTATATAAATTGTCAGTATATGATATTGTAATTAACAAGTCATTTTCATCGTTGCCGACACTGGGGGTGGAACTCGTTGGCCCGCGTGCCGTGCCATCAAAAGCGAGCGAAATATTTCGCTTCACATTTTAATCATAAAATTATAATAGATGATTTAAGTAACTGATTTTATATTATATACAAGTATTGACCACGTGCCCCGCGGTGAAGGGTAACACCGTGTGGAAGCCGACATGTCTAAGAAACAATAAAAAAAAATCGAAGACATGTTAAGTCCGCCAAACCGCAGTGGAGCCGCGTAATGGAGAAAGGATTCCTGTGCCCAGCTATGGGATTTATATACCTAGTCTGGCCATAAGTTCTGTTAAAAATGAAAATGTATTTTTTTAAATGAAGTAATGTAATAATATTAAAATTTATACCTACATATTTATTAAAATATAAAATATTCTATTCGAAATGGCCACCTTTGGCTTATATACAGGCCTTTAATATGTTTGGCCACGAATCTATGGATCTACGCACTGTTTCCAAGGGAAATTTCGCCACTGCTTGCTCCAAAGATTTTTTAAGAGACGCAATGACGCCGTGTCATTTAGAGCAGGCCATGTCCTCTAAAACTGACCATAATTTGAAGTCTTTTAGGGTCTTTTAGGGTCTTTTAAAGGGTTGAGTTCTGGGCTAGGTGAGGTCCAGTCTTCAGCTCTTATAAAGTCTAGAACGTTGGTTTCAAGCCCGGCTTGGGTAGTTCGTTCCTTGTGACCAGGTGCAGAGTCCTGCTGGAAAGTCCACGCTATATTTTTAAAAAGTATATTGCTGAGAGGTGTTCACAACATGATTCAAGACTGTATCTTGATACATGTTGGCTGAAGTTTTCACTCCTTTTTCACAAAAATGTAGTTTTGTGACTGCTTGATAAGACACGCCCCACCAAACCATCACTGACGCAGGATGATGACAACGTTATACCTTTCCGACCACTTGAGCAGCTTCTTTAGAACTGTGAGCGTACACTTTATCATTTTGCTTATTGTAGTGTTCTTTGATCGCGAAAATTTTTTGATCGGTAAAGAGGATATTTCTGTGCCTTTAATCTGCGTATCGCGACAGAAGGCGTTTTGATTGATCCACTCTCTTTAATTGTAAAGATTGATTTAGGGCATGTCCTGTATATCGACGATAAGCACCGAGCTTCAGGTCTTGTTTTATAATACGCGACAGAGTCCTAGCGGGAATCTTCATTTCTCGATAAGATTATTTGCTTCCTAATGGAGTTTCGACGAATTCTGGCTTTAACCGGATTAACAGCCTTTGTAGTTCTAACAGCACGCGGCCACCCCGATGTTGATAGTACGATATACGAACATACGGCTGATACCAAGCTTTTGGAGTGTCTGGAATACGACCGACGGCCCACTTTGTGCAAGGCGATCACTGCATTCCTATTTTCTTTAACACCCCATTCCATATTGTAATTTGATAATGAACACGAAAAAATATGTGAAATGGCGCAAAATCGAAAGAAATCCAAATTCAAAATAATAGAAAAGTTTTTATGTAACATACATTCTTGACAATCAATAATTTTCCTTATTGTTTAATTGACAGCATAACTGGGTGTTGAAGATAAAATGTCAATTTACACTTTCTATAATTTAGATCTAACTTGAATTTTCTAGGAAATCCAAACTGATTGTTCACCAGATACACAGGTTCCTACTTCCCTTATGGGTATCCCATTTAACCCACTGTCTCACTTCATGCCAATAATTCTGTTTCTGGTTTGCCATTTTATTGTGAAACAAAGGATGACAAATGAGCACAGTTCTTGTGATAGTAGGTGACGACTGCTTTTCATAAACATCTACATCATGATCAACAAAGATTCAAGATACGTTGCAACCCCCGAGGACTGAGATGGAATCCCTCTTAATAACTGCGTCTATGATTCTACATTCTCCAAAACGAAACACAGCTATTCTGTAAGATAGATATTTACGCTAAGTTGAAAGATAAGGAAACCATCATACAAATAGACGTCGCTTCATTTCAAAACCATTTTCTGTGCCAACGGTCTACAACTGCGGGATATAATGTAAAAGTCACTGAGAGGAGTTCAGAGTTTTGGAGATAACATGGCAGCGATGGACATATCTCTGAAGATCAGCAAGCTGAAGTGGCAATGGGTGGTCGTAGAAGATGGTAAAGAAAGGTTCTCGAGTCGCAAGGGCCTTGGACTGGCAGTCGTAGCGCAGAACGACTCCCTGCTAGATGCAGCGCCGCAAGTTGGCGGGATGGATGCAGGTGGCTCAGTATCTATGCGGAGGGCAAGGTTCAGCTGCACTATGGATAGGCTGTGATGATTACGACGCGATACACTAATCTTCTATTCATCTTAAAACCTAAAATGTATCCTCCAGCGTCAGGTCCTGCCTACCCAAAAATGAAATGGCTGCGTAAAGATTGTACGAATTAATGAATTATACTCATTCTCAATTCCAAGTCAAACTTAAGTTCATGCAGAGATGGACAGAAGGTGTAAAATGGAACATGCTTAAAGGAATTTTAAAAAAGAAAAAAAAGTTTTTATAAAACAGATGCTATGTAAGCTAAATTATTTTATATTTCAGCTTTTTGGCATAATGGATAAAAAAAAATTACCAGATATTTATGTACCAAGATTATTAGAAGTCGATAAGTGACAAAACCCAAAATATTTATATATTTTATAAAATTATATTACCAGGGCATACCGAAATAATATTTAAACAATTAAAATAAAATTTAACGAAATAGAAAGAAATATTTGCTTATTGAATTAGAGCGTCGTTTCTGAACGCCTAGGGCGGTCACGTTTGTTATTAAAGGGGTTCCCAATATGTTCAATACATAATCCATGTATTCAAAAGGTCGTTCAGGAAAGGAATTAATTTTAATGTAGTTATATCAAAATTAAATATTACCATGTAATAACAACATGAAAAAATTTGTTTTGTGTTCATAAACTATTATTATAAATTTATTATAATTTTTTACTTACCTTTTTGCCTTTTTAGTGGGTCTTGATATAAGAATGGTTGGAAAACAATTTATTTATTAAAACAAAAACATTAAGGAAGGTATTGATTAATAAATTGAATTACACTTATAATTAGTATGATAAATAAAAGTGTACATACGTAATTGGTGGCGGCGTTAGTGGCGGCGTTAGTGGCGGTACACGGCGGCACTTGCTCGTCACAGAACGCAACTGAGGCACGCTTGTATAGATCGCGCGAATATATATGAACGTGGGGCGTAGTGTGGATAAGACTAAAGTTTACGTGTAAAGTTTACGACAAGTAATTAGGACGACTGATGAGCTCATACTGGATGTTTCAAACAGCGCGTCATTCTTTTTTATGGAATATCATTTCTATAATGGCAACTGACCTATGTTCAACAGTTGGCTATGGAGAGGCTGTGCTAATGACGAAGTGGATCACAACTGACAACTGGCAACTGGATCTTTAAATCTCGAATACACACGAAACATAGAAAATATAAATCTTTTTGTTATCTTCATCTATCTTCAACAAAGATTCAAGATACACTTGCGTTATCCCCTTAGGACTGAAAATGCCTTGTCATCTGTAATTCGGTTTCCTGTAACTCACCCTAACACAACATCCTGCTTCGTTCGAGCTGACCCATTCACATCGCAGCCAGAATTAGCAGGATCTGTCTACTAATGTTTTCATCTAGTATCATGTGAACGAATTACTGGTGTCTAGGCGGGATTCCTGGTCCTTAGGGGTGATAACCCTACTGCAAATTAAGATAAGGATCCCCTGTGAAGGAATCGATCACTGTAATCACGCGAATTTCCTGCCACGCACAACTACTCTGTGGAATCAGCTGTCACCGGTGGTATTTCCAAACCGATACAATTTAGGCAATTATACAAGAAAAGAAGATACACTGTTCGTAAAGGCCGTCAACGCATCTGTTACTCCTCTGGTGCTGCGGATGTCCACGGGCGGCGGTGGTCACTTACCATCAGGTGGACTGCATGCTCGTTTGCCACCTATTCTGTAAAAAAATCAAAATCTATTGGCCTCAGTAACCATTAAGTTATCTACGATATCTTAATTACATAAAAAACCTTGTGAACTATTTGTTTGTACTTCACTCTCAACTACTTTTACAGAATGTTCTGCGATACAGCTGCCTTTGTTTTCAGTATGGACTCACGACTAGTCAATATAAATTTAACAGATATAAAAGTAAAAGGATTTTAAGTTAACCAATTTATAAGTATTATTGTCGAAAAATATCCTTGCATGTTCGTTTTTTTTAATTAGATTTACTTGACGGCAAGTGATTCCTGCGGCATATGACTTCTACATTCATCCTTGCCAAGGAATCATAATGCAGATGCGTCACCCTTGAGGACTGAGATGGAATGCCTCGTCGCCAGTAATACAGGTTTCCGGATGCCTACACTCACCAGAAGAATCATAGCAGCATTATGCTGCTATATTCGTTGATATTCTGCCCCGTTCGACCTGACCCATTCATTCTGCAGCTAGAAACAAACTGCAGCGTAGCTATACCACTGGTAGTTGTTCTAGACTTCAAAAAAATAAATTCCTATTAATTCAGTGGTGATATCTATGAAATACATATCTAGCGAGGAGATCTACGCTAGCAGGTTTATACGCATAGGCTGCTGCTTTACTTATTTTTAACAGATTTATACACAAAATGTTTGAAGTCATGTCCATATGATCTCAACACGCCTCCCACGATCTCCGACCGCGAATTGAGGATGAAATTACAAATTTCTTACCAACACGACATACAGACAATATTAATTTAAGTACAAACAAAATTTTAAACAAAATTATTACAAATGTTTTAAATAGCCCTCATACATTCATTTTACAAAGTATTTACATGATACTTATAATGGTAGGGCTACGCCGTAGCTTACTTCTAGCAATAACATGAATGAAAAGGCGTCACCACCGGCATGTCGGGATCCGGTCACACAATTACACGGAACTAGGAATTCCAACTCACTCTTCAAAAATTACATCACATGTTTATCTTGAATCTTTGTTGGGGATAGATGGTCTATCTGGTCAATCATAGAAACCAATAGCTAATCATTTAAACTTTCTTTTATAATATTACAGATAAAAACGAGCAAGCAGCTCAGCTGGTGGTAAGTGATCACCACCGCCCGTGGACCTCCGCACCACCAGGGGAGGAGCAGACGCGCTGCCGGCCTTTGAGCAAGGTGTAAGCTCTTTTCTTGAAGGTCCCTACGTCGTTATCAGTTCGGAAATATCACTAGCGATAACTGATTCCACGCAGTAGTTTCGCGTGGCAGTAAACTTCGTGTCAAGCGCACAGTGGTAGATTTCCAACCGTCGATGATGGTGTGGAGGAAATTTTGAGTTCCATCGTGAGTGTGATTTGTAACCAAACAAACAGTTCATATGAGCCCACATCAAGCCTCCGCGAGGAATCATAGAGCAGTGCGTTATCATACTTGAGGAAGAGGGAATACCTCATACCTGATTATGAGGGACCCGGTTCTTATCCATCATCAGAAGAAACACAGTAGCTTTGAGTAATTAGAAACAAATTCAGCAAATGGTGATGGAAGGCTGCGGCTCCTGACCACCATCCATCGTCCAACCATCCTCAAGTAATATTCTAGACACACATGCGTTGTCATCCCCGAGGACTGAGACGAAATGCCTTGTTAACTGTAATAAGGTCTCTGGATTCACGAAACACAGCGGCGTGATGCTGCTGTTCTACGCTGGTGTTCTGCGAGGTCCAGGACCAATCCATGATGTATCTTGAAATAAGTTGGAATACGACTGTACCACGTAAAAGTGTCCAACTCCCGAACCTCGACCTCGACACAGCAGCCAGGTATTCTACCACTAAGCCACGCAGCCACCACAATATACAAAATCAAATTCGATGGCAACAAAAAATATATTTTTATTATAATTTCGTCACATGACCTTCACATCGGCAACACTGTCCAGTTCCAAACTACAGGCCGTAGTACTACACTGGCAATAACACAAACACGCGCACGCACACACGAATACACGACGTCCCTTGCAGGCTGATGGCACCGATAGATTACTGATGACGGCGGAAGCTGGGTTAAACCAGAACAAAAGTTGGAAAAGGCATTAATTAATTAAAAATAAATGTAAACATTATTCCGACCAAACAACACCTTGCTCTGACTGAACAGTGTAAAGCAGATCTATGCAGCAGCTCAATAGTAGATACAGCACCAACAAGCTACGTGTTCCTCCGATCTTATTACTCATGCATAGCATCGCACTGGGTGCGTAGCGGCGAGTGCTTCCCTTTGTGCGGAAATGTTTACGGCACTTTAATACATTTTGACATCTTTTTTTTTATTACATTAAGAGTAACAAACTCACACACAATTCACCTGACGGCAAGTGATTCCCGCGGCCCATGACATCTACATTCACCTTTGACAAGGAGTCATAATGCAGATGCGTTGCTTGAGGAAAGAGATAAAATGCCTTATGACCAGTAATAGAGGTCAAACACAACAGCATAATGGTTTGATTTTACGCTGGTGTTCTGTGAAGGCATGGTTCTATAGGTATATAAATCGTAGGCTGGGAATAACATCTAGAGGGAGAGAGGATTTAGGGTTTACAGCATAGGCACTTCACATGTATTCGAAACATCTCTTTGTTAGTCGTGCAGGTTCTCGTTGACCAACAAACAAAACACGTCGCAGATGCAAATGCTTACGGCACTATAATATATAATCTCGTAATGTCCGGAACACAGATATCATTGTGCGCGTAATACGTAATATCCGGAAGATAGATATCATTGTGCTCATAATACGTAATATCCGAAAGATAGATATCACTATGCTCGTAATAGGTAATATCCGAAAGATAGATATCATTGTGCTCGTAATACGTAATATCCGGAAGATAGATATCACTATGCTCGTAATAGGTAATATCCGAAAGATAGATATCATTGTGCTCGTAATACGTAATATCCGGAAGATAGATATCATTGTGCTCGTAATACTTAAAACAAATAACAAAAACATTTGATTATATACTCATGAATTTCTGCCTACCCCACGTTCAGGAGTGAGTTGTAAATACCCACGCAAACAACATACGACTGTGTATTTACAGATACAAATATATTTTTTTGAATTATACGGGTGCCAACGACCACATGTTCCACCTGATGGTATTATAAATAAAAATCTATCATTATTTAAGAAATTTAAATAATGATAGATAATTTATTTTAATCACCACAGTAGCTGTGGACGACTAGCTCACCTGATGGCAAATGCCTGCCGCCCATGAACATCCGCAACACCAGCAAATGCGTTTCCGGCCTTTAAGGAAGGTGTAGACTCTTTTGTTGAAGGTACCTTAGTCATATCGGTCCGGAGACACCGCTGGCGACAGCTGATTCCTGAGAGTAGTAGTGCGCGCCCGGCAATTTCCCGTGAAGCGCACAGTGATGAGGATGAAATTTTGAATTCTGTCGTGTTGTACGATGTTCGAACTCAGTGGCTGGACATGGACGGACGTTTTAGATAATGCCATTGACATCACTAACATTCCGGTTTACCACTATAACTAAACTTAAATGATTGTGCTAGGAGACGGTTCACGATTATAGTTATGACCAATAGACGACCACGGTGATATCGTCTGGCTATTGCCAGATCAACTGCGCAGAATATTTTATAGTGCCGTAAGCAGTTGCGCAAACTCAGAGGCACTCACACGTCGTTTCGCCCTTCCCTATTCCGATGAATTGTACGTGAAATAAGATCGGAGAAAGGTTGAGATGCAGTGTCAGGAACACGGGACATACAAATAACAGACCCGAAAACCAATAATTTGGCCACAAATATAGTTCTGAGAAACGAAGTACGGTCCACCATCCAGCAAAGGAGATACGTAGAGGGTCTTACTCCAATGCTGTGCTGATGAAGCCACTGACCCGCGGGACGGAAATAGTCTCGATAGCTGTCGTCAATAAAAATAAAAAAAAATACTTTTGCATGTCGTTTCACCTATAATTAAGATTAGACCGTTTAGCTTAAGATAAGTTTAAGTTTTAAGTTACTTATGTATTTTCTAATATGTTTCATTGTGTAATTTGTAGAAATAAACAAAATTGTTGCGTCGACCAGAGAATTGAAAGGATTTTTTTCCTTTTATTGTATTGAGGATGAAAACAAAACAACAGTAAGGAAGTAAGTGAGTCCTGCGGCCCGTGACGCCCGCACTCGTGCTCGATAAGGAATAATCATGCAGATGCGTTGGCAACTAGATGAACCGCTATTTTATGAGGGTCCTTCTCCAGATTCGTTGATACTGTACCTAGAAACAAACGGGAGCGTGGCTCTACTGTAAACCCTGTCGATTATCGGTGACCCGCATTGCGGTCCGTTAGTTACAGATAACAATCTCGACGCCTCGACTGCAAGAAAGGGCTTTGTTTTACAATAACACTCAGATTTTTAATATTACAAATGAGGTCAGAAGTCAGTTGTGGCGATTGTGGCACTTTCGTCCGCGGCCCAAGGTCATCAGGTAAGAGACACCAGCGCCCCAACTTGTATCGTGTCTCAGTTCCCACAACAATTTGCTTGCGACGCCAGGCATAGTACATCGCGCGGACAGTGTTGGTACTTGCATATATTTCGATATAATATAACATATAATGCATAGATTTCAAATTCAATATTTAAACGTAGTAGGGATAAGTCATACATCATACAAAGTTAATAAATCTGCGGTAGGACGCAAAGGTTATAAAAATATAGTGTTTTCGAAATATTGTCTTTAATTATGGGCAACACATTTTTTTTATGAGAAAAGACACCAACAGAATACAAAGTACACATTCCAGAGGTCCCTGCGAGGATCCTAACGTTTCTTCGCGCTAGCAGCCACCTTCCGGAGCAGTGGTTCTATTAGCTATCTTGACAATTCAAAAGAGTTTTGTATAAACCTACAGGAATAAAGCCTCTTTTGATTTGATTTGATTAGATTATGTATAATGAAAGGTCTGGCCATGAACATTTCTAAAATATATATATGTAATTTTTTTTTTAAAGAATATTAACAATGCTATTAAAATGACTAATATTCCGGTTAACCACTTCAACAAAGCTTGTGCTAGGAGGTGGTTCACGATAATAGTCTAGTGGTGGATTCGAACCTACGTCCTTAAGTTACGCAGACCGCTCCTCAAACCGTTAGACTATTAATTTCATGAGCTTCATTTTTATTATTGGGTACCTACATCCAGAGTTCAATTATTCGTCATCTTAATTTATGGTAACAATCATTTATGTTTAGTTCGCGTGGTGGTCACGAGAATATTTGTAATCATATTACTAGCACGGGTGCCATCGTTTTATTTTAAATAAACTTCACAACTTTTTGTTAAATTCAAAAGTATCAAGATTACTCAATGAACTTAACTCGTATGTTACAATTAAGTTACGTCAGGTCCCGATGGGTGGCGAGACGATCTGGTTGGCACACCGCTGACCGTCTCCGCCTCATCATCAAGCAAAACTATTGGGATCCCGTGGATAATTTGTAATCACGAATTACATTGCATATGACTGCCGTACCGGTTCGTGAGATTTGTTTGACGGCTGCTCATCTCGCTCAGTGATCAAGTTTGGTGCTCCTAATTGTTATTGCTCTACTGACGCAGTTATTTGTATTAGAATTATATCTCAAGTAAGTTAAAACCAACTCTTTGTAATCCGAAGATACATTTATATTAAATGCCACTGCTGGGAATAGGCCTCCTCCAGAGATGGAGAGATGTTGTTAGAGCGCAGTCCACAGACGGAGCATTGTACATGTGTTCAAAATATTTCTTTTTTCTTATTATTTCATACAGGTTTCCTCAAGATGGTTTCCTTCACCGTCAGACCACGTGGGAAATCGAGACTCAACATTGAATTGGTGCCGGCACCGGGGATCGAACTTGATTTACTCGCGTACCGTGACATTAAAATCGGTCGCTTAGGCATTGAGCTATAACGGCTCTTCAAGTTTATTTCGAGATTATTTGTTTATTTATGTTTTCCGGGTGTATGTATGTACGTCTATTTCTAGGGCTGTATGTCTATGCGTTTTGTAACCTAAACTGCTTGATAGATTTAAACAAATAATATGTCTTTATATGTATATGTGATATAATACTCTGAGATAGAATATAATATACATATATATGTACTCATATGTTTTTTGTCACATGTTTACTATAACATTAATATCATATCACAGATTACACAACGTATTGCTGTGTTTGATCTGTGAAGGTAGAAATCCGGAGACTCCTTGATTGCTGGTGACGAAACATTGAAGCTTAGTTCTCAGGGGTGGAAACGCAACATCATTATGGTTCTTTATCAAGGTTGAATGTGGGTGTCATGGCGGGAGTCATTTAGCATCTGGTGAACAGTGTGCTCATTAGTCACCCTCAATACAATAAAAAAAATCATGAAGAATGAAAACTTGCATTCCCTAAGAAGGTTGAGTACGGACTATCTCCTTGGCCAGCGCAGCTACGTTTTTCTTCGTGTTTCTCAATGTTGAACTAATTTCCAAATCGTTGCACCAAAACTATTTCGAGTGGCAGCTTCGAAAGCAATCTTTAGAACGTAACTTCTTTGGCACAATATCTGTAAACTTTATGAATTTTTTTTATAAAATAGTTGGCAAACGAGCAAGCAGCTAACCCAACGGTGGATGATCCCCAGCGCCCATGAGAGAAGCTGCCGGCCTTTATAAAATTATATTTTTATTTATTTATACTCTTAATCTTTCTTCCCGCTTTCCTTTTATTCACGATGAAGCTTGCAACACCTTTCGGGCAATATGTCAAACGTTCAAAATGTCATTTTGACATTTTAAACATCACCCGCAGTGCGCAAAAAACAACCCTTCAAATTATTTAATAAAACGTTTAAATGTGATCTTTGAAATGAAGTCAATAAGGATCAAAATAGCCTGGGTAGAGCGGACCCGGTATCGGTTACTCCAGACTTCGGCATCTTTGTAATATTTATTTTGCCCTGGTTTCCACCTATGATGATATCCCGCTAGTTCATTTGGACATCTGGACATCAGGGCAGGACATAAATACTTGCACAAAGGAGACACTCGCCCATATAATAAAAATATAGAACTTAACCGTGATAGAGCCATGCCGCAGCTAGTTTCTAGAAGCAGCAGATATAGTAGGTCAGCTCGACCGAGGAAGCTCTGCATCTTTACAGAATATAAGCGTGAAATAGTAACTTAACGCCACTGTTTCATATCACTCACACAGACCAGTTGATGGGTGTACATAATAATAATATATTGTTATATAAAATTTAAATTTAAAACTTAATATATATATATATATATATATATATATATATATATATATATATATAAATATATAATTTTGAGAGAATTGAATTCAGGTAGAGTTGTGACTTGGGTTACAACCCTAATCTATCGTGAAGCCTACACAGAAGAAGTGACGCTCCTCATTTTATCAACTATGATAAGAATAATAAAACAAAGTACAGTAACAATAAAAATACAGAAGAAAAATGATAATATGCAAGCTGATAGGACGAAGCGTATGTTTAAAAAATAAGAGAAACATAATAGAGAACAAAATGGAAGAAATTTTATATCGGGTGACCACACGACCAACTCGTGTGAGTTCGCTGCGGTAGTTGTACCAGTATATGCTCCGGATAACGTATGTATCATGATTATCCCTTTGTAATTCGACAACAGACATCTTTAATTATGATTTAAAATTATGCCGCGCTTTAAGATTTCCAATTGGAGGAGGTCAAAGGTTGTTATCGTCACTTACCATCGGCAGCCAGTGTGTGCTCGTGTGACATACATAAATAAAAAAAAGTGGAACGATTGGAGACGTAGTCAACAACAACACAAGGTATTTAACAAACAAACGTGATTTATGTTACACAAATATTAGCCTGGGAATCGAAGTCCCCGCCACCCAGACCATTGAGCGATGCGGCCGTCGCAGTGAGGCATTTGATAGGCGTTTATTGTATTTAGTGTCCAATAATTCGATATGAACGCCGGTTGAGTCGGCGACACGGGGACATTCACAATATGTCCCTGATCCAAAAACAATAAACCGCTAAACTATATTTTGTGTATATTCTGTATTCCGAATGGCATTACAATAAAAAGTTACTGTCCCACAGTCCGCGTTAAACATTACAACTGGATTGATTCATGTTATTCTATGAAACTGTTCTGTAATTATTAATTAATTTCTGTCTTTCTAATCAACCTTAACATAATGTAAAAATCACAAATGGCGGGCCTAACAATAAAAAGTTTACAACAAATTAAAGAATATTTAAACTTTTACAAAATACAGCGAATCTTTATTAATTTAAACCTATCAGTAGTAGTATCTATTTAAATAAAAGAACTGCCCTGAGTTCACATTGGATTGTTTATTGAAACACTTATGGTACTCGTGTGTGTAATACTATGTGGTTGGGAGGAGGGTGAGAAACATAAATCGCCGTTAACTGTTTAGAAGAATTATTCAAATCTCTCTGCCAAAAACGTTGCTCCGTTTTTATTCTTTTTAACCGCCCTTCCGTGTCGCCAGTCCCCCCCCGTTCGAAACTTTCGTTCGGATTAACAAAGCCGATACAACTATTTAGTCATGTTGATAACTATGTCAGTTGTTTTGACCACTAAGACGGTGATGTTCTCTCGCGACTATGAAAAGACTTTGGCAATTGAATGCACACACGTATGGAAATAAAGCACGTATTGAAAACTCTCACATTTTGACAGTAATAGACATTGTTTTTTGAAATATGGCGAGGTTTTTTATATTTTTCTGGTTAACGTTTATATATGTTATGAGGTATAATTATTTATTTATTTATAATCTGTTAACAATTGGATAATCTTTTACTTTTTTCGTAATTCTGTTTCATTTCGTTTATTAAAAGAACGAAGTTGAAGATAGTAGACATTTATTTAGCACATGCACAACGAGTTCAACATTAAATAAAATAATAAAGGTGAATTTGGTGTCCAGCGGACACAAACAATCCGACAACTATATTTTTTATCTTATTATGGGTTACTAACGAGACCATCAGGTGAGATCCATGCTCGTTTGCCATCTATTTTATAAAAAAAAGTGTCGATATCGTTACGTGATAAACATCGTACAACTACGATTATGCACTGAATTGTCACCCCTGAGAACTGAGTTGGAATGCCTCGTTGCACGTGTAATAAGGTCACCAAATCTCTATAATCAACATAAGGTAAACAGTTATGATTCTGTTTCTTACTGATGTTCTATGATGGTTCACCCTGGATTGAGACACATTTATAAACTAGCTGCAGCGTGGTACTGTCACAACAGTTACCATTTATAATAACTTGAATTTCTTTCAATCAGTCTATTTTATACATTTGAGAAAAAATAGCAATATAATGTTTAATGTTTTATTGCCGAACATATTGTAACAGGCGTTTTTTTTACATTACCAAACTAACTTTGTACATATAATAACCAATACCGATAGCATTGGTTGTTTCTAACTATGCATTCGTGCATCAATAGAAATGTTAGTAACATTGCCAACTTTTTAAAACACTCAAAAAAAGAGAAAATTATCAAACTAATACCTGGTGACATAAAAAAGGAACTCGAGGTGTTCATAGGATTCCGGTATTTAACGGTTTGCCTCATTTGCCAAATAAGCATACCACAAACTTGCGAGCTCGATTCCATAGCAACTTCAATGTTTGCTCGACGAAGCCAGTCTGTGACTGAAATCTCGGACTAATTAATTCTTTCCGCAAATAGATTATATAACGGCTGAATCCTAGTTGACATTCCAATCGCGGAACAAATATGTAACACAAATTTTTGGTTTTCGGATCTGAGTGTGCTGTTTGTATGTTCCTCGACAGTGTATCTGAACCTTCCTCAGAACTTATTGCATGAGCATTACGCCGGACTAAAGAAGTGGACTAATAAGTGCTTTTCAATGTGGCAACACACGAAGACGTCGCCGCTGTCGGAATCGACTGGAGGGCATCTGACGGAGGTAACTATTGTTTCAGGGGCTAGAAGAACTAATGCGCCGCTTCAAGGTGGTAAGTCATCACTGTGGCTACCTGAATATGTTCTCCACTCCTTGGAGATTATTAAAACTATAACAAAATAAAACCCTAAAGGAGAGTACGGCAGATATTACGGTATACCACGTACTCTCACGATCCCAAACTCTCGTTTGCTCCACACGCCGTTCTCTCCCCTCGCGGTGACAAGTTATTGGACCACCGTATCAAAAACAAAAAAAATATTTATATTAGCCTGAAATAGAAAACTTGTTAGTTGAGCCTCACTAAACATCCGCACTGCGCGTCTTTTAATTATATTTTTATTTATTTATTTATTTACTCTTTATTGCATTAGCCTTAACAAAGTTAAAAGTTCACGGAGGGCGGACTTAATGCCCAAGGCATTCAACCCAAGGTGCGATATGTGTCTGATAGATGTGGCAATAAACAATTAATAAAATAAAAATGAAAAATAATAATAACTAATATAAGTAACGAATAATACATATGTACATATATATATATATATATATTAAATACATAATATTAAGGTGACGAACGAGCAGACAGTTCAGCTGATGGTAAGTGAGGAGTGCGGCCAGATACATCCACACCCGCCCACAACTGAAGTTCAAGAGGATCTGGGCTGCCTGATTGCTTGGGTCACCGATTACGTCTCCTACACTGACAATTCGTAAAACAGTGACGTCTCCTCTGAGAGAGCTGACATGAATGTCTCGGTACCGGTGATTGGTGATGGGTTTTTATTGTATTGAGGGCAAACGAAGATGCAGTTAACCTGACGGTATGTGATACTTGGGTTCCACGAAACCCATTTTCATCCACGACCGAGAATCATTATGCAGATGCTGTCACCAGTCATCCCTGTGTCATGTCGTTATTTTTTGCTGGTATTCTACGAGGGCGTAGCTTTGAACTAGAAGTTGCGTAAGTCTATCGCTGTAAATAAAATCTGTAGTCCCGGAAACCACCTGAATCTTACCCTCAAAGTAATTTCTTATTAGATTATTTATGACTTGGTCAAACGCTCCACGAGAACCTTCAGCTCGCTGATAGATAAGATGACCTAAGAGAACGACGAACTACGAAAACTGGATGAGGCAAACATTTACCGTGTCACGTATGTTACGTAGCAAGTAAGGTTACTTACCGATGCTAATTAGGAGCGGCGCGGGTGTCGAACCCCGGGCCTCGCCGCCTGCAGCCGCCGTCGAACCATACCGCTGCGCCGTGAACCGTGCGCCGCGCCAAGTGAGGTGGGCAGCGGTGGCTGCCCGAGCGTGCACTCTACCGGTGCCTGCTGCTGACAACTTGCTCTACCTCACATTTATGTATATATATATATATATATATATATATATATATATATATATATATATATATATATATATATATATATAAATATGTGTGTATTAATATTTAATTAACAGTAGTACTATTATGCACCCTTCACGATGAAAATTTTAATAGATGATATCACTTATCCTCCGCATCGGAAAAAGAATTTCTATGCTATAAATCGGAAATCGGAGAAAGTGCAGGATGCAGTGTCAGGAAGTAAGGTCTTGAGTGCCAGTTATACTTGTTTTCCAATGTAAGGACACCCCCTACTAGATGGGGGGACGGGCGTTGCATTTCAAGTTAACTGGTGGTCGACGTATGACGGTGGGTCAGGACCGTGCTCTGTAGGGGAAGCCTTTGTTCGGCAGTGGACTACGGACAAGCTATGATATACTTTCAGTTAATTAAAGCAAATATACATTAAAGTAGAGCATCGTTCCGCGCGGTGCCGCCTCGCCTACGCTACACAATATCCCTGCGTGTAGCGAACTGCGCACACACACGCAAGCACGCGCTCCACAGGTGAGCACACACTCGCGCGATTTAGATACAGCCTGTTCTACACTTTTATTATTATATTTTAATTTTTTTAATAAATAAAAGTGATACGTTGTCATTACATAATACATTGTTTTACATAGTAAGAACCACGCTGCAATATGTTTCTGGCTGAGTCAGGATAAGGACCGCGCCCTAACTACACATCAATGTAAAATAACAATATTACGCTTCTGTGTTTTATCTGGTGACCCTTAATGTGACGCGGCATTCCAATATTGTCTTCAAATCCTCATCGGGGTGAATGTAGATATTGATAAATGTCAATATCACTACATCAGCTTAGAGAACGAAAAACGCATTAAATGTGAATCGTAATACTTATTGAACATAGTATTTTACAACTAGAATGGATTCAAAAAAAAAATATATAACCTATATCTATAAAAAAACCAAATGTATCTATTAAATGCCATTGTAAATCAGATCTGGGATGAACTCAAAAAGGTGCCCCATTAAATCCTGAATGATTTTCCTTTTCGGTGCATTTTTGGAATAAACAGAATTACACATTTCTTGTTTTTCTTTCTAACCAAATCCAGCGAAAAAAAATATCGTTCATAAATTTTAAAGTCGCTACAGTTTAAAATGTGTGTTTATACTTTCAAATATTTTTATTTGTATATTTGTGTTATGTTGTACAGTAAATACGGGGTTCTTCGAAATTATCTTCGCAGTCATAGGCAACGGCGAATTATTTTCAAGCCTAAATTCAAATTAAAAGTTTAGAAGCGATGGAAACATTCTGTATGTCTTATCACTACACCACCTTAACAAATGAAAAACTTGCCAACATAAATATGCAGTTGTATTAAATTATATTCTCTAAACTACTATAGATATAAAGTCGATTATATGAAAACACGAATGTGGACAACAATTGTAAAGGTGCCATCAGAACTTGACCCCCGTCGCCTCTATAAACACGTTTCGTATGTTGCGGTGAAGGGGTCAATATATCCTGGTTATGATATACGTTTATTTTGAAAACACAATTTCGTATTCACAATTGCGCGTCACCGGGCTCGCGACGGACGCGGCCTCCATTTTGCTTTATACTTTTTAATTATTTTTTTCTGTTACGCGCGCTTTGATACTGTGTCATTATTTTGATGTTTTCGGACTGTGATTTCTGGATTGATTTACTTTTTTGCCGTAAGTATTTAAAATATTTACTTTTATTTTATTATTGAATTTGTTTTTTATGATAAAATTTATTCTTAATAACAATGTAACTTTATCATTGATCTAATTCTTTCAATGACTACTCTCGCTATAGATTAAAAATATAAATAAGTCCTTTATCTTATCTGTGTGATTTCAAATATTTTTATAATTGACGTAATTTTTTTTATTGAAATTTCCAAATACGTAACTTTTGGGTCAAGGGTTCGATCCCTAGCTGTAGCCTAGTGTATTCTGTTTGTCTTGTCTAATATACGGAATTGCATCTGAAATATCCTCCAATCTTATCGCACTTGCATAACATAAAACACGGGAAGCCGAGAACGGGAGCACTTTCAGTGTGCTTTGTTAAATGAATTGAAATACGAAATATAAATACACACTCAAGTCCTCAGTTCCTTGCGGAGTAGGCAGCTCGTTAAACCTATAAAACACTTCACGTCATTTAACTAGGTTTAATTGGTCTAGACGTGGCCCATATTGACTTAAAGTGACAACTTACTATCGTATCCATTAGAATATTTTATAATCCTCCTATTAAATTGCCAACACTTACCCGTATATCAGATTAATAAATCACCGGCTACTCCTCTTCCTACTCGACCCTGTATATCCTGACCATATGACCTTGTTCCTAATGACAACAGTTCATTGTTTCAGTCGGAATCTGCCAAGATCACAATATCCAATAAAACCACATCATCATTATTTAAGTTAGTTATTTGGTCCATATTAAATACTTCTTCGGATTTTTTTTTGAGATCATGGGAACACCATCGCTCTCATATTCGGCCTCGAATAAGGAATCGTAATATACATGCGTCATCATTACCGATGACTGAAATGAAGAGCCTCGTCACCAGCACTAACGTCTTCCGGTGTCCGATTTCTTTCACCAGACTAAACATTAGGCAACAATGTTTTTGTAATATTAGGGGTGACAAAAGATCACACAGTTAAATGCTCATTGTCCCTAATAATTTTTAATAGATGGAATGTCTCGTTATCTTGACCACCACACCTACCATGTGAAACACAGCAGTAAATGCTGCCACTTCACGCTAGTATTCTGTTAGGGCGTGGTTCTCGACAGTCGAGCCATGCAAGTTTGCAGCTAGATACAGACTGCAAAGTGGCCTTACTTACTTGCAATGACAGGATGTAAAGCCTCGATCTTTGCTTGTTTTTCTTTTTTTTCTAGCGTTAATACAACGATACGTGGTAAAGCATATAATGATCACTCTATTTTAACATTATTTTAACGGTAGCACGTTGCAGTTGGTTCCAAGTGTGGTATGAACAAATAAGTCGCCTTGTCCTGGGAAGCACCACACAACCACACAACCACACAACTACACAACCACACAACCACAGAGTACCAGGTGGAAATATCAGAATAATTTTGCTGTTCCGTCTGGTGCGTGTAGGGATCCGGAGACCTCCACTGCTGACCAGACATTACGTTTTAGTCCTCAGGGGCGACAACAATTTATGATTCCTAATCGAGCATAACTGTGTCACGGGTAGAGTTTGTCACCCTCCACACAATAAACAAACTTTAATATACTAACGCGCCTAAGGGCAAATTCAAACCGAAATATATTACGCACAGTGAACAAAATACACGTATTGTATTTTGTTCACTGTGCGACCTCCGCCAAGTTTAGTCATAAATACTTTTTCGTGAGAAATTAAACGTACAAAAAGTTCAGATCAGCACCGCGATGTACAGATTATATCTACCCGTACCTATTGTTTACTCTTCATGATCGTCTGGCTCTGTGGACAGCGCCATCTATAGAGTTTGGGTTCGAATCTGAGCAGAGATAGTGCACTGTCAGTCATGTTGGACAACTATCAATATGTTAGTCCGAAGCAATTTGTAACATAGCCTACCAACAATTTCCGACTCACTCTTACAAACTCTACGACAGTCTTAAACGGGCTGTCATGGAAGATTGTGCTTGTGCTAAAATGTGTGTTTTCTAAATTTACTTTTTATTAATGTAATACAAAAGTGATTAATTTAAAAAATAATGAAGTTTTTGAATGTGAACAATATTGCTTCAGCGGACACGATCAAGTTATTTTCTAACCTATGATGTAGACATGCGAGTGCACAGGGTTGATACACTGATGTTGCGACAGGGGATAGTCTCTCATTGCATTACTACCAATGCCTATCCAATTATTGGATTTCTTATTTTCTTTTTATTATCATGATATGATGATCCTTCTCTTTTTTTATTGGCCGTGGTAGGTCATTGTCTAAGCGTTGGATTCCATTGTCACGGCACGCGAGAGATCGAGTTCGATCCCCGGTATTATTTTATTATATTAATCGCAGTTCGAAGCGCCGACATAACACGAGCTCGGCGGTTAAATAAATGATTTACATTACGTTTATTGCATGTTTATGAAAAAAGTAATTTAAAAATATTTTGAAGTTATAATTCGTCTACAATCCTCTCTAGAGAGGAAGGCGACGCGTTACATCACTTTATGGATAGTACCAAATACCTCCTCATTCCATAACTGTCATATCTCCGATAACATATCATATTTAACGAATGAATCATGTGCATGTTAGAGCTGCTCCGCATCTATAAACTAGCTGTAGTCTGAACAGGTTCATTGTCGTATTGATTAAAATAGTTTAGCGCTACTGTGTTTTGTGTAGTGAATGGAAGAAATCTTATTACTGGCGACGATACGTTCTACCTTAGTCCTCTGGTGATATTATATCAGCATGACAATTCCTTATCGAGGATAAAAGTTATTGAAGGTAACAATAGCTTGCCACCAGGTGAACTGTTTTTAGACATCCTAACTTAAATTCGAATATAATAGTAACTGGTAAAAACTTGGAACGGCCATGACAGTACAAATATCCCCAGTACTTGGATGAACAAGGAATAGGACTCAGACCAACTATTTAAGACCTGGATACAGCTTGCCCGAGTTTCATTTAATAAAATGGATAGAGTATAATGCTACAGGTTACGATTCTTGTCTTCCTCATCTGGTCTATCGTTGAGTAAGGTTGTGAACCTGGACTATGAAATAAAGCACCAGGGAATAAGCATTGCATAAGTTTGGTTAATGAAGTAAGAAACGAAACCGTGTTACATCTTGTCAATATAACCACAAAATTGACGCAAACCCTGAATAAACGCTAGATCGACTACCTCGGTAACATGTTCAAGCTGCATAGGAACACCTTGTCACAACTTTTTGGGATGGGCAAAGGTGAGGGTAGGAGGTTGTGCTGGATGTAAAAAGGTGGTTAAGTAATATCCAGGCCGGCAATATATACTTTCGAAATGCGAACAGCCAGCCTTCAAGAGTGATGGTACTTAAGAAGAAGGTAAAGGTCTTCGGTTGTAAGCAGTAATACCATTAAATAAAATCTTGACAAACATATCATATTTAATGTTGCCTAAAATATATTCGACGAGCTATGCAAGTTTGCTGGAAGTCTATGGATGCAGGAGGCCCAGGATCGAGCTGCATCTATGAGGGCCGTGTTCAGTGCTGGGCTGTAATGATGATGAAAGCTCTCCACAATTTATCACCCGAAAATGTGACAGGCATAACGATCCAAACTATCATATACTTACCACTTATCGCATTGAATGAATTGTTTATCAGTTTAGTCATGTTCGGATAAGCACAAAGTATATTATTATGTGAGAGTTATAAAAAAGAACAAAATTATAGGAAAATGATAACAATTGTACTGTCGTGGTAGCTCAGTGTCCAGGCGCTCGCGTTTGATTCCTGTTGCTGACTGCTATACCAGGCGCACGATGGTGAAGCTTTGCGGGGAAATTTGCATCTCTATGTGAGGTTGTAATAAAATATATCGAAGACATGTAAATTCCGCCATGCGGAGTGGAGCCGTGTGGAATACTCTAACACCCTCTCTAGAGGGGAAATCTGATGCCCCCTATATATAACTAGTCTGGCCATAAATACTGTTATATATTTCACATACATTTTTTCGTGTTTATTAAAAAATTCCAATATGGAATGGGGTGTTAAAGAAAATAGGATTGCAGTGATTCCTTGCACAAAGTACCCACTTTGTGGAGCCGTCGGTCATATTACAGACACTTCAAAAGCTTGGTATCAGACGTATGTTCGTATATCGTACTATCAACAGATACAACAACACTTCCTCTGTCGAAGACCAGAAAACATCAGGGTGGCCGCGTGCTGTTAGAACTACAAAGGCTGTTTATGCTGTTGAAGCCAGAATTCGACGAAACCCCATTAGGAAGCACAAAATCTTATCGCGAGAAATGAAGATTCCCACTAGGACTCGCGTATTATAAAACATTAAAACCTTAATCAATCTTTACAATTAAAGAGAGTGGATCGATCAAAACGCCTTCTGTCGCGATACGCAGATGAAAGGCACAGAAATATCCTATTTACCAATGAAAAAAATTTCACGATTGATGAACACTACAATAAGCAAAATGATAAAGTGTTCACAGTTCTAAAGAAGCTGCTCAAGCGGTCGGAAAGGTACAACGTGGTTATCATCCTGCTTCAGTGATGGTTTGGTGGAGCGTGTCTTATCAAGGAGTCACAAAACTACATTCATCTGAAAAAGGTGTGAAAACTTCAGCCAAAGTGTATCAAGCTACAGTCTTGGATCATGTGAAACCTGAGAGGTAATACACTTTTTAAAAATATACCGTGGACTTTCCAGCAGGACTCTGCACCTTGTCACAAGGCACGAACTACCCAAGCCGGACTTGAAACCAACGTACTGGACTTTATAAGAGCTGAAGACTGGACCTCATATAGCCCAGATTTCAAATTATGGTCAGTTTTATAGGACATGACCTGCTCTAAACGACACGGCGACATTGAGTCTCTTAAAAAATCTTTGGAGCAAGCAGTGGCGCGATTTCCAAAATCCATAGATTCGTGGCCAAACAGATTAAAGGCCACCTTTCCAATAGAATTTTTTTTTATATTTGCTGAGACTCATAAATATGTAGGTATCAATTTTAATAATATTGCATTACTTCATTAAAAAAAAATGCATTTTCATTTGTAACAGAACTTATGGCCGGACTAGGTATATAAATATATATATATATATATATATATATATTTATTTAATTGTGGTTACATTAATCCAAGGATTTTACATAGTTTTTTACAGATCCCATACTTAATCCTTTTTGATGCTATATCTCTTTCTACTTACATTTATTATATTGCGTTCAGAGTGACAAACGAGCTCACAGTTCATTTTATGTTAAGTAACGTCTAATTTAAAAAAAATAATTATATGTGATGACATCATCTGATAATAACTGTTCATCAACTTCACCAAAACTTTCTGAGAAAGAATGTATTTACTATCATTTTTCTCGCAAAAACAAGTTGGAATGCGATAATCAATTACTTAAAGGCGTGTTTATCTCTTGAAAAGATTTTTTAAAACGATTTTATCTTGATCGAGTGAATTCGTTCATCAATATAAAACGTTACACAACGCTCTCGTTTTGTACTAAAACGTGTAAAAAACTGTTATTTGAGTTTCCGTGGTTTAATAATTAGTTTTAAAAGTGTGTGATCCTTTTTTGTGATACAGTTTTGTACGTCATCAAGTAACTCGGTATATTTTAACGTAATTTGTAGCAATTTATTACGTGATTTAGTCTTGCCGTAGCAAAAAAGAATCGGCTCTACCGTCGATAGATCACGCTAACACAATAATACTTGATGCAACATAGCTGATAACGGTGTTGTGTTTCATATAGTTATACCAAGGGGCCCAGTTGTGGTGGTGAGGCATACCATCATAGTTCTGTCGAGAATAGTCGTGCAGAACCATCATGTACTGTGTGCTCATCTGTCTCCAGTATTGGAGCAGTTCATGTCAGACGGGTAGAGCTACGCTGCAGTGTGTGTTGTAGCTGCAGAATTAATGGTTCAGTTCGACCGAGGAAGGAATAGAAAACCGTGTATAATAATGCTGCTATTTGGTGAGTGAAGGGATCCGGAGACCTTTATTACTGGTACGAGGCATTCTATCTCAGTAATATGAAATAAAAAAAAAAGAAAGGCCACCCATAATTACAGTTTCTCCCCAGTAACAGCAACAGTTTTTTCTTCTAAAATTCTGGTAACGAGACATTCCATCCCAGTTCTCAGGGATGACGACGCATGTCCGACTGGAATGTCCGTGGAGGATGGATGTAGATATTTTGTCCCGCATTTTATCAATCCTAGTATTATAAAAGAAAACTCTATTACCATTTACCCATTTCACGCGTGAAAAACAACTGGAATCGATTATTTTATCAACGACTGATATAATATCAGTGGAGATGTTATATCTTCCGCAATACACGTAGCGTGAACGGAGAGATATAAGCGATAGTACTAATTGAAGTTAATTTAAAATACCACAAAGGGCGTTTCTAAGTCATTAAATGTGACAAAAACGACACTTCTGTCGCGGCCTACTTCTTGATTTGTAATTATTTAGAAAACACATTAAAAAAATAGTAATGTTTAAACGACAGACAGAAAGAGAGTATACCACATTTAAGCTAAAAACCCCCGTTAGTTAATAAGCCTTATTTTAAAAAGCATAAAATATTAACTTTCATTATTATAACCGTTCCATAGTCCATTGCTGAACACAGACCTCCCCCATAAATTGCCACTAAGCTCGATCCTTGGCCACGTGTATCCATCGTACTCCCGCAAATTTCCATAGATGGTCGCTCCAACTAGCGGAGTCTCGCCCTACACTGCGCCTGCCAGTTCGAGGTTGTCTCGCAAGAACCTCTCATTGTTTGTTCGATTCTATGAGATATACGGCAAGCCTATTGACAATAGACTTCAGCTTGCTAATATTTTGAACTATGTCAGTCACCCTCGTTCTATCCTGTCACGTACAGAAGCACCGAGCGTAGCCCACTCCATAGCTCGCTGGGTGACTTTGAGTTATATCATACAGCCAGTGGTGGAGGACCAGGTCTCTATACCTTAAATCATCACCGGCGACACGCATATTAACTTTACCATGCATATGTTGGGTGTCCCGTAAATCAGTGTGATCTTATCTAGACAATAGACTATCAAAAGACAAACGTTCGTTTCGTTCTAAAAGCTTGTCACTTTTACCCTATGTCCTGGAAATGAGGACAGTACACAAATTGAAAACGAGTAGATCTTGGATGCTAAAATGATTCACGTTATCTTTTCAAACCTGAGGTCCGGGATGGGATGTATATTTATGTTGAATTTACACTCACCATAACCAAGTAACCAGTGTTATTCTGGTATTAAAATATAATTTTTGTCCCCTTGACCACTGTTCTGGGAACCTCATAATCTTTGATATAAATCAGTGATAACTCAGCTCCAACCGGCAACCTTGCACCTTGCCGCCGTCAGCGCCGTCGCGTGACGAGGAGATAGCGCTTATCACCGTAATTAAACGACAAGGAGGCATCCGTTGCTCTCGCTCTATTCTTACGACAATTGCCTCTTTAACGATAGCCTGAATCAACGGCGAGACTGTTCACATTAGAGGTTGATATTTGTGCAGAAATCTAATCGAAGATATTAGAAGACGACTAAATTCAGACACGACATTGTTGCATGTCCGGCCTTGAGGACTTTTTTTTATATACTCTTACTGTCTTCTGAAAACATTTATTCCCTTTGAACTCTTTTTTATTTGACAAGTGTCATTTACAGTTTCATTGAGTTTTTAATAACTAAATAAGTTTTATTCAAGATGTACTCTTAAACTTTAAGAACAGTGGATCATCTTCACTAGGACCCTCAACGTACAGTGTGGAGTAAACATCAGCCTATCCATTGTCCACTGCTGAACTTAGGTCTCCCTTAAAGATTGCCATAGATGTTCATCTAGTGGAGAGAAGTCCTACACTGCACTGCTAGTCTAAAGTTGCCACTCGAGAATCATTCTACTCCATCAGTTTTGTAAGACTATAAGATATCCTTTTCAGTTTAGTAATTTTTGAGCGATATGCTTCACCCTCGGTTTACTGCGGATGTACCCTCTTGTACTGTAAATAAAATTAGAAATCAAACATACCTCTAGAATTCGTAACTGTAAAAGTATAAGATTGTGAACGAGTAACGATACAATTTACCTGATGATAAGGGATGACTGTGGGGCATATATCTACATCCATCAACGAAGATTCAAGACGCACTTGCGTTGACAACCCTGAGGGCTGATGCAGTGCCCGCTGTCTGCAAATGAGTCTCCGGATCCCTACACTCACGATACGAAACATGTACATCTCTAAACGTTGTTGAGAATATGGATTCATCCCTAATCTTATTATAGAAAAACGTTTTTCTGTAGCTCAATCATCACACCGCTGATGTGATAAGAGCTAAGGTGGGAGTGGAGTGCTGGTCACTGGATCTCTCTACTCGCCAAGAATACAGCCAGTCTGTAAGTGTGAATTATGCAATAGAGGCGAGAAAGAAGTCATAGAGCATCTTAATACCTGTATGTCTGGTGTATGTTTAAATATATGTATGAAAGAACATGTGTGTGTGTTTTGTAAATGTCTGTAATTTGTTATTCACAATAAAGATATAACGAACAATAGCACAATTACATTCGTGTAAACAGATGTAGAATGCACAAGTGGTTGAAGTGGTGAATTGTCACTGAAAGCACTTAAATAAATATAGCCAAGCTAATTCATTGCAAAATAAATTTAATGAAAGCAACAGTCTGAATTACCAGGACTCCCTTGTAGGTCTCAACATTATGACGAAAATTCGAGGGGACCCAGCAAAACGTGTTTAAAAATAAAACCTCTTGTATATATTTTCAGTAGTATAACTGGTAGGGACCACTTCCCCATTGGACCTCACCGTCCATTTCTTCAATTATAGTGCCGCTGTCGGTGCTCTAGAGGAGGTACAGTGGCGGGTGGGAATAGTGGGTTCTTTATCGACCGGGAAATAACCACGCGTCACAGAATAACGGCGTAGTATAATGCAAGCAAGCAAAGTAGCAGCATAGCGCTGTGGAGCTTCCTGCGGTGAGGGAAGCTTCCGGGAGTTCCGTTTCCTGTTAGAGAGAGTTCCCGGAAGAGATTTTAGTTGAAAAATCAGCTGCACCTTTGTACATACCTTTCCTATATATTACTTCCCTTATATAAAAAGCTTTGTGTATATAAAAGTTAAATAAATTAATAAATCTATAAAAACATCTATTTTGTAAATAAATTTCATCAATCTATATTATATATTGTAAGTCCGTATAAATATACAAGTGGAATAAAAAAACACCTGTTACGTAATTAGAGATGTTTTTGGGGGCGCAACGGACTCCCCCGTCCGAGCCGTTTGGAACAGGTGTATATATATAAACGCCATATGTTCTGTTTGATACCGCATGGAATGAAAGGTTCTTTGAGGGGGTGTGTGTAACAAATTGTATAAATCCTTCATTATATATATTTAGGTCATCCACGTGCTCAAGCCTCAGTAGACACTACAGTCAGGGAAACGGTGTTCTCATCAATCACCCGCGAAACAATAGTGTACATATCAATTCCATAAAAAAATAAAAAATATGACGTACAGTGTACGCACGATTTTACAGTTACAATTAAACGTAACAGTCAGCAGATATCGAACGGGTAAACCGCAAGCCACGCAGTTATTAAGCTGATAAGAATTTGATAAGCGCTCGTTGTAGAAACTGTGCAGAATAAACGTTCATGGTAAACATCGCGCGGACGACAATGGCCTGTATGTTCGTGTGTTCACTGTAACCAAATAATAATGACGATGTTTGAAGATAGCTGCCACGAGCTGTGTGTCCAAGCGCTTTAGTACCGGCCTTTTACAATACAACTACCTTAGCTATTCTAAAAGCGTGTCGTATGAAGTAACTGAAAGGTGATTACGCGACAGGTGATCAGGGCCGGGGCTCGCACCGTCTAGGATAGTGAAAGGAGGAAAGCAACACGAATTGGTCCCGGCTTATGGTAGCACAATGGATGCGGGGCCTCCCCTGGGATGTATATGCTCAGTGAACAGGGGCACTGGTTCATTCCGTAGGTAGATCCCGTAACCCAATGCTCTGAGGGTTGACACCGAGGGGGTTTTAGCGGATGCAAATCTCACATAGCCCAGTCTTCCAAAAAAAAAGGACATAGCATTTGTAAGAGATTTAAAACCACATTAATGAACTCGAACAAAAAACAAAATATATATTCCGGTAGAACAAAGCATCCTCTTTCAAACAAACTTAAACATTGTGCCCAACATTTAATGACATGCAGAATTTAAAGTTAAAAAAAACGGAAAGAACTTAGTTGTTTGTCGTCTATAATCGTTCTAATCTAGACCGAGGTATAACATGTTCTTATATTTAGTACCAAGTAAACAAAAGAGGACGTTCGAAGCTTACCGAATCTTTTAAAGCAGAAATCGATTTAAGGCATCAGAAATGAACTCACCATCTCCGTATCCAAGGTCTGGCTTCTAACTTTACATATTTTTTTTGTTTCAGCCAGATAATGCTTTAAGAACTGCACCAGGATTGTTCTTGTCAGCGTTCGGCACAACTTGGCGTATTATGTGAAGTCACTCATCAGAAGACATGGCGGAAAACGAGGGACCAGTCACCGTGGACAATTTACCCATATCCTTTCAAGTAAGTGTATAATGGTATATAATTAAGCCATATTCTAAATTAAATAATAATCAGGGACTATGGTAAACATTGAGGAACTCCATCGAATCAGGATCCTCCTATTCTTTGCCCCATGCTGTATTTGTGTTGATTACCTATGCCCTGGAGCCTATAATGGAGCTCCTTAGAAAAAGTTTATAGTTATAAGTTGGTTTGACCGGGTAAAAGCCTATCACCACCTCATAATGGTGAAATAACAGCATCACTACGCCGTGTTTCGTATTGAGTGTAGGTCATCTATATCTCAATCTTAAGTATACATACATCTTGAATTTTAGTTGAGGATGAATTGTTATGCACGGGCCGTCATGACTTACAATCATATGAACTGCGTGCTTGTTTGTGTAACCTAATATTAATAAAAAAGAAGAGAGATCAGTATATTCTGGATTTTCCGCCGTCAGTCGATCACCAGAACCTTATCCACCCAGTCGAGCACTAGTGAGCCAATAGATGAAGTGTAACCGCATGCAGGTCGATATTTGGAAACAGATGACTTCAAGCATAAATGGTATATTTAACTTCAGCAGACCGTGGAGCATAGCGGTTACCTGATGTTTCGTTAATCCCAGGTTCAATGATTAGCCGGGGAACAATATTTGTACATCTGATTGATTTTCAAGTTTGACTGTTTCTAAACGTTCTCAATCTTACTGCCGGTTGCATATAGAAATAGAGGAGGGAACGATGAGTTAGTGTATGACACTGTAATATATTCTGTGCAGTTAACTTCATCTCGTCATAACCAGAAGATATCGCCGTCATCAATTGGTAATTAGCTTTTTTTTTAACGATGCAAGAAGAAGGTAACTGAAGGTAAATAAACAGTAGAATATTGTATTTATGTTCTTTTGCACCTCATTTCTAATGAAAATCGAAAGAATTACAAAAGGTTGGTTACATAATAAATGTCGATTAAATTAATAATTATTAAATCATAGTACAAAAATCAAATTTGATGGAATTTAAACGTGTCCTAGGTTTTGACTTCAGTATTGATTTTGTGTGATTTATTCTTGTTATATTTTGGTATAACTCAATATATTTTTCTAAATATTTATACTTGATAGAACCACTCCGTAGCAATAAATTAGCTGTAGCTGTAACGAGGAAAGGGGAGTATTAAAACGTAAAAACATCTAAAGCTGGCCTTTCGGGTCTATCAAGTATTTATTTACCATTACTTATCGCGTAAGAAAAGTTTCATCAAATTTTAATTAAATTTTACTGTTATAGCTCAAGAAGTAGATTAACATTAGGTATGCCTTGAGTAACAAGTGACCTCACCAGGCCACGATTGGGCCCAACAACTCGAGATGTGTTGATCACTTACACTTCCGCCTAGATTAGAGCCTATTGGTTTATTTTTTACTTCATGTTTGTTAGAGAGGGACAGAACATAGAAACGATCATAAAAGCAAAGAGTAGGTCACAGTGAGTCAGAGGATACGTGTCCCGACTCCATTAACATGACATAGCGGTGAACTGCGGTACTTAATCCACGTTAATTAAACTTGACATTCATTACTCTCTGTCACCAATTAACGATTGATTGAATGATTATTTCTGTAGAGGTTTTGTCACCCAAGTACAGTTTGTAGTGTAGGAACCCCACTACACGTTGTTCCTAACTGCAGCATAAATGGGTCGGCCCGATCGGGGTGGGACCACTCCCTGGGACCACTCCCTCACGGAATACCAGTGCAACAACAAGTGTGTTTTGTTTGGCGTGTACGGGGCTCGGAGAACCAGTAAGTGTTGTGTGACGTACCAACTCAGTCTTCATGTGTTACGATGCATAGGCGTATTGAGTCCATGTTGAGGACGTGTGACGTGTAGTCGTGAAGGTTTCGTGGGCAGTAGTTAGCACATAACTATGACATTAACTATGTCCTCGTTTGTCACTGACATAAAATATGTGTCTATATGTGGCCCTTCTAACAATTGGCAAATAACATTAAATTAAAAAAAATATATAAAAGTACCCTACTAACGGTTTCGTCATACTCCGGATATAGTTAGTAATAGATACATATATATTTTCGAAATATTCACGGCGAGTCCTTTTATGATTCGTAAGGATTCAACCTGAGAAATATGCAATGCTGTTGATTTGTCCTCTACGCGTGAGCATGCAATGCATGTGGATCTTGAATTTAAAGGTTAATGTAGGTGGTAATTACAATAAAAGTTGACAACGATGTGGATACATGATGTACAAATTTTTTCGTACACACGTTACACAAGTTTGTGAATTTAAGAAAAAAAATATTATAAAAATATTATTATATATATATTATTAAATATATATATATATATATTATTAAATATATATATATATATATATTATTATATATATTAGGATGTTTCCTATTTTAACATTTTTTTTTCTAAACTTCACATACAATGCAATGGTTCATGCAATATACGCAGACAACTCGTGGCATCTAAATCCGTGGGATATATCTGAAAATAAATATACCTATGCGAGTTTTATTGTAACAAGAATGAAGCATTGTTTGCCTTACTCCAAGCTGAACGTACACCGCATTGTTCCGAGAGTTAATATAAATATTAAACTTATAATTTTATTTATTTTATTATATTCAGGAATACAACAGACTATTAAAAAAAATATTAAACTTTTCATGTTAGAACTGACTGAAGCACAGTATAAGCAAGTTAATAAAACCAAAGTTACACAGTTCGTACAGAAATAACATAAACTGTTACGTTACAGTAATGAAAAGGTATATTTTTAAAAGGCTGGTCCGCGAACACTACATAAAGACGTCTGATGCTAATTGATATGGTAAATACTCTTGTCATAGTTTATTATATGTTTAATTATGTTTATTATGTATTGCTTTATATGTAAATATATATATGTATATATATATACGTTTATGTTTATTAGTAGAATTATTTGTATTTCATTATTTTAAAATATTTTTGTATGTATGTGTGTGTGTATGTATGTATATATATATATATATATATATATACTTTTAAGTTTAAAACTATTTTTTTTCTTATTTACAATGTAAGCACTACACCTACCACAATGTCTCTCCACGCCACGGGTCGACTGGTAGAGAATGCCTTAAGGCATTAAGTCCGCCCTTTGTAAGGTGTAACCAATAAAGTTAAAAATATTGAAAAAATATATATATTAAAATTTATATGTCATTATATTTAAAACTATATATCACTATGCTAAAACGCAACCAGGCGACAGATGTGTCGCCTGTCGTCGTTGATTGCGAAACTTATTGTTGTAATTACCACCTACATTATCTTTAAATTCAAGATCCACATGCATTGCATGCTCACACGTAGAGGACTAATCAACAGCATTCCATATTTCTCAGGTTGAATCCTTACGAATCATAAAAGGACTCGACGTGAATATTTCGAAAATATATATGTATCTATTACTAACTATATCCGGAGTTCGACGATACCGTTAGTAGGGTACCTTTATTGTCTAAACTTCACACAGTGCAATCGTTCTATATAATAATATTATATATAATACTTATATTAATTATTTATATATATATATATATATATACACACATCCGTGGCATAAGCCGCAGGCCTCTAGACTGCGTTAGAAATAGATACCTAGACCTCGTGGGGCCAAGATTCCACGGGGACCCAAGAAACGCTGCCTGGATGTGGTGACAGCGGCACATGATGGAGAAACTACAATACATCCTTTAATAACACCTACCCCACACCATCTAAAACTGCACTTCATCTTGTAATAATACCTACCCCACACCATCTGAAACTTTGACACTACCACAAAATATATTAATAGATAGATAATAATTTGCTTCTGGCTGCGTTATAAATGGGTCCTCTCGACCGAATAAGGACCACGCCCTCACTTAATACCAGCGTTAAGAAGCAGCATATAGCTGCTGTGACTTTTGTCTGGTAAGCCTAGAGATCCGCAAAACCTTACTGCTGGTGACGAGGTTTATTCCATCCTAGTCGTTAGGGGTGATATTATCATTTCTTATCAATTATGAATGTGGGTGTCGTGGGTCGCAGGAATCACTTGCCCTCAGATGAACTATATGGGAGTATGTCACCCTTAATGCCGTTAAATAAATAACATTTAGTTGTATTATTTGTTTCATTATTTTGATGTAACTGATTTCTTTTTCATAAGATTAGGTGTGACAAACGAGCACACAGTTCACCTGCTGGTTATTGATGAGTAAAAGTTTTAGATGTTACTTTGTCACCCCTGAGCATTAAGATATAAAGTGGTAGAGCGAAGCATCAGCTTCTGTTGTTGCACGGATGGGCCGCTCGACCGGGGAGGTACCACCGCCTCACAGAACACTGGCGTAAAGTCGATGTGTCATACAGTGCTGCGCTTCGTCCGGTGACTCTGTGACTCCTCGATTCGGTTGTTCAGAGTTAGCAGTAGCCGTCTAATGATGTAATAGAAGTTGGACCGTTGTCGTCACAATTCACCACACTAATTCCTAACGTGGAGCTGCTAAAAATTCGTATGTAGAGTTTTACAGAGTAATTTCGCAAGTCTGTTCCGCTCCGCCTGGCTGCTCAGATTTGAGCGATAGGCGTGATGGTTGAGCATGATGTGGCATCAGGTGATAGATAATAACAGCTAATATATACAAATATATATATATATATATATATATATATATATATATGTATATGTGTATGCACTGTGTATGTATGCACTGCTCTCTAAAGAAGGTACTGAAAATCTGTCAGTCTCACAAGTCTTCGTAACATTTTTTTTTATACCTCTCAGACGTGCAGGCTTCCCCGCAGTGTGTTCGCGGTAAATATAACAGTGATAGAGCTACACTGCAGTTTGTTTGTATCTCCAGAATGAATGAGTTAGCTCGACCAGGGTAGGATCACGGCTTTACAGAATACCAGTGTAATGTTAGCAGCATAATGTTGCTGTGTGTTTGGTCTGGAGGCCTTTATTACTGGTGACATGCCATCCCATGCCCGTAATCGGAACGGAGATGTCGTGGGCCGCATGAATCATTTACAATCAGGAGAACTGTGTGCTTCTTTATACTCTCAATGTAATAAAAACAAAAATCACTCAAAATTGGATTTAACAATAGATGAAGAATATATAGATTGATGGTACAGACAGAACAGTGGAATTAGCAAACTGCAGTGTGCCTGTGATGGGTGGACTCGACCGGGGCAGGACCATTCTCTCTTAGAAAACCAGCTTAAAATAACAGCATAATGCTACTGATCTTTCTTTGCTGGTGACCGGACATTCCATTTCAGTCGTCAGGGGTTACAACCTATCTTCATTATGATCCCCTATAACGGGTAAACGCGCTATGGCCCGCCGGAACCACTTGCCAACTGTGTGCTCGAATTTCATCATCAAAATATCTAATAGTAGCTCAATGTCTTTCCTTTCATTAACTTCACGGTGAGTAAACAAACCAAATTCGATCCCCAACGGTGACCTCAACGAAATTGTTAATTGTTGATGGTGAAGGTGATAATGAAGAAACCTCATATCTACGAGTATATCTAAAACTTAACTAAACAAATATTTAGAAGTAGTGAAGACCGCTAATACGCAACTACGCCGCGTGACGAACGACGATATCCACTGCGCGGGATATATTATAGTGGTGGCGTAAACATTCAGGCAAACACAGAAATAGGTATAACTCTTATATCCTTTTTTTTACAACATTAGGGGTGACAAACGAGCACACCCAGTACGCCTAATGAGTAACATCTACATCCTTCGTTCACAAAGATTCAAATGTTCATCTGCTGCCTGCCCTTAGGACAGCGATGGAATTTCTCATCTTTAATTTGGTCCCCTGATCTTACATACCATACGAAACACAGCAGCTACTAAAGTATCTGCACCGTTGTTATACCAGTCTACAACTCCTTCCCTGGTCCTACATAATGCATGTTCAGATCGGAGGAAGGTTCAGATACAGTGCCTGAGACCCCCGTGTCCCATCCAGACCCGAAGGCCAACAGTTAGTGATGCACAATCAGTTTGAACATTACAAAAGCCGAGGACAATCGCGCAGGTGGGCGGTAATTGGAGCAGAGCGACTCCATAGCTACGCCGGAAGTGACGTCATTAACGTACCGTACACATGTTAATTTAACGTACAAGCTGTAGACCAAATGTTTTTTGTAAATTATATTTTTATTAGAGGATCCCGTATTACACTTTTGTATTTCTTTTTCCACTCAATGTACAATGTTTAACCTGCTTGATGCTGTATGTAACTACAATGTCTTTTTCCACTCAATGTACAATGTTTAACCTGCTTGATGCTGTATGTAACTACAATGTCTTTTTCCACTCAATGTACAATGTTTAACCTGCTTGATGCTGTAAGTAACTACAATTTCTTTTTCCACTCAATGTACAATGTTTAACCTGCTTGATGCTGTATGCTTAACTACAATGTCTTTTTTCCACTCAATGTACAATGTGTAACCTGCTTGATGCTGTATGTAACTACAATTTCTTTTTCCACTCAATGTGCAATGTTTAACCTGCTTGATGCTGTATGTAACTACAATTTCTTTTTCCTCTCAATGTACAATGTTTAGCCTGCTTGATGCTGTATGTAACTACAATTTCTTTTTCCTCTCAATGTACAATGTTTAACCTGCTTGATGCTGTATGTAACTACAATTTCTTTTTCCACTCAATGTACAATGATTAAACTGCTTGATGCTGTATGTAACTACAATGTCTTTTTCCACTCAATGTACAATGTTTAACCTGCTTGATGCTGTATGTAACTACAATGTCTTTTTCCACTCAATGTACAATGTTTAACCTGCTTGATGCTGTATGTAACTACAATTTCTTTTTCCACTCAATGTACAATGTTTAACCTGCTTGATGCTGTATGTAACTACAATGTCTTTTTCCACTCAATGTACAATGTTTAACCTGCTTGATGCTCTATGTAACTACAATGTCTTTTTCCACTCAATGTACAATGTTTAACCTGCTTGATGCTGTATGTAACTACAATTTCTTTTTCCACTCAATGTACAATGTTTAACCTGCTTGATGCTGTATGCTTAACTACAATGTCTTTTTCCACTCAATGTACAATGTTTAACCTGCTTGATGCTGTATGTAACTACAATTTCTTTTTCCACTCAATTTACAATGTTTAACCTGCTTGATGCTGTATGTAACTACAATTTCTTTTTCCACTCAATGTACAATGTTTAACCTGCTTGATGCTCTATGTAACTACAATGTCTTTTTCCACTCAATGTACAATGTTTAACCTGCTTGATGCTGTATGTAACTACAATTTCTTTTTCCACTCAATGTACAATGTTTAACCTGCTTGATGCTGTATGTAACTACAATGTCTTTTTCCACTCAATGTACAATGTTTAACCTGCTTGATGCTGTATGTAACTACAATTTTTCCACTCAATGTACAATGTTTAACCTGCTTGATGCTGTATATAACTACAATTTCTTTTTCCACTCAATGTACAATGTTTAACCTGCTTGATGCTGTATGTAACTACAATTTCTTTTTCCACTCAATGTACAATGTTTAACCTGCTTGATGCTGTATGTAACTACAATGTCTTTTTCCACTCAATGTACAATGTTTAACCTGCTTGATGCTCTATGTAACTACAATTTCTTTTTCCACTCAATGTACAATGTTTAACCTGCTTGATGCTGTATGTAACTTCTAATGTCTTTTTCCACTCAATGTACAATGTTTAACCTGCTTGATGCTGTAATGTAACTACAATGTTCTTTTTCCACTCAATGTACAATGTTTAGCCTGCTTGATGCTGTATGTAACTACAATGTCTTTTTCCACTCAATGTACAATGTTTAACCTGCTTGATGCTGTATGTAACTACAATTTCTTTTTCCACTCAATGTACAATGTTTAACCTGCTTGATGCTGTATGTAACTACAATGTCTTTTTCCACTCAATGTACAATGTTTAACCTGCTTGATGCTGTATGTAACTACAATTTCTTTTTCCACTCAATGTACAATGTTTAACCTGCTTGATGCTGTATGTAACTACAATGTCTTTTTCCACTCAATGTACAATGTTTAACCTGCTTGATGCTGTATAGAACTACAATTTGTTTTAATTAATCTCATATTGCACATATGTACATACACACTCGATTCCTTTTTTGTTTTGTTCTACGTAATGAAATTGTTCGTCTATTGTGGCTTATACAGAGTTTATGACTCGAAACGTGAAGGAAGCAGCTCAGCTATAGAACTTATTTAGTTTTGAATGACAATCGAGGATAATTCTCCCGATGGTGAGTGGCTCCTGCTGTCCATGCCACGATACGAAATCATAATGAAGGTGCGTTCTTCGTGATTTAAAGTTGAGTGGAGACCATTTTGGTGTACTTAACTGTATGTTGTTATGTTGTTTTATATGTACCAAATAAATGTTTTTCTTTCTTTTTTGGTCATCTCCTAAGACAAAGATAAAATGAATAATTCTTTATGCATCTTTAGGTGATAAACTAGCACGACATTTCATCTGATGTTAATTAACTCCTGCTGACCATGACTCCCACAGCATCCATCTTCGTGACATATAACTACGACAGAGAATCATAATGAGGATGCACTTTCACTTCTGAAGAATAATGTACAGTTAATCTGTTATTTAAGACACTAGGCGACAAATCGGCACATCTGATTGTGTGTGATATTCCATGGACCATAAAAATCACATTATACACGAACAAAGATTTTCTTATTACATATTATAATATTAGGGCTGGCAAACAAGCACGTGGTTCAAGAACCTTCGTACCACGATCGAGTCGACCTTGTTGGAACCCTATCGCGGTTAGGAATAAATCTCATCAGCTAAACTATGGCAACATTCATCGAGGCTAGTTTTTAAAAGTTCTTTCAAAATTATTCTATTGTTGAAACAAAATCAATAAACGCAAGCCTACAATAACATCTCTTAAACTGTAAGCCCGGCCCTAAAATATATGTATCTTTATTTTTATTGTTAACTTTAAATAATTATTGTTCAGTACATAAACACACAGTTTTAGTTTTATATTTACACATTTATTGTATAAGTTTTCCATTTTACATTTTATATTCACGCTCCTTGTCCTGGTCTGCGTGCGGAAGAGAATGGGGTGGACTGGAACGCGGCACTGTGTGACCTTCATACAGTATACGCTCAGACTTCATTTATTGGATTTTCTTATGCGTTAGACAAAAGATCTTTTTTTTTAAATGCATTTATCTATATAGTTTTTCTTTGATGGCAATAAACCTGTATTATTATTATTAAAATTAAAATTTGGAACTGAAAAAACTTAAAACTGAACTGGAATGTCACAACCAGTACTAATAAGTTTGCTGTGTGGTAATAAGTAATGTATTGTTAAACTGTATTTGAACCATATCTGCACATTAACGACATTTTGGTAACGCACCTGGAACTATCTGTTCAGGGGTCACTCAACCTTAATGAGTTGTTTTCAACAATTCGTATGTTTGTTATCTGTGAACTAGAAAACTACAAACTTAATGTTAATGCGATATAAGATATACGAGTATAATACTAAGATATAGTTTATTGCACTGTGACGTCATGCTCTAAGTGTGCGAAAGTATGTTATTTGTTGTAAGAGCTGCGGTAACTAAGTGTCCTTAGTAACCTTGTGCTCAGCAGGAAGGAAAATATCGTGAGGAAAACCTGCGCAGTGGAGCCGCGTGGCGGTCTGCGCTCCAACACCCTCGGCAAGGAGCCGATTGCCAAGCAGTGGGATTTATATTTATAGGCTGTCACTTTACTTTTTATTTTGTTAAGTCATGGGCGGGCGAGGTATTGTATAATATGATCGGTAGATAGCTGACACACACTTTTTACAGGATGGCCATTACAATGGGCATTTAATAATAATCTGTTAAATAGAAAGATGAGTGATAACAATCACCAAGGCCTGTCCACAGTCCACTGCTGAACTTAGCCCCCCATCTGTGGAGGGGGGGGGGCACAGATCGCCACAAGGCATGGTCCTGAGCCACCTGCATCCATCGACTTCGTGCAAACTATCACAGGTCGTCGCTCCGTCTAGTGAGGGTCATTCTTTACTGCGCTTGCCAGACCAAGGTCACCACTCAAGTACCGTTCTTCCCCATCAGTTTACGGTTCTTCGCTATATGGCCAGCCCATTGCCACTTTCTGCTAATCTATTGAGTTATATCGGTCACTCTCGTTCTACTGCGGATGTCTACTTTGCGTATTCTGTCATGCAGAGCAACACCGAGCGTAGCCCGCTGCAGAACTCGCGATTTATCACAAAAACTATTTTTTTTTTATATAACAATGACCCTGCATACGCAAAAGGGTTATTTTAATTTGGAGTGTGCGTGACAGCGGTTCACGCTTCTACATCCAACCGCAACAAAGATGCAACATTGTAATCCGTTGTCATCCCTAAGGGGTAAGATGAAATGAGTTATAAGACCCTTCAGATCCCTGCACTCATCAGACGAAACACAGTCGTGTTATGATTCTATTTCACTCTATTCTGTAAGGACTACTAGCAGGTAGTAACAAACTATAGAGTTGCTCTGTCATGATTAAACATTTCCTTTAAAGAATGCATTATGATTTGTCATGGGGCCATGAACCATTTACCATCAAATAAAATGTGTGCTCGTTTGTTACTCTCAATTTAATAAAAAAAACGACAATAATCCAATGTCGCACCAACCTACGACGTATCTCGACAAACTCAATCCTTGGGAGCTTCAGCTCATTAGAAGTTCAGTTCAGTTCTCTTGATAAGTGATGACACGACATGACATCTGAATCCATTCTCAACAAAGATTCAAGATGCACAAGCGTCGTCTGCGAGGAATTAATCTAAGTCATGCTATCCAGCTAGAAAGAAGCTGGAACATGCCTTTAGTGGAAGCATCTAGTCACTAAATATGATGATTACACAAAGCAAATGTTTCTCCATGTATGATTGAATATTTAAGATTCATTATAACCGATGCCCGCGTTATGTGATCCGTCACGATTGTAACGCGCGATCACGCAGTGAAAGTGCGACAAAAGAAGTGAAGAAAGTGACGGGGGACCATAGGTGTACCGCATTTGCTCGGACATGTCGGCTCGCGTTAGACTGACGTAACGTCACCGTGACATTTATTATGAAGTGAAAATTGTTACATAACTTTTTTATTCATGCGACAAAGGAACTGTTCATCCATATACAAGGTTCTACCTTGACTTCAAGAGGGAGTCGGCACTCACTGAGCTAGTGCTCTTTTCTATCTTCGCATATCTTCGTATCTACAGCATCATAACTTAACACCAGGTTGGATTGAATAAGCACTGATTGGTGTTTTGAAAATAAACTTTAAATTTATTAAAAATAATTATCAGATTTATTGCGTTTATTTTAACTTCTTTATCACGATATTAATTTAATGGATATAATGTTGCTTAGATACGTAGATGTTAAGATACTAAACTTGTATACACGTGTTGTATGCAACGCAAATCATTAAGATTTAGTTAATATAAACGTAAAGTGTAAAGTGTAAATTGATATTGTTGATGTGCATCTCTATTCTCAATAATGTTATAATTTCACAAGTCGGTCACCTCGAGCGCCAGGACCAAATATTTAGTGTTGTTCTGCTTTCACTAGGTTGATATCGAGGACGTCGGTGGTTGTGTTGTGTGAATTCAACAAATGTATTACATATATTTTTTTATTACGTTTTAAGGTGAAGTATTTGGGGCAGAGCGACGCCAGAGGGCTGTGGGGCATCAAGCATACGAGGAAACCAGTGGATCTGATGGTCGCCGCTGCCAAAGCCTTGCCCCCAGGTGAATTGCACAGTATATTGACTCCTCTCTACCTCCGCTCTACATCCTTTAATATGCACTGTTCCATTCTTGGCATTGTAAATACCGCAACATCCCCACATTGCATCTGCGTCAACCACGTGGCGTACTGGTTAGAGTACCTGGCTTCTGGGTCGCGGGTCCTGAGTTCCATACCCAGTAGAAGAACAATAATATATAACAATTTAAAAACCAAATGTTCTGCATATATCAAATTTGTGGACAACGCTTCTGGGTGTGTTGTATATAAATCCTGTGTCTTTGAAACTGCGTTTGAAGCTTCTTACCGATGTTTTAGAACATTCATTACACCGGATTAAGGGGGCGACGATTGCTTACGAAGTACTTTATCTTGCAAAGTTAATGTCATGTCGTAATAACCAGAATGTCGCCGTAGTTGATATCGACCAGGAGAACATCCTGAGAAACAAGGCAAAAAAAACGTATATTTATACAAATTTATCTAATATCATATATAAACAGAACTCCAACCCTTCCCAGGTCAGATTTTACCAATAGTCAAACTAATGATCACTGTCGACGGGGTCCACCTGGAGACGGTCAACCACGGCACCAAGAGGGATGAGTTCGAGCATATGGCGGTGTTTTTCAACATCGAGTCAATCTCCTACGGCGTCCAGGACCTGGTCTACACGAGGGTCTTCTCCATGATCATCGTGAAGGACAATGCTGACGTGAAGGGCTTGAATCCTTTCGAGTGTCACGCCTTCGTCTGTGAATCCAGGTACGTGTCTAAGGTATTGGCAATTATTCCAAGAACCAGTTTTTATGTTATGGGTGACAAACGAGCACAGTTTCAGTAGTGGCTGCAAACTGCAGTGTAGCTCGACCGGGGTAGGATTACTCCCTCACAGAATACCAGCGTGAAATAGCAACGTAATGCTGATGTTTTGTCTGGTGAGTGTAGGGATCCGGAGACCCTTATTACTGATGACGAATCAATCCATCTCAGTCCTCAAGGGTGACAACGCGTCTGCATTATGATTCCTTGTCAAGGATGAATGTAGATGTCATGGGCTGCACGAAACACTTGTCGTCAGGTGAACTGTGTGGTCGTATGTTACTCTCAATTTAATAAAAAACGACAATAATTCAATGTCGGACCAACCTACGATGTATCTCGACAAACTCAATCCTTGGGAGCTTCAGCTCATTAGAAGTTCAGTTCAGTTCTCTTGATAAGTGATGACACGCATGACATCTGAATCCATTCTCAACAAAGTTATAATTTCACAAGTCGGTCACCTCGAGCGCCAGGACCAAATATTTAGTGTTGTTCTGCTTTCACTAGGTTGATATCGAGGACGTCGGTGGGTGTGTTGTGTGAATTCAACAAATGTATAACATATATATATTTTTATAACGTTTTAAGGTGAAGTATTTGGGGCAGAGCGACGCCAGAGGGCTGTGGGGCATCAAGCATACGAGGAAACCCGTGGATCTGATGGTCGCCGCTGCCAAAGCCTTGCCCCCAGGTGAATTGCACAGTATATTGACTCCTACTTCTCTACCTCCGCTCTACATCCTTTAATATGCACTGTTCCATTGTTGGCATTGTAAATACCGCAACATCCCCACATTGCATCTGCGTCAACCACGTGGCGTACTGGTTAGAGTACCTGGCTTCTGGGTCGCGGGTCCTGAGTTCCATACCCAGTAGAAGAACAATAATATATAACAATTTAAAAACCAAATGTTCTGCATATATCAAATTTGTGGACAACGCTTCTGGGTGTGTTGTATATAAATCCTGTGTCTTTGAAACTGCGTTTGAAGCTTCTTACCGATGTTTTAGCACATTCATTACACCGGATTAAGGGGGCGACGATTGCTTACGAAGTACTATATCTTGCAAAGTTAATGTCATGTCGTAATAACCAGAATGTCGCCGTAGTTGATATCGACCAGGAGAGCATCCTGAGAAACAAGGCAAAAAAAACGTATATTTATACAAATTTATCTAATATCATATATAAACAGAACTCCAACCCTTCCCAGGTCAGATTTTACCAATAGTCAAACTAATGATCACTGTCGACGGGGTCCACCTGGAGACGGTCAACCATGGCACCAAGAGGGATGAGTTCGAGCATATGGCGGTGTTTTTCAACATCGAGTCAATCTCCTACGGCGTCCAGGACCTGGTCTACACGAGGGTCTTCTCCATGATCATCGTGAAGGACAATGCTGACGTGAAGGGCTTGAATCCTTTCGAGTGTCACGCCTTCGTCTGTGAATCCAGGTACGTGTCTAAGGTATTGGCAATTATTCCAAGAACCAGTTTTTTATGTTATGGGTGACAAACGAGCACAGTTTCAGTAGTGGCTGCAAACTGCAGTGTAGCTCGACCGGGGTAGGATTACTCCCTCACAGAATACCAGCGTGAAATAGCAACGTAATGCTGATGTTTTGTCTGGTGAGTGTAGGGATCCGGAGACCCTTATTACTGATGACGAATCAATCCATCTCAGTCCTCAAGGGTGACAACGCGTCTGCATTATGATTCCTTGTCAAGGATGAATGTAGATGTCATGGGCTGCACGAAACACTTGTCGTCAGGTGAACTGTGTGGTCGTATGTTACTCTCAATGTAATTGTGAAACCCCCAGGGTAGTACTGCGTTACTTTGCTTTCTGTCTAAAGAGACAGAAGGGCAGGGACGTGAAGCTCAAGCTTGGAGACGTTCACGACAGTGTTAGTAATGTTAATATGAATTCTATCTTTCTTTAAATAATATTTATTAGAGAGAAATTTTGATCAATGATTTTTGCACCGTTGCTAACACGGAGATCAAGTGGTTTTCACTGATATTGATGTATCTTGATAGTAGATAGACATTACAACAGTGTGATACTTCTTCTTGATGTGCACCTTATCTGCCGTCAAACCTGATGAGCGAATGGAACTGGAATTTCTAAACGAGATAATTTGATTGACATATCAGTAAAATATGTTACAGTTTTGATTTTCTCACGGGTCACTTCAATATCTTATCCATCTTGTTGACGGATTTTTATCTCGAAGTCTAATTGAACAATTGTTGTCCTACAATCTTGTAATTTTTTTCTTGAGCAGAAAAGAAGTCGACCAGAGACAGAGCCTTCCTTCACATTCAAGCTAAAAAGAAGGTTAACTTCTAGTTGCACTGTCTACCACATTTTAGCGTTGGCAGCGCATCTGCAACTCCTGTGGTGTTGCAGATGCCCATGAGCGGCGGTGATCACTTACCGCCAGGCGATGATTGCTCGTGCCACCTATTCGATAATAAAAATGTTGAAGTAACAACAATACTCTAGGAATATATTCTTTTTTCCAGGAACGCAGCGAGACGACTCACCTACTCACTAGCAGCGGCCTTCCAAGACTATTCTAGAAGAGTGAAAGAAATGCAAAGTGCACCAGGTAATAACTTTTCTAATACTCACGTCGATAACCGCATACGGGGTAGGAACTCTTAGCTTATATCGAAACTTTACTCCTCAGGAATGAGTTGGAATATCTCGTTACCCGCAGTCAGATTGTGTCAGTGACCAGAAAACCAACATTTTGTGATAACCAAATATTGTTCTTCGACCGGGAGTCCAACCCACAACGCAGCTAGGTACTGTAACGACTACACCAAACGGCCGTGGGAACGTTATTACTGTCAATGTCAATACCACTGTATGAATCTAAGAAATAATCTGTAAAGCGACTTGACTGTTGTTAGCGTATGCGGTATGCTCAGGACTTGATAACAAGGATTCCTTTCATCTTTTCCAGAACTTGACGAGAGGCCGCCCAGCCTCAGGAAGCGGTTCGCGATAGACCTAAGGACTCCCGAGGAGATCGAGGCCGACTTTGAAACGGAGGCCTGACTTACCAAAGAAGTCTTCGCATTCCTTATATAAGATATATTTGGAAACTAACCTATTTTAGTATTAACTATTTTATGTTAGTATTTACCTTAGTATGTTGGGGCTAGGAAATTCAAATTGGTTTTGAGTTCCAATAGAAATGGAAAAAAAATAAGTGTAATATATTTCAAATGGTTCATAATTTATTAGCAATTTAATGTTATGAGTACCAATTTTTCTACATATAGTATATTGCAGATATAACTTATCAATGGGAACAAACCAATTGAACCATTATATATAAATATACGACATATAAATGGACTGAGCGTTATACGCTAAATATATGCAACAAATATTTGGTTACATTCATCTGCAGAGGTAATGGATTCGTATCTTGACCGATTTATTTAAACTGTCCTAGAGCAATGTTGCACATTTTGTCTAGCTGCGTCATGACTTGATTTTTTTATAATACTAGGGGTGACAAACAAGCACATGCTGCATCTGTTGCACACCATCATCCATCCTCTAAAAAGATTCAAGACGCAACGCATACGCATGCATGCATCTCTATATGCATTTTTTTATCGATATTACCACGGAGAGTTTTCTAAGGAGTTGTTCGGATTAATTCCAGCCGCTGAGATTAAAGATCGTACATCACGATAGAATTCAAAGTATCATCCTCATGATCTCCATGGTTGGCAATCCGTTACTGTACGCCGCGAAATAACCTAACTACTCTGAGTAATCAGCTGTCGCCGACGGTGTTTCCGAACCGATACCACTTAGGGACCTTCAACAAAAGAGCCTCCTTAAAGGCCGGAAATGCATTTGCGACTCTGGTGTTGTGGATGTCCATGGGCGGCGGTGATCACTTACCATCGGGTGGGCTACTTGCTCGCATGCCACCTATTCTAAAAAATAACAAACAAAACCCCTGAGGCTTGAGACAGAATGTCTCGTTACCAGTAATTGAGTCTCAGGTTCCCTACTTACTTTTCACTCGTCTAGCTACGAATCGGCTGCATCGTAGCTCGCGCTAGTAACTGGATACGGGCTAAAAAGATCTATAGCCCCAGTGAACTGTCGCCCTTACTTCTTGTACATAAATATATAAATCATTCGAAGCCACAATGACCTAATGGTATAGAGTACGGTCAGCGTAACATAATATCGTAGATTCGAATCCACCATTCGACTATTGTGGATGTAATATAAAAGTTAATATTACACAACAGGTTTACGTCGTTTGCTCGAAAGTATCGAGTGCCCTATGCCTACACCTATCGGCGGAAAATAATAATACATCTCACACATATCTTAACAACATATCTCTGAACCTAGCTCTAGCATCTAGCATGATAATATAAGTTGATATCAATCACTAAGTCATCTCATTTACTGGGATACAAAGTATCCTATATATTAATCCAATTTATCAACTATCTGTGTGCTAAATTTAATTTAAACCCGTTAAGCGTGATTGAGTAACGAACGTACAACATATATATAAAAAAACATACAATACATCATTTAAACCCACATCCAAATTGGTATACAGATATATGATATAAGATATTAAAACCGTGCTTTTACCACAGCCATTGTAGTAAAAATAAGGTTTTATTATATGTTTTGATTTTTAAATACTTCTTTTTACACTTTTCACGTTCATAAAATATTTTAAATACTATTTATAGCTAAAACAAGAACTTGGTCAGCTATTGTAAATAGCACAGACTAAAAAATCCAAACAAACTAATGTCGACCCAGATCACCGCCTTAATCTCTTACTAAAATATTATGGAGCTATATTAATTACTATTCATAGCGGCGTGTTGCAGTTCTAGAAGCAGCAATGATGGGTCAGCACAAAAGGGATCACGCCGTCACTACCGTGAATTAGAAGCGTGGCGATGCTGAGTTTATAATGGAGGATTCAGGGACCCCATGGGTTGGAATGCTTAGTTTACAAATATCTTGGCATTCCACCCTGCTAACAGTTGAGCACACCAACATCTTGAATCTTTGTTGAGGATGGATGTAGATGTCGTGGAATGCGATCGAGGAACCGCAGTGCCAGTAAACAAATGCTTAAGGGTACGGTCAGCGAAACTTAAAGTAGTAGGTTCGAACTCCCCATCCAACTCTTGTCGAGAACCATCTCCTAGCATTTTAAAATTAGTTGTACTGGTTAACGCTAATTTTAGTAACCTTAAGCACTGCTAGTATTCTTTAAAAAGAAATATCATCACATACCATCAGGTAAGAGGTGTGCTTGTTTGTCACCCCTAATGTTACAAAAGCTTATATTTATATTTATGATAGATACACTATCGAAGCTTTTCAAGACCAAAGGTTGCTGACAGTAATGAGTATTGACGTTACTAATGTGATTTTTAGTATTTTTTAAATATAATATAAATATAGAGTGATGCTAAATTGGGTGCTTACTGTGTTATAAATAAGTAATTGCTAAGTTGTCGGGTTTTTCGTGAGAAATAAGTAATAAATTAAGCTTCCTTTTCGCTTACTATAAGACGATAGTATTCACTTTTAATGTTATAATGAATACGTGTTGAGTGTTAGAGCCACCTAGTTTACATCCAGCATGAAGGTCCGCTCAACGGGGAAAGCCAGGTCCTCACATAATAACAAGCATAATGCTGCTGTTTCGTCTGGTGGAGGTAGGGATAAATCTTCTTACCGGCGACTAGGCATCTAAATCTTCAGGGTTGATATCGCAGCGGAATTATGATTCCTTATCGAGATTTAGGTCAGTGGTGTGCTGTTTTGTCACCCTCGACACAATAAAAGACACGATTATCCACACTTTGTCCACAAATCAGCTGAACTGAAAGCTCACGGCTGGTCATATTCCATCATTTATATACCTTTTAACATCGGCCCCTGGCAACGAGGGCACTAGACGGTGATAAACACTGAATTATTTGTATATAGTTGTATGATATGGACCCGTCATTTATTCATGATAATGAATTGGCAACTAAGTTATTTCCGTCTTTTGTTTTTTCTTAAAGTATGTTTTCAAATAAAATTAAAAAAAATAATGTATTCTGTCTTGTTGTTTTTTACATCTTTGTCCCACGGTACAACATCATCAACATCAACTCTAAAAATTCATCTAACCAAGATCTCATTACTGCATCTGAAAGAGATCAAAAGAGGTGGATGATAAATGAACTCAAAACATCCCGATACAAATAATCTTAAACGTTATGCCAAAAACATTTAATGACATGCGGAATATAAAATTAAAAAAACGGAAAGAACTAAGTTGCCAACCTAATAGTTTGTCATATTTATTGTTAAAATTATGTTGTTTGGGATTAAGTTGATGTTAGGGTAGTTTTGTGAATATTGTGATACCATTAAAGCCAGAGAGAGACAATATCGTGTCAATTTTATTTAAAGTTCCTCAATCAGTGCCTGGCATTCGGCCGTTTATTAATTGTAAAATATTTGATGTAACAAAAATGATGATATTTTTTGGGCGATTATAAATATTAAGTTTCGTCATCATCGTTTCAGCCCATCCCTAGTCCTCTGCACATGATGAACATAAACTTCCCCCAATCATTGCCATAGAACACAGCCCTGACCATCTGCATCCATCCACTTCAGGCCTGCGTGGTCTGTTTGGTCATATTGGCCATATGCGGTGCTACTCCAAAACCTTTTTTTCCCATCGGTTATTGGGTTAAAAGACTGCAATTACAAAACTAAACCACATAGGAGCGTGTTACGTATAATTAAAAAAATAATAATATTCCAATCCTTTAATTTCCTTCAACAGCCTTAAAACAAAAATGAATTCCTTTCTTGTTCTATCCACTTCCGTTCTATGATTTTGTACATAGATTAAAACATTATCTTCTATGCCCTTCTTCGCACTGTCTTCTATGAGTCCGAACAGTCTAGACGCTGCTACGTGCAAGAGAAGCCTAAGTGATACGTCTCTGTTAACTGGAGATAAATATAGATCTTTCAAGTCATGGAACCAACTTTGGTCGTTGAATTTAGTGACTGTTGCAATTTGTTTTATTGCATCGTGTAGCTAAAAATAATATGTAATTAATATTTTAGTATGATATTAGACAGTACGGGGGTGATCGACATAGCTGCAAACTGCGACGTCAGCAAACTGAAGTAGCAATGGGCTCACCATATAGCTCGTAGAATTGATAACCGATGGGGAAGAAAGGTTCCTGAGTGGCAACCTCGGAGAGATAGGGGCAAACGAGCAAGCAGCCCACCCGATGGTAAGAGATCACCGCCGCCCATGGACATCCGCAACACCAGAGGAGTCTCAAGTGCGTTGCCGACCTTTAAGAAAGATGTAGGCTCTTTTCTTGAAGGTCCCTTAGTTCGGAAGAAGGTTCGGAAACACAGCTGGCGACAACTGATTCCACAAAGTAGTTCGTGGCAGTAAATTTCTCCTGAAGCACACAGTGGTGGGTAGAGCGTATAGGACGAAGATATGAGACCAGATGGAGCGACGACCTAAGCGGGTAGTCATTGGATATATGAAAGAAAAATAGGCTTTTAAAAAATTAAAGAAAACAGAACTTAAAAGAACTTAATTACAAACATATTAAATAGCCATTAACATATTATTAAGAAATTACTCGCTTCAGTTAAATCTAGGAGGTGTAGATTTATAAAAGAACTAAGAGCATATGAAACGGGTTTAAAACGTATCAGGTCCTGTGTATACTTACCTCGATCAAACTGTCCTGGAGATCTGTCAAGAAATCTTCAAATTCAAGCATCAAGTCTTCACTCATATTAATGTTTAGTTCTTGCATTTCTTTTATATATTTATATATTTTACTCCAAGTCTGTAAAGGACTAACTACATTGACTCCCGATTTATTATTTGTGATTTTTGGCTTAATCGTTTTTCTTAAAATATCCTTTTCCATAAGATTGTTTCTGCTTCGATGATCTTTATTTTCTTCAAGGGATATATTAGAGGATTGGAATACATAAAGAATGTACTTAATAAGTTCAAAATCTGAAAAATGAACTTGTTCATGGGCTTGTAAATCATTTCTGTAACATAAAATCATTATTTAACCATCATGTTGTGAATCTAAGAGGGCTCGTGCATAAAGTTTGCCTGATGGATTATTCCGGTCCATAAACACCTTTATTTATCCATAACAAAGATTGCAATGTATCCCCCTTAGGACAGAGATGGAACGCCTCTTTATCAGTAACAGGTACTCCGCTTCCTTTCATCCACCATCCACCATATGCTGTTTCGCAATGGTATTCCGCAAGGACGTGGTTCTTCCCCATTGACCCATCCATGTTGCAGCAAGGAGTTAGTTTCTGCAATACAACCACTATCAACACAGTGCATTAAACTTGCACAAAACACCACTATTTTTAGTAAAATTATTCCGATTTATATATTTAATAAATATACTATATATGTCGCATACAAGAATAAAATAGCAAAACTAAAGTTGATTATTTTTTGTAAGAAGATTTCCTCACACGCGCTTCGTCAAACATTGTCAGCATACATGAAAGTGCTTTTATTTCCTAATGTGTTCTCTTTTGATAACGGTAATGACACTCTAAAGTCGATCAAAGCGCTGTCGAGAACCTTTTTTTAGATGCAACTCACGGAATCTTTAGTGGAGAGACTTACTCCGTGAGTCTACTACTTACGTTAAATCAAGCAATTTATGTATTGCCGATTGTGTATCCACCGTGCTGCCCAACCAATCATATAGTAGGAGCCCTTTATTATCATATTCAATCATATCCTTCAACACGTCTAAGCAAGCATTTAGATAGTCGTCGAATGTATTGCCCTCAGGCTTTTTTACTTTTTTGAAAATAACATTGACTTTGTTACGGTCCTCGAGCGCTAGATCAATTTTTAATATGTTATCTGGCTTAAGCGGTATTTGAAGACGTTTCTCGTATTCAACATTTCCTTTCGTTTGTTTGACATTTATAATACTTTTAACTTTTTCAGTGGTCTCTGTATCCTGTATCACAGTTTGTTTATGAAATACGTTTTCAGTTAAAGTTTTTGTCTTTTTCGACCGATCGACCGCAGGCAGTTCTTCCGAATTCGTCCTGCTGAAGTAATAATCTGCTGCTATATTTTTGGCACTAGAATCATATGTTCCGCTATCCTTCATTTCTCGTCCCGGTATGAATATAACAAAAGTCTCATCATGCTCTCTTAACATTTGGTCAGTTATTTTATTTCTTTTTATCAGATTAGAATTTATTTTCCTCAAGGTACTACTATACGTATTCATTGGTTTAGATTTGGCGCTATATTTTTTGGTAAACAGTGTTTTCCGAATATCTCCTATGGTAGTTTTTAAATTATATGGTTCTATACTTGCATTAGGGTCTATTACATCTTCTGAACGATCTTTCCAAATTACATGCTTAGAAAATAAAGTTTGCGGCTTTCTGTTAAAATCGTTATTCAAGACTTCAGGAGCATCATTAGCTCTACCTAGGTAATAATCCATATCTAAATAATCATTAGGGTTGATTCCCGAAATTTTCCCTTTCAGAACTGGTACCAAGTTGCTGTGTTGAGCTATATTTAGCGGTTTGTAATTTCCGTAGTGTTTTGAGTAAAGTTTAAAGTTTCTTTGACCATTTGCTTTTTTTTTATTTGAATAACTTTTAAAATTATTTGATAAAATATTTAGTTCATTGAATTTGTTAACTTCTTTTGTGTCACGATAAATATTTTCTTTCATTTTCATTGGTTTATCTTTTTCCTCAAAGTTAGGACCAAAATGATTATGAGGATTATAAAAAACTTGATCAGGAGCATAATTGTACACAGGAACGTAATGCGGTTCTTCAACCAGTTCTCCATTCATTGGTTCAGCCGGTATAAAAGCAGGTTCTTTGTCGGCTGAAAATAAGCATAATTTAAATATGTTTTTATGTTAAAAAACTGTACTACACAGTCCACGATGGGTTGGCCTATGGTAACAGTCATTGTACCTGATTAGTAATAGACAGTGCCAGTGTAACACAAATTATATACGTTTGGCATTCTACATTCGGGTGTTCTCGTATCTGCATCCGAGCCTTCCTAATTGTACTTTTATTATATTGGACTAGGGAACGACGAGTGATATAAGTAAAAGTGAAGTGAAGGACATAAGCCTTCTCTTTAAAGAATATTGACGGAATTTAGTTACGATTATTTTTTTAATTTACTTAGCCATTACGAAATATTCTTCATTGGACAGCATGTGGTAAATATATAGTATAATTTAAAGTTAAAATTATGCTGAACTTCGCTCAACTTCGTCATAGGATCAGCATCGTCGTTGTATGGAGCATAAAACCTTTGGATATGGATAAGAAACACAATTTGTGTACTCCGACGCAGTTAGGTACTCTGACCACAATTCCACGCTGCCGTTATTCCCTAAGTACGAGTGTCCCAGAATATTAGTCGTAGAGTAAACAGAGAAAAAAAAACATACACAACGTTTTCCAGCTTAATTTCAACCCCGACAACATTAGGACGTCAAAAGAAAGATTAAATGCAGTATTTACAGTTGCCAGACATTTTACAATCTGATTAATTTCAATAAAATTAACAAAAAGTCAATACTACACCTTACAAACTAAAGCCTTAATAATGAATACATTCTGACCCGAAGCTATGTGTTGATATACACAATTGCTTTAACAACCCTCAAGTGTGAGTTACGCGGTCGAATAAACAGCGTTGTTAAGTTTTGAAAATACTTACAAACTTCAAAAACACGGTAGTAGTTGATATTACTTTCATGCTTGGTCGGAGTCATGTCATGATCCTTCATTTTCAAGCTAAATTGCTTACTACTATCGTACTCGGCTTCTTCTTCTGTCTCATCTTGTCCTAGTCTCAAAGCCGGTTTAAGCTTACTCGTATACTCCTCATTCTCTTTCTTTTCTATAATTTGTCCTTTTGGCGTACTTGCATTGTAATCTATAGGCTTATTTTTTACTGACCTATCATTCAGAAATTCATTACTGGTTAGAACATTGTGTGAAGAATTTACGCTTGACGTCGCAAACATTTTGGTATTGACGTCACTAGAATTAGTAATAAGCTCTATTCCAACGTCATTAACAGGTGTCACTGGGTGTAAATACGTTTCAGTCCCATTTTTTAGTATGTTTTGATCATTTACATTATCGGTGTTATTCCAGTTAAAAAGTTTTCCCAAGTTGTTTTGACTATCTTGACTTTTTAATTGTGAAGTATTTAAGTTATAATTTTTTGTGTTAGAAGAATTCGATTCTGAAACGTTTATAGCATTACCGGTAGTACTTGCTATTAACTTGTCGATATTAGTAATAGACGTTGCTCCATCAGTTATATGGATGACTTTTAAGATATTCTCAGTAGAACTTCTGGTGAGGACCCTTTCGTTAGGCTCATCTTGTGCCCAGTTAGATATTTTATGGGTGTATTCTTTTTCTTTGCTTTTAAATTCAATTGATTCCTCTTTAGCATTGTTGTTATGAACATTTTGATACTCCTCGGGAAGGTTTTTCTCTTTGGGTTCAAAGTCGCCAATTACCCTTTTTGGCAAAACGCTAATATCTTCTATGTCTATGGGCATACTATCTTCCATGTCGGTGTCGTTAACATTCGAGAATGATTTCCGCGCATCTTTTATATTATTGGTATCACTTATTTTATTAGATTCGTTTAAATTTTCCTTAGTGTGTATATGCATTGGTTCATTATTTTTTTTTATTTTATTATCTGTTTTGACCTCATCTTCCTTTGCGTACACTGTTTTAAGTCCCACAACTTCCAAGTTACTTTTTACTAGGTTTTCTTTTACTTCTTCACCACTGAGTGTTGTTTTTGCTGTAACTCCACTGTTAAAATTCCTATCTCCGTCGTACAATAGTCGTACGGGTATTTCTGAAGCTGGACTATCTTCTATTTTTGCTATACTTTCCAGTGACATCTGCTTGCTATCTTCATTAGTATCTTTTTTTATTCTTTTTTTACCTGTATTTACATTTAAATCTATAATTTCTGATTTCTCTTCAACATTGATAGCCTGTTTTTCCAGAGGTTTCACACTTAACTCATCAACATTACTATTTTTAATATCTTCGATTTGCATCTCACTTTCTAATCTGCGTTTATATTTTAAACCTTCCGATTCTTCTTCCATAATTTTTTGTATATAAGCAGCATGTTCATTTAATCTTTCGTCAGATATTTCTACACTCGTCCTATCGGAATGGCGACGATTTTTGATTTCTGCTGCAATTCGTTTAGCAATTCTATTGAGAAATTCTTGCTTTTCCTCCTCGGGCAGTAAATCTATGTACTTAGCTTCATCACTATCTGTGTCCGTTTTAATTAATACAAGATAAGCGAAAAACAAAAACAGCACTTGTACATACATTTTCTTAACTGACAATCAAGTCATCGTCATAGACTCTACACACATTCTCCATAATAACGTCTATAGATATAAGCGTTTTAATTGAAAGCCATATTTCGATTTGAACTCAAGCGTATGAAAATGTTAATAACTCCACTGATAAGCTAGAGAAATTACTTTTCAGACTATATAACGTGTTCTATTCATTTACTACCATTTATAATTATTTATTGATGGAAAAGTCTGCGCTCTTCCTCAGTTTTAGTTAAATATGAACAAGGTATTTATTGGAATGACGTCATTAACTGCTACATCACAGACCCTGCTTTGTGCTTGACTTTTGAAGCCGGATGTTTGGATGGACAAACATATCAGCGTTATGCGGCTATTTTACTCTGGACTATTGTGAGAAATAGCAAGTTGAAGTTGCGATGGGTTGGTTATATAAACATATATGTATATATATATTTATATATATATATATATATATATATATATATATATATATATGAGATTGAGAGTCACAAACGAGCACACTGTTCATCTCATGGCAAATGATTCCTGCGGCCCATCACATCTATATTAATCCTCGACAAGGAATAATAATGCAGATGCGTTATCATCCTTGTGGGCTGAGATGGAATGCCTTGTCACCAGTAATAAAGGTCTCCGCATCCCTACACTCAACAGACGAAACACAGCAGCATTATACTGCTCTTTCACGCTGGTATTCTGTGAGGGCGTGGTCTTACTCCGGTCAAGCTGACCCATTTATTCTGCAGTCGAAACAAACTGCAGTGTAGCTCTACCACCGTCAAACCTATCTAATCTGTCTCGTAAATCAGATAAAAATGGGGAGGTAAGGAATCACGGATAGTCGCACAACTATCCCCCACTAGATGGAGCGACAGGCACTTTGTGCGGATTCTCAGGTTCTTAGTCGTGCTTGGACTATGGACATGTGATGATGGTGATGGTTCTATGAGGGTATGGTCCTTCCCGGCTCTAACTGACCCATTCATGCCAGAGCTAGAAACAAACGGCAGCATCACTTTATCACGGAAATTGTACATCCTCACGGTAGCAATATCGACGATGCAGAGCAAATTACTTTTACGCCACTTTAGTTTGAACAGCTTCCTTATCTCACAATATTAAATACAAGCACATCTGATCTGTGGCTTAAAATTATTAGTTATTAGATATACGCACATTTTGAGATACTGTTTAAATACGTAATTTATATTGAAAATTATTTTAATACATATATGTATGATATTTATATTTTCTATATTAAATTTTTAAAATATATACCTGGACAAAAAAAAATTGTTATGATCAAATAAGAAACGTGGATATCCGCAGAACAACTAAGGTTCCTTAGTTCTTCGGTAAATTGCTCAAGGGTAAATCAGTAAGCTGAAGATGCATGGGCTGGTCATATAGCTCGTGGCGATAACCGTTGGTGATGAAAGGTTCTTCGATTGGCAATCTCATATTGACCATAGCAACGTAGGACGACCCCGCTGCGGGCGCCCTAAAGACACGGCGGAACCCCCTAGCTGCGTGCTCTGTGGTGCCGAGGGTCACCCTGCGAGTTATCGCAGGTGCTCTAGGGCCCCTCAGGGTAAGAGACGCAGGGGGGGGAAGAAGAATGGGCCGAAGGAAGCAGTAGGTAAGTCTCCCACAGCCCAAACTTCAAAGCCAGGACCAAGAGCAGTTAATACAGCCCCTATTACTCACTCTGCCCCCCCAGTCCCCCCTAAGGTAAATGCCTGGCGCAAACCACTTTCCATGGTTCGCGCTATTACAAAAAAAACGGTCACGGAAAACTCCGCGCCCAAAAATATTCTCGCGCCGATAGTCGTTGCGAAGGCTAAAACCGTTAGCCCCGCTCCCCTCACACCCGTGACGCCGAACGTCACGAAGGTAGGTTCTGCGCCCCGCGCTTCCCGCGAGTCTACCGCGCCCCGCGCGCCCGCCGCTTCCCGCGAGTCGACCGAACCGTAGCTTTCGCTACTATATCGAGGGCACCTTCTCGTCCTCTAGGGCGATTGTAGCTGGAGTACCCCAGGACTCGGTTCTTTCCCCTACTCTCTTCGTACTTTACGTAAGTGACATCCCCCGTACGAGAGCGGTCGAATTACCACAATATGCCGATGACACCGCTCTTTATACAGCCCATAGAAACTTTAGGATTCTCTGCTCACGTCTCCAGTCCTCAGTCAACGCACTAGGCGTTTGGTTCAGGAAATGGAGAATCGAAGTGAAGAGAAGAGTAAGGCGATGATCTTCACTTGTCAATGTTGTTCATAGGAAATTGATGGAGAGCAAATTTTCTAAGATCACGTTGTTTAAAACAGCTATCCCATGGCCTAACCACATAAAATATTTAGGAGTTACGCTAGACCGTAACTTATCTTTTACACAACACCTTAAAAATGTAAGAGCAAGAGCGGCCTTTATTGCAGGTCGTCTTTATAGTATCTTGCAAAAACGCAACAAAATGCCCTTAAGGCACAAGTTGCAAATATATAAAACTTGCATACGACCTATAATGTCGTATGCAAGCATCGTATTCGCACATATCCCGGAGGCTAGACTTAAGCGCCTTCAAACGTTACAAAATAAGATTCTTCGTGGGATGACAGGCGCTCCTTGGTTTGTAAGGAACTCGGAACTACACCGAGATCTCAAGATTCCCTCCATTATGAAGTATTTTAAAGAAATATCACTACGATATTTTGCTTCGATATAAAATCACCCGAACCCGTTGGTGGTGGCAGCAGGTGACTACATCCCAGAGAGGGATACCCCTCCAAATAGAAGACGTCCTAATAACTAATAAGTAAAAAAAATCGCCATAATAACGCCTGAAGATAACCTGACGGTAAATATTAACTTTAACGTTATCACAGCCCCTTCCGCAACGAGCGGCAGCGGCTTCACCGTGGACCGACCGACGTCACAGACGCGCACACAAACTTCTCATGTACACACACTCGTTAATTCAGACACGCCACACCGCGACGTCGTCTTCCTCGTACAGCGGCTTACACGCGATTTAATCGTGTTTTAGGCCGCTTCTAAAGTTATCCTGTCCTCCCTTTAGATAGCAATCCAAGTTGAGGTTTCGTACCTCACTATGAGGGGCCCTCGGATTGTATTATCGCCCCCCTCTGTTGTCGTCGACGTTCTTCGTCCACAGGGGTCGGAGCGCAACGGTGGTGCGGCAGCGGTCTTCGTGTTTCGCTTCGCAGCATCGTCGTTGTCTCCTTACTCGGCGGGCCTCCCGCTCGCGGGTCTATTTAGATAAAGCTGTAGAGGTCACTGGACCAACAGCAATACTCATACACCAAAAAAAAGAAAAAGAAAAAAGGACGACCCCGCACTGGATGCAGCGACAATCTGTGCAATTCTGTGGAAAGTCGATGTATGCAGGTGGTTCTGGATCGTACTAGTAAATGAAACTTAAAATTTGAATTAACGATTTAATAGATAATGGGTCTGGGGATGGAATTGGGTTTGCTCTCGACCAAGAAATAAAAGCTAAGATTATGCTCTAATATCCTCGCTAGGGAAGCTTATTCCCAACTGCGGGAATTATACATATATGCTGTTACTTTAATTTATACAAAATTACGTATAAGGTAGGGCTTGGTTAAAGAAAGAAATGAGAAAATAGACTAAAAGAAGACTACAAGATATGTTCAAGAAGGAAATAAATGAAGAGAAATCTAATGGAAAAAATTGAAAGAGTAATCTTGCATCCTAAATAGAAGGAGAAAGCGCTGATGATAACTATAATAATACAACTTAGTAAATATGTAACTAAATTTTATTATTCTTAAAATTCCCTATTTACAAATCATTTTCAAATCCATGATGCACTGCTATTTTCACTGTAGTTTTAAAGGGACATAACGCAAAAAGTATAAACAATATTTTACATTTTTTTTATATGTTTTCTTTATTATTTACATCAGTGTTTGATTGTCTCTTAGATCCACCAACTAAAAACACATTATTTTTATTCCAAATCTTAAAATAAGAAGGATTTAAAACAGTCAAACAAATAGCAAGTCGATTCAAATACTACAGTAAAAAATAATTTACACTAATTTATAATAAATCAATGTTTTTGCAATAACTTAGCTATAACGTATCACATACTGTCAGCTCTAAATCTAAGCGAACCCCTATTCATTTTGCGGCCTTTTCTTTTTAAACTTCTCTCAGAGGCTATTCTGGAATTATCAAATTCTTGCACACCTGCATCTTCGTTACTAACTCCTTGGACATTAGGTACGACTTCTTCAACGACTACAGGTGTTATAGGTTCAGCGTTCATTGCTTCTATTTTCTTTAATATATTCTGGGGCAGTTCTATGGATTCAACATTTTCGTATGGTTCTACATATTTTTCGAATTCCAGAATACTTTTCGTCATTTCATTACCATTTGGTTTTTTCGCTTCGATATTCATTAATTCTTCTTTATCATTGTGTACAACTTCTTTCACATCATCCTGTATTTCCTGTAACTTGTTCTTGTCACTAACTTTGATATCATCAGTCAGGTTAACTATTTCTTTTTCCACTTCTTTTATTTCTTCTTTCAGGTCTTGTATTCCATGGTTAACTGCACTAAAATCCTTATTAATTGTTTGTACCATGTTATAATTATAGTTCTTGATATCTTCTTTTATTGAATCCATAATTTTATTATCGTATTCCTTAATATCTTCTCTTATTGACTTAGTGTTAGATACGACATCTTTAAAAAGGGTTTGAGCAATTACATTTTGTTTCTTTCTGTTCGCTTGATTCCATCTTTGTGGTGGTGCAACTACCTCCGTGTTTGGAGCAGGAGCGGCATTATTCTCAGGTGCACTCTGGGAACCCTCGGGTTTTGCTTGATCTTTACTTTCGTTAGAAACTTTGCCAAATTCCATGTTAACGTCATAGAATATTGGAGAATCTTCGCATGAAATAGCGTCACGGGGTCTTGTGCAGGTTAAGACTTCCTGTCAGCAAAAATATATAGTTAGTTAAGTACTTATTAAGTATAATAAGTACGTTGAGTTTAACATGATCGCTCAAATATAAGATACACATAGTGGTGACATATATACATGACTTAATTTTACTTACTTGGTTAAACACGGTCTCTGCTGGACATATGAAACTCCACCTATAAGTCATATTCCGACCAGAGACTGTCTGCGAGGGCAGGCACACGTGGAAGATCTGGCACTCGTTGTCCACGTCAGCGTAGTAGCCGTAAGTTCGGTTCTCGCAGCTGAAATATACTTTTCATGAATTTATTTTGTGTATATCCGCAGAAGAACTTATGTAGAACTGATAACCCATGGAGAAATGGTAACCTCGTATTGACTATCGCAGCGAGGTACGGCCCGCATCAAAATGCAGTGATCACCTATCCCAGTCTGCGGGAAGTTGACGGATACAGGTGGCTCTGGATAAAACTATGGCAGTCTGAAGGCATGCCTATGTGGACTAGTATTTGGCTTAATGATGATGTGTGTGGTCATACCGTGGGATGACAATGTGAGGGAAATTATTTTAGCATATTCTTTTTACTGAAGTTGTAAATTGTATTGCATAAAAATATACATGTATTTTCGATTTATAGTTAAACTGCATATGTAGGTAGGTATATACTTTTTTTATTTGTAGCTTAAAACCCAGTATAGTATTAATATGGTGGGTAGGGGATGAGATTGGGATCCATCTTTGATATTGTTTTAAATGTTAAGTAACTCCTGCGGCCATTTCATTCTTGATAAGGCATCATAATACAGATGCGTTTTCACCCCTGAGTACTAAGATGAAATATCTCCTCAAGAGTAATAAGGGCCGAAACCAATACCAAAATTCCGAGACTGGAATATGTCAGTTATTAGTCTTCTTATTGTCATTTTCATAATAATATACAGATTCTTGAACTATCAACTACCTGAAGTTGTCAGTGATGTTCTCCCGGATGGAAGTGGCATTTGAGGGCAAATTCATTGTGTCAGCTTTCGTCTGATTCACCATGTCCTGGAAAAAATAATATCCAGTTTAAGATAAATATTTGCTCAGATATTTATATACTCACATATATTCAGTTATAGTCGGTGTAGCTCGGTGTCCAAGTGATCAGAACAGGGTTCGAACCCCGGCGCCGGTACTAAGAAACTTTATTAATTATAATTTGAAGTACTGATTCACCACGTCTCAACGGTGAAGAATAACGTTGTGAATAAAGTGGCATTTCTAAGAAGTCATTTAAACAAATATATTTGAAAGATATGTGTCTATGGACTAACACCGTATCTATTGAAGATATGCCCACTAGTAGGATTTATGCATAAAGGCTTTAAATATTAACAGGAAAAATATACTTTCAACTCTTTTACTCCACACGAGGTAGACGGAGATTTCTAAGCTATCGCTATCACATTTCACTTAGGGCTTCTTTAGTCTAGAACGGTGACTAAACAGTTGATCCGAGTTTATTTTTATATAGAATAGGTAACAAACGAGCATGCAGTCCACCCGACGGCAAGTGGTCGCCATCGCCCGTGGACATCCGCAGCACCAGAGGAGTCGTAAATGCTCTGCCAGCCTTTAAGGTAGGATTAGGCTTTTTTCTTGAAGGTCCCTAAGTTGTATCCGTTCGGAGACACCGCTGGCGACAGCTGATCTCACAGAGTAGTTGTGCGTGGCAAAAATATTTGAGTAAAGCGCACAGTTGTGAATTGCCAACAATCGAGATGATGAGGAAATATCTCGTAGGTTTCATGTTCCGACTTTAGCCGTCGGACACAGTCTAGACAGGAGACAAGGTCACGTTATATGAGCACATATTTAACTAAACCGAGATGAATAAAACTTTTGTGGGTCCATTCATACCACTTCTAGAAACTAGCTGAAGCATGACTTACCACTATTTTATATTATGTTATATTCTGAGTTCTAAATGTCAATCAAAGATGTCCATTTGTCATGGTCAAGACCGACGAAAGGGCGTCATGGAATAATGTACTACTACAAATTAGCTTAAAAAACATACAAATAAATACATTCAAAAATAATGAAATCTTTAACTGCTAGTCGCCTTTATTATAAAAAGGGATCGCAATCTGTTCAATAAATAAAAACTGTATAAAAACTGTACTAACTGTATAAACAAAATATTTTAGTTTATAAAAGGATTTTATTTTAATGTTGTTATGTAAAATTAAATATTACCATGGAAAGATAAACTTATAGCTTGCTTTATGCACATAAACTATTAATTAAAACGGTATCGTAAGGCTTTTTAATAACCGCTTTAGGTTTTGTCGTGCTTTCGTTATACAATGACGTCGCGATATGCGATGGGTCGGGGAAAAAGTTTTTGTATTTTATAAGTAAAACGATGCAGTAAAATATCTTTGATTGTACTGTTTGTATCTGGCTGCTTTTGATACTATTAAGTGTTATCTACATTTTGACAAGAAAAATAAAAAATAAATACGGTTTCCCGCCATTTAACTATTTTTTCAGTCCGACGATTTTGATGTCAAATATGAAGTTCGCTCTGGTCGACTTGTTACAGATGAAGTCGATGCCATTTTTGCAAATATGGACCAAGATTGGCATATTAGTAGTTACGACATAGCTGAAGAACTAGGGGTTAACCACAACAGGTTTTGACAAATTTTACAAAATCTTGTTACACAAAAATATATATTTCGGTACCACACGAGCTTACTGAAAGAAACCTAATGAATCTTGTACTCATTTGCGATTCTCGATTGAAACGTAATGAAACCGAACTGTTTTTGAAAAGATTGATCACTGGTGGATTACCTTCGACAAAAGCTTTCACGCATTCAAGTCAAGCTGCACAGACTAGCGGAAAGTGTATTAACTCGCTATAAGGTGATGCTGTGTGTATGGTGGGATTGGAAGAGCATCGTTCATTATGAGCTTTTACCGTCGGATAAAATCATTGGTTCGGATCTCTACTGCCAACAGCTGAAGAATGGAGCTATAGAAATAGAGAGAAGCAAGAAATAGAGAAAAAACGACTAAAATTAATCAACACAAGTGTGTGGTTTTTCATCACGATAACACCAGACCAGTGGTCTGACATATTTAGTCACTCAGTAAATGTTGAGAGAGCTTGATTGGGAAGTGTTAATGCATCCACCATGTAGCGCTAACCACGAATCCCTAGCGTTAGGTTAACAACAAGAGCAGACTGTCAAAACCATTTTTGACGCAGTTTTTTTACCAGAAGTGTCAAAATTTTTACAGCAATGGTAACCCCATTACATCATCACTACCTACAAAATGGCAACAAGTTATCGAACACAACGGCACATATATATGATAATCAAATGTAAATAAACTATGTATATATATATATATATATATAGAAACATAATCTATCTGACACAACCTCATAAATTAGCTTCTGATACTCACAAAGAATTTTTAATCAAAAATTACAAAAAATATAAAGAGAAGTAATAAATCTCCACCACAGGACACCTGGTCCCTCCAGCCCATATTAATGCAGGGAAGCGGATCTAAAGTAACTCGACATTTTAAAAATTTAAACTTGCAGCTGTCAAGCCGCTGACGTCTCCCGTACACCTGACCAACTGATACGGATCTGACACACGCGGACGAGCGAAATTACCCTCATGGCCCAGGACGTTTTCACGATCTGGAAGTCGCAAGTTCGAATACAGTGCCGATGACTATGCATTTAAAATGTTAAGTATATGAAGAGCCCGCAGTTGGGCGTGGGCCTCCACTCTGGAGAGTGTTGGAGCATTGTCTGGCACGCGGCTCCACTACGAGTTGGCGGACTTCACATGTGTTTAAAAATTCTTTTTTATCTCTGGCGTGCCGGTTTATCCATCACCGTAAAACAAGTGTTATTAATAATTTTCATACGTGAATTAAGAGCGAACGCATAAACTGCACTACCAGGGCGCTATTGTATTGTCATTGTCTTTTTTTTTGTAAAGAATACTATGAATGCTGTTAAAATTACCAACAATCCCGCCAACCACACCCACTAAGCTTAAACGCTTGTGCGGGGAGATGGTTCACACAATGGCGGACTCGAACAAACAACCTCAAGTTTCGCAAAGCATTCCGTAAACCTGAGCGAAATCTTACAAATCAAGTTGTCATACGTGTCCTCACCACTAAGGACGGTAGTCTGTTCCTTCCCTTGAGCCGACCCATTCATGCCGCAACGTGTTGCGACCATTGTTTTATCTGTTGTATCGCGTGCACTTAATATACTTAAACAGGACTCGACACAATATACTAGTACAAAAAAAGAACTATTTTAAATAATATGCTATCTGACATTTCCTCGTAAATTGGCTTCACAAAGAATTTTTAATCAAAATTACAAAAATATAAAGAGAAGTAATAAATCTCCACCACAGGACACCTGGTCCCTCCAGCCCATATTAATGCAGGGAAGCGGATCTAAAGTAACTCGACATTTTAAAAATTTAAACTTGCAGCTGTCAAGCCGCTGACGTCTCCCGTACACCTGACCAACTGATACGGATCTGACACACGCGGACGAGCGAAATTACCCTCATGGCCCAGGACGTTTTCACGATCTGGAAGTCGCAAGTTCGAATACAGTGCCGATGACTATGCATTTAAAATGTTAAGTATATGAAGAGCCCGCAGTTGGGCGTGGGCCTCCACTCTGGAGAGTGTTGGAGCATTGTCTGGCACGCGGCTCCACTACGAGTTGGCGGACTTCACATGTGTTTAAAAATTCTTTTTTATCTCTGGCGTGCCGGTTTATCCATCACCGTAAAACAAGTGTTATTAATAATTTTCATACGTGAATTAAGAGCGAACGCATAAACTGCACTACCAGGGCGCTATTGTATTGTCATTGTCTTTTTTTTGTAAAGAATACTATGAATGCTGTTAAAATTACCAACAATCCCGCCAACCACACCCACTAAGCTTAAACGCTTGTGCGGGGAGATGGTTCACACAATGGCGGACTCGAACAAACAACCTCAAGTTTCGCAAAGCATTCCGTAAACCTGAGCGAAATCTTACAAATCAAGTTGTCATACGTGTCCTCACCACTAAGGACGGTAGTCTGTTCCTTCCCTTGAGCCGACCCATTCATGCCGCAACGTGTTGCGACCATTGTTTTATCTGTTGTATCGCGTGCACTTAATATACTTAAACAGGACTCGACACAATATACTAGTACAAAAAAAGAACTATTTTAAATAATATGCTATCTGACATTTCCTCGTAAATTGGCTTCACAAAGAATTTTAACCAAAAAAAATAAATTTAATAAAACTTGGCTGCAGGACATCCATCCTTAACGAAAACCAATGATGCACAAGCGACACAACAGACTCACGCACGAAACACATGTTGTTATTTCGAGCTGATATCCTATGAGAACGTGCTCCCCACAGATTGAGTCGACCCATTCATGCAGCACCTAGAAACAAGCTGCAATGTGACTCTACTACTCTTAAAAACTTCACGTATTTTTTGTAAATAAATGCTAACACTCTGGTTAACCACAATAACTAAGCTAAAAAATACTTGTGCTAGGATACGACAACACTTGAATGACGGATTTGAACCTACGACCTTAAGTTTCGAAGGCCGTAATCTAAGCCATTAGGCTATTGACACTAAAAAGTATCGAAATATGTAAATAATAATACGACAGGACACAAAGTTATTTTTTATACAAGTCTTACTTATACATATGGTACCTAAATGTTATATACCAGAGTCAGCATATGCATAAATATATATATATATATAAATATATATATATATATATATATATATACATATATACTACTACATTAGCGCCGGCTCCGGGGATCGAACTCGGGTCACTCGCGGGAATTAGAAGCAGCGGTTATACACTGCCCTATGATGCTATTATAACGCTCATTATACGTACTGCCTACAGCTCTCAGCTCGTTAAGATGTATGCTGCCACCTCGGGTAGATGACTGGGTCCATTTAAATTGCAAAACGAAGGTGCTTATCACGAGGAGATTCGATCAGAGGATACGGTGGCGTGAGCTGATGCATCAATCAATTGTTTCCTTCAATCATGTCTCCTCATTGGTCATCGGCAAAACCATCACGCATGTACAAGTCATTTGCAATTTTTATAAAGAATACTTTGCTAGCATTTTGTTATTAACTTTACTGATATTCCTGGTGAACCAATCCGTCTAAGCTTCAAAAACTTGTGCTAGGAGATAGTACGCGACAATAGTCGAATAGCGAATTCGAACCTACGATCTTAAACTTCGCAGACCGCACCCTAAGCCGTCAGACTGTTCACGTTTCAATGGAATAAGCCACGGTGCATGACGTTACGTTGAGGACGCAATTACAGGTTTCATATCTTGAATATTTGTTGATGCAAGAGATACGTGTTGTGGGTCACAATTATCACACATCATCAGGTGAACTGTGTGTGTTTTGTCACCCCTAGTATTATAAATCTACCTACGTTTACATTCAAAGGCATTCATTCTTCGCCCAGTTCCTTATTCCGACTCAATCGACGGTTCAATGCAGTTTCTGGGACCCAGCATATACATACAACACACCCAGACAGACAATTTGTGATACATACATATTGTTACTCAGCTGGGAATCAAATCCAATGACTATAACCAATACACCAGGGTTGTCTTGTAAATATACGCGTAAGCAAATAAATTTAGGGAATGCATTTTTAACACGTAGGTATATAGAAGCTGCTGGGAGCCGGCACGCATAGTAATGAGGGTTGTTGGCTGCCCGAAAATAAATTTGTGAACAATGGGCTGATGAGGAATTTAGTTGCGTAACGCAGCCACGTGTCACTGAGCGATCAATCGATCTTGAACGAATGACATTAGACGTTCCAATGTAAATAAGTTGACATGCTATCACGACTTATTTCGATCTCTTGCGTCATTGGTTTACGTCCTAACCTATACAGATTTATTTTAATTTTATAATACTAAGGGTGACAAACAAGCACACAGGTCACCTGGTGGTAAATAATGATCAACCCGTGACATCCGTATCCTCAGCGTCATCAACAATATCCAGAGGCTTCATAATCAATGTGGGCTCGGATGGAACACTTCAACGTATAAATGTTTGTAAAAATATACACATTCAATAATTAATAATCAAATAAATATAAAACATATCTTACTTTTAATTACAAAATGAGTCTTACACATGTGGGAGTTTATTTTCTATTACTGGCCGCTTGGACGCCTAATTAGAAACATTTTAAAAAAGCATCCATAGCTCGTTCTTTTTTGAAATTGGAGAATAACATTTCTTTCTTGGCTTTTGCTATTATGTTGGCGGCAATTGAAAATTTAATCTGAATTTTATTTTGTTCAAAATGTGCAATAATAAAAGTTGTGATGCTTCACCTAGGCAAATAATTGTTAATTTACATATAGATCATAAGTGGGCGTACAGAAGAATAGCTGAGCATTTAAATTGTTCTGTTAAGAAAGTTTTTATTGAAATTGATAATTATAAAACACATGGAACAGTTGAAAATGTTTATAGAAAGGCTCGGTCGAGAAAAACCTCTCCCAGAGAAGATACGCTAATCGTTCGTGATGCTAAACCAGACCCAAGTAAAGGCTCCAACCAGATTAAAAATAAAGTTTTTTCGCCTGATGATCTGAGAAACATCTCGTCAAGACTAATACGCCGAAGATGAATAGAAGCTAAATTGTTTGGAAGAATGTCTCGAAAGGTACCGCTTCTTACCAAGCAACACCGAGAGAAGCGATTATTATTCCTAAAAAATATGTTAATTGGACGGTACGATTATGGAAAAAAGTGTTATTTTCAGATGAAACAAAAATAAATATGGTAAATTTCGACGGAAAGCGCTATGTTAAACGTCCTGTAAACAATGTTTTTAATTATAAATACACAAGGAGTATAGTCAAGCACGGTGGCGGTAACAATACAGTTTGGGGGTGTTTTTCCGCATGTGAAGTTTGACCCGTTCGGAAGATTGAAGGTACAATGGATCAATGGCAATACAAAAACATCTTAGAGCACACAATGATTCCCTACTCGGACGATCATTTGCCTGTAACCTGGATCTTTCAGCATGACAATGACCCTAAAAACACGGTGTCAAACGTTTCCTTAGCGAACAGCGTATATCCATTTTAGACTGGCCAGCAAATAGTTCGGATTTAAACCCTATAGAACATCTTTGGTATATTATTAAAAAGAAATTCTCAAACAAATGTAACACAAGCCAAAACGAACTATATAGTATAAAGCATTTGTTGAACCATGGAATTTAATCCCCCTAGAAAAAGGTATGAAATTGATTTAATTTCAAAAGACAAGGTGTTAGAGCATAGTCCTCCGCTCCGGATTGACGGATTACATTTTACAAAATATTTTCTTTTACTCCAAAATATCGCAGTAGAATGTAAGAAGTAAGTAAGGAAGTAGACCGCACTCAATGAAGAAAAAAGAGCTGCTCAAGTCATAAACGACCGATCGCCTTGATATACTGGTTATCCGAAGAGATATTGCATCTTTTTGGATTTTTTACTGTATCTACTACTGGGGAGTGTCCTGAGAAGTTGTTCGGATTACTTCCAGCCGCTGAGTTAAAACATCGCGTGGCAGAATTCAAAATTTTTTCCTCATCATTTCGATGGTTGATAATCCATCACTGTTGCTTTTTATAGTAAATTTCCTGCCACGTATAACTATTCTGTGGAATCAGCTGTCACCAGCGGCATTTCCGTACCGATACGTCTACGTAAGGAAGCAGCAAGAAAAGAGCCTACACTTTTCTTAAATGCCGGCATCACACAATACCAGTTATGTGTTGGGTGCAGGAATCATTTACAGCCAGGTGAACTGTGTGGTCGTTTGTAATTTTAAATTTCCTGTATGCTGTTAAGTTCCTTAATTACCCTTAGCATTTTGATCAGCAGCCCACTCTGCAACTCCACCTCGATGTCGTCGGCAGCGATGCACGTGACACACAGCACCAACACCAAACTCCTTAGCATCGAAGTCATTGTGGGACTGGATTGAGCTAAAAAAATAAGTGACATTGAATTTACTGAAATCGATGAATACACGTGGCGTCATCTGTGTACGACAGCAAGCAGGATCTTTTTTTAAATTTTAATGACGTAGATAAATTAATTTTGTAGGAATTAGTGGGTCTATTTCAGAGAATAGAATTAAGGTTACAGCCTATATTACTCCCACAGCTGGGCGCAAGTGTAATCAATAGTAATTCTTTGACTCCACCTCTACGGATGGGCGGTACATACTCGATACATTAGAAATATATACGAGGACGACGAATATCTCTGTGATGCGTTAGCGCAAACGCTTACGGCACTATAATGTTACCTGCAAAGTTGATGACAACTAGTAATAATCTTCTGACATCGGCATCGTCCCAACCGATCAGGAGGATCTCATCATTGATGCCACCCGACTCCTAATGAGTGGATACTGTTTCAAATTATGTTATTATTATATTTATTTATTAGAAACAATATTTTAAGAAATACAAACATTTTATTTTGGACTTTTTAGTAAATATTGTGAGTCCCTATAATGACAGCTGCATCAGCACGTTTTCTAGAATTATCTTTTAAAATTACATTGGATCAAAGAACTCATTGATAAGTGAGCAATGTAGTATATACTGCACAGTGGACTATTGGATCATCAACGTCATCATCTAAGCCCATCACTAGTCCACTGCTGGACATGGCTCCCCCATAGACTGCCGCCAGGCACACTCTTGGTTTACCTACCATCCCTCGACATCGTGAACGCAATGTCCTATGAAAGTTTGCGGCAAGTCTATGTGTAGCGGTGGACCAGGGATAGGCTGAGGTGATGATAGTTGATTTTTCGTTAGTTGATAGTTCATTAGATATATTAGGTATAAATAATAAATTCAAATAAAAGAATACTTTTAATAAATCATAGTCATTCTATTAATTCATTAGGTATAAATAATAAACTCAGGTAAAATAATACTTTTAATAAATTATAGTCATTTTATTAATTCATTAGGTATAAATAATAAATTCAAGTAAAAGAATACTTTTAATAAATCATAGTCATTCTGTTAATTCATTAGGTATAAATAATAAACTCAGGTAAAAGAATACTTTTAATAAATAATAGTCATTCTATTAATTCATTAGGTATAAATAATAAATTGAGGTAAAAGAATACTTTTAATAAATAATAGTCATTCTATTAATTCATAAGGTATAAATAATAAACTTAGGTAAACGCATTTTAATAAATGATAGTAATTTAAAATAAGAACCATTTTCAACTATTACTAATACTTTTTTTTTTTTTAAATGCTTCTAAATAGCTCATTATTGAAAATCATTATATAACTAAAATAAAATCGATATGTAATTTATATAAAAGCGAAATCTTTCTAAATATAAATAAAGATAAATTTATGAAACACTTTAGGCGCGAAAATCGCCATATTTTTTTTTTAAATAGTTATAGTGTACTGTATTCAGCAAGAATTACCGCAATCAATGTTGTTAAACTTTTATAAAAAATAAAAAACTTACCAGTTGTGAGGAGAATATACCTAGTGTTTATTTAAATAAAGTGAAATCACATCGGCAACACTGAGGGAACTTTGCAAGCACAAAAACTTCACAGTACACCGGGAGCTTTCGCAAAAAACGTAGGAATGTGAATATTTTCATTCTATTTCGCTCTTTTATAAACGATAGCCAGGACGTTTCGCGGGGCCCGCGGAATCCCCAATGAGGGATTGCATACGGTCCGCAAGACAGTCAATGGTGCTGTTTTTTTTTTAAATGTATAGTCTAATAAATATTGGCAATTTTATGTGATGATTTACCATGCTCTGAAGTGAAATATTGTGAGAAAACCTCCGTGTCTAAGAAATAATAAAAGAAATATTTGAAAGACATGTGAAGTCCGTAGTGGAGCCGCGTGGTGGACTACACTCTATAGAGGAGGTACTATACCCAGCAGTGGGATTTAAGTGGGATTATTTAAATACTAGAAATATAACCATAGAATAACTTTTTGATAATTGCATACCAAAAATTTATTTATAAGTAAATTTTAACTATTTTTAATTGTGAAGAAAAGTTGATGAAACAAACCGGCACAGAGAACACTAGATAATATATTATTGTATTTAAATAATCTGTGTTCTATACATGCACTTTGGTTTTGATTTTATTGAAATTTATGGGTATTCTGATATTTTTTTTTATTCGGTAAGCTCAAATAAGTTCAACAAAAACTCTCAAAGTGTAAACTTTTAACCCCTCATATTTTATCTATTTTTATTTATGTAATAAGTGTGTATGGAAGTTTTGTTCTGACACCGGTTCTCTAAACTTGTGTAAAGTTTCAGATTATTCAAACGTAACTCTTGTGGGTGAAAACTGAATTTAAAAAAAATATTTCATTCATTCACACAGAGGTACGTACATACAGGTCAAGTTTTCTTCTTCAAGTTAAGGTAAAAGTAAGAAAAAATATTATTTGGTCAGATTGATTTTGTTGACCCTACACCAACAAGAGTTCTTTAGCTGTCCCGCGAGGGATGTGACCCGAAATACAAATGCGCTTAAATTCTGTAGCGGCAACAACCTTGACTTTCAGATTATCGTCGCCGTCACGACAGCCGCACCTGCGCATCACTAGCGCCCAAGCTGAATCATCACATCTCTATCGATAATAGCGATAAACTCTGGCACACCACTCTGTACACACCACTCTTGTAGATTAACATCGCAAAATAGCTGCATATCGCTGATGTGTTTTACGTTTTAGGAGACGATCAATTACTAACAGTATAATAATGAGATCACAATAAAGTACACAATCACCTGGTGGCGGGCGACCATTGCGACCCATGGCATCCACGAACGTGCTCACCGAAGATGCGCCACGCGAGGCGTTGGAGGCTGAGGTGGTCTCGTTACCTATAATTGGGTCCACTGGTCCCGATATTCACGATAAGAAACATAGATGCGTTATGCCACTATTCTGCCCGACCTTCCTCGGCCGAGACAACCGATTCATATTGCAACTTGATGCTATCTACAGTGTGGCTCGAGCACGTATCTTAACAATGATGTCAAGTTATAGGAATCAAAATTTCAGAAATTTTGATTGCATTGATTGAATTGCAGAAATCTTACGTAGGATTATGTATGACTAAAATGACTCGGTAAGGCTTTTAATTTGCAGTGTTACCATATAAAGTTATGCTTTAAATTACCAATTAAAAATACATACAACTATATACCATTACGATTAAATTTTTTTATGAAGGACAATGTTAAACAAAATAATAAATAATCGGGCCAAAAAGCATCCTCTGTCCTTGATTAAATAAATCATTAATGCTTTGAACATTTTATGAGATAAAGCCATGGTGTAGCTAGTTTCAAGACCAGAACATAGCGCTGCATTTTATTATGATAATGTAGGAGACGAAGAGCTAAAGACCGAGTCCAGCAGCGTGCCATGATGAGGCCTATGTCCAGCAGTGGACTGATACAGGCTGATGATGGAATGTGGAAAGCCGATAACCTAAGGTAACAGGTAATGAGGCATTCCATATCAGCCCTCAGAGTTGATAACGCGTGGGGGATGGATTGGATGTTATGGGTCACAATCGCTGCCACCAACAGATGAACAGTCAGTTCGTATGCCATACCCGTGCATCGCCGCTGAGAGCTGAAACGGCTGATTGAGAAGAAATAATAATTACCAACCAAGCACTACCAACAACCAAGTACTAAATAAACTAGACGATACAAAATCTCAATTGCATCGACCCTGTACCAATGCTGAATACTGCTTAAATTTTAAATTTAACTTAAGACATTTCAAAATAAAATATTTAGAAATTTTATTTGTTTTCAGTTAGGCTTAATGTACATGTTCACATTGAATGACGTTCACGAATCCTTACCGTTTACAACTAAACTAAATGCTTGGAGATGGTTCCCGATAATAAACTATCTATTTCACATTTACTAAGTAGTAATAAATGTGAAATAAGATAGTTTATTATCGGGAACAAAAGCGGTGATACATTACTAACACTGCTGTTCACTACTCCAACCATTCCTTGTTCATGCATTGTCGCAACGCTACCAAGGGCAACACCGTGGGGTACCGTACCTTCCGATGCCCCATGCTGGAGGGGTATCCATGAGGATTATATTAATTCCGTGTATATAAACAAGAAGATGGATGACTATATCCAATTCCTGGTAAAACGCTGTCGAGATTTGGTAGTGTGGAAAAGCGTCTTCGTAACCCCGACGAAGGGCGTCGAAGATGAACATGAGTTTTAGCCGGTAAGAGTCCAGCAACTAATCTTAATGTACCCTACGTACAAAAAAGGTGATGGATGGCTATAGACGAAATTCAAACCTACGACGTTGACGGTACCACACTATTTAACTATTAACTTTAAAGTATTCTACAGGTATGCTGTAATTTTCACCAAGATTCAGTGACATGTGGCAGTCCCTCCGCGTTAGCACCTGACGTAACTATCTGATCAACACCAGACATCGATAAAAATCTGAAATCTGGAACAACGAACCCCAAAACCCAAAGTACTGTTATAACTGTCGTCCTTTTGTGAACATTCTCGACCTGGATTGTTTTAATTATTAAAGACGTCGTGGGTTCGTCGAAATCTCGAATACAAAGTAACAGATACTGGAATTATTACCCAATCAAAACTAACTAAGCTACGGATACAGATCATATGCGACAATGACCCCCAAGTTCTCCCAGGAGAAACGATGTAATGGAGTATGTTAAAAAACACCTTCTCACACTCAAGGGAGGAATTTCATTCAGGGTTCAGGGACCACGAGGAGAATAGCCATATTAGTATAGCATAGTTTATAGTTTTATTTTCTTCTATATAAATTGATTATACACAAAAAATAAAAACGTAATGTTTTGTTACGTATCGCATGGTAATTTTTTACTGATGGACGACCCAATTACTGAGAAGGAAGGACCGCTTCTCAGTTCTCGTTTAAAGACGGCCGTGCATCATGATGATAATTACAATGATCTCCCTGATGTATCCGTCTACCGTGTCACGAGTTTCTAGCGAAATAGAGACGAGTTGCGACCTGAACTTGTTCTAGAACATTCGCCCACAACGCACCATACTTGCCCGTCGTTATTAAAAGTATACACGTAAGAGGACTTGGGCTGGCGATATTGACATTTTAAGTTCAGATCCTTCAGGCGATCCTGTTCACAACCGTCTATCGCCTCTCTTGGCTGCAGATCGTGACTCCATTCTGTCCTGAGATCCTGTCTGTCTTTTTATATTCAAGAAATAAATTTAAAGTAAATGTTATTATACAAATACAGTCTCCTTACATAGTTGTCTCGTAATGATCGAAGGCCTATAGCAGTGGGCTCGTTATGGGCTAATAATGGACAAAGCGATTATAACTAGGTTTAACTTAATTAATTTTAGTTAAGTAAGAAATGTTTCATACTGGTAGAGCCACGCTGTACCTTCTAACTGCAATGTGAATGGGTCGCCTCGATTGGAGATTAATCACGTCCTTATAAAATACCAGTGTGAAATACCAGAATCCGGGACCCGGGGCATTCCGTCTCGGTCCTCATGAGTAACAATGTCACCAGCAGGTGAGCTGTATACCTAACCTACCTATACTATAAAAAAATTGTTGAGGATGTATCACTTACCATCAGTTGCACCGTGTGCTCAATTTTCTCCCCCAATATAACAATAAAGCAGTTGAAAGCTCCAATCAGAGCATATTGTAGCGCGTTGCGCAGTGAATAACTGTTTCCACGTATCGCACTGCAGAATCTTTTTTCCTCATTTTACATGAATCTTTTAAAACGCCAATAAATCCTTTAAAACCTAATAATCCCGGTAACTGTACAAAGGTCGGTAACTGTACACCAAGTGACCCACAACGCCTTCGTATTCGGCGGCACACGACTGGAATGTCTAAATATGGCAACTTTAGATTTCCCGCCGATTTATTGCGCGGGAACTTTTGACGTTTACAACCATTTGAGTGACACGGGTTCCGTAACTTTTTATGAGAGTTTTTAATTATATTTTTTGGTTATAAAATTATTATTTATAATTGTGCTCACAAATAAATTCAGAATTTTATTTAAAAGGATAATGATCACGATGGTGGGTAAAAAAACATATATTTGACGTAATAACTAATTTGTTATAATTATTTTGTGAGAAGGCAATGATCGAAACATGAATCACGTGTTTTCAAGGTCTTTGACTTCATTTTTTTAATTACTAAGTGGTGCCTGTAGCTCATGGTATCGCACGTTAGTATTCTGTGATGGTGTGATCCAAGCCCGGTCGAGCTAACCCATTCGACCCGAACCTATACATTAGTTGTTAGGTTTTCCAATAGCAAAATATGCTAATGTCAAATTCTGCAATTTCCCAATGAACCCAAAAACTGATCTGATAAAATTGCAAATCCACAGACTTCACCGGCTCACGTGGCAAGAGATCGTCTGGGATAGATGACGCGGTGCCGTTATATTTATGACTAGTTCTACGAACACTTGACATCGGCAGTGGAGCAGAGTCAGATCGACCGGAGATAGACCGCGCCCTCATAGAAACCCAACGTGAAAGAGCACGAAGGCTGCTGTATTTCGTTTGATGAGTGAAGGGATCCGAAAATCCAGTTACTGGAGTTTATGAGAATGGATGTGCATGTCATGGACAGCGGTTACCACTCACCATCAAGTGGACTGAGTGCTCGGTTGTCGCACCAAATATTATATAAAAAAATATGAAGACTAGTGTTAAGAAAAACATTTTGCATCTTTTAACTCCAAGAGGCAGCAAACATTATCTGAGCGAATTGTAATTGAGATTCTGAGTCCGACTCCGTCTGGGCATGAACAGACTGACACAATAATCACGAAGCTTAGATTGCCCAATCCCTTAACCAGGATACTTAATATATTTAAAAATAAATAATAATTACGGAGTATTACAGATGGTTAACATCTGCTCGGCAGTAAAGGAAAACACGGTGGGTTTCCTTATATCTAAGAAATACATAATAAATAAAATATTTCGAAGACATGTGAAGTCTATCTATGCACAGTGGTGCCGCATGGTGGACCTCTGTATGTCCAGCAGTGGGATTTAAATATATTATATAGTCTGTTACTTTTAATTTTAATTACGGACTGCTACTCGTTTATAGAATTTTAATAGTTGATTGTAATTTAAAAAAAACAAAAATATATAAATTTTTACAAATCCGCTAATGTTAACATTTTGTATTTGACATTTTTCTTGCAGCTCGTGCAACATTGAAAGATATTGTAAAATTACACAAGTTTATATTGTTTAATATATTTTAAGTTTTGCCTAAATGTTATATATAAGCACAATTCTTACGATTTATACTTAGCTAATACTGAAAGTTGCTAAGTTTTGATCAATATATATTTTTTTATACTATACCCTTACTATTTACTGAATGTGTTATCGTGGTGAAGAACGTCATTGCTGCGAGGACGTTTTTGGTGAACTATTCAGCCACTGCTCTTTGGTTTATAACTATAATGTAATGATTTGACGAAAAAAGAAGCAACCTTCGACTTTTCTTAACATTTCTCAGCAAGCCTACTAACGAAAAGACCAATTCTACCGACTGGCATTTTCTTTCCAGTTCAACATTCGCCCAGTAAAAAAGTAAAGTACACCCAGGTTTCTTTACCTGAAACGATATTATAGACAGCCTGTTACTGTCCTCCGTTGGACTTTATCATCATCTTACGGCACCTCTTCTCACAGTCGTTTTTGGTCATCCGTTAAACCATGCGATATCCTTCGAGTTTTCAAATCTTCAGATACACGTGCAAAATGTTTTGCGCTTGGCTCATTCTAATGCCTAATACAATACGAATTAGCTAACAAGTAATTTTTCTACCAGATTCAATCAGTTGTCGTACGGTATCAATATTGGATGCCGTAACCGCAGTCGCTGGTCGACTTTCTCGTGCATCATCATGGAGATGATCACGTCCACGTCGCGCATCACGAATACACAGGGCTGCGACACGGGGCTTCATCACTGAATGCCAATTGAAGTCGCTGGTTATTCTCTTGTTGACTTAAGTCACAGCCAAAATCGTAAAAAATCATTGACCGGAAATTTTCACGAGTTAAATTAATTGTAATAGCGACATACAATTTTCTAAAGGACGCAAATTTCTTAACAAACACAGTCTCGCAAACTAAAAAGTAACATGTTCCCAAAGAGTTCCATTTTCGAGTCCCGTAATTGTTTTTTTATTGTCAGTGGCCAGTTCGAGAAACATTCAGTGTGGCCCACGTGATGAATAACTAAATAAATAACATATTAACATCAAAGCTCAAGAAGCTGGCCAGTCGTATGTTTTTCTTTACTTATGTTACAATATGTACATTGGTTTACCATTTTCCACACCATGTATCGTACTTAACATATACAATAATTAGCCCAAAACAATTTGTTAAACTTAGACTGTCACCACTCGGCATATGGATCTGCCGAAGGAAACTTAGCAAGACTCACTAGTTGAACATTAGATAAACAATTTTTTGTAAAGTTAGTAAATTAGTAAATTTGAAAGTTTTTGTATCATCCTCGTTTACTTGAAATATGTATGAAACTAGAGCTCAGTAGAAGTAAGTTTATACTTGTTTCAAGTATTTATATAAACGAGCACACAGTACATACAGAATATATATATAGTTCAGTTCATATATATATAGTTGGGCGATGACCGCGTCCCATGACATCTACATTCATTTTCAACAAACATATGCCTTGTCATCCAAATAGTCAACGAATCAAACTAAGCATATCAGTCTTCAGATAAGGTCAAGGCATGTGCCTCTTGAATCGTTGTTGAGACATCCATCCACCACGTAGCTGTTCTTAGGTTGCCGTCATCAGGTGAACTGTAACTGGTGGGTTACACTAAGTTTCTTAATAAAAATAGTAAACACCACGAGCACGCAATTCTAGCAATGATTTGTCAAACTTCCTTTGAAAAAAAACACCGATGTCAACGTCTCCGCAGACCGGTGTCGCATACCTCGGACATTAACAACCGAACCGACGGACCTGCGGAATTTTTAATAAGCTTTTTTAAAATATTTGTACCGACATCAGCGTTCTGCGCACGCGCCGAAATAGAGTTGAAAACTATTATATTGCGCACGATTGAGATTCGCACGGGTTCAAATACCTCACCGGTGTATACTTTGGATGATGACAATATCGTACGTATGTATGTATTAATATTGCCTATAATTGATTATGCAGATGTGTGTTACCCAGACCTCTCCCTTTAACTTCTTAACTAACTGGAGCGCCTGTTGAACAACTGCATTCGTTTTATTTTTAGTTTGCCTACATATGACCATATCTCACAATATCGATCTCAGCTTAATTGACTTTCCATACAACAAAGGCGTAATTCCAGAATTTTGCTTGTTCTCTTCTCCATTTTAAATGATCCGTCATCACCTTCTTATCTTAAACATAAATTCCAATATCTCTCTTTATCTCATGACAGAATTCTTCGATCTTCGTTTAAAACAAGATCAGTATACCAGCTCACTTTAGCGGTTTTCTTGCAAATTCATTTGCTGTCCGGGCTACACTACTCTGGAATTCCTTCCCCGATGAAATCAGACAGGTCAGTAATAAAAATTGTATGTATTAAAATTGTAATAATATATATATATATATATATATATATATATATATATATATATATATATACATATATATATATATTTATTTACTCTTACAAAAGTTCACAAAGGGCGGACTTAATGCCAAAGGCATTCTCTATCAGTCAACCCAAGGTGTGAGATATGCGTATGATAGGTGTATATATATATATATATATATATATATATATATATATACATATATATATATATACAGTGGTGGTCATATAATTAGAAACACTTTTTATGAATAAAGAAAGTGTAACTTCAACGTACAAATGTTCGTAAAAAACATACACATTCAATAATTAATAATCATGCAATAATATAGCCACTCAAATAAAAGACCCAATAAATGCATAAAATATAAAACATATCTTACTTTTAATTACAAAATGAGTCTAACACATGTAGGAGTTTATTTTCTGTTACTGGCCGCTTGAACGCCTAATTAGAAACATTTTAAAAAGCATCCATAGCTCGTTCTTTTTTGAAATTGGAGAATAACATTTCTTTCTTGGCTTTTTCTATTATTTTGGTGGCAATTCAAAATATAATCTTAATTTTATTTTGTTTAAAATGGGCAAAAATAGAAGTTGTGAGGCGTCAACTGGGCAAACAATTGTTAATTTACATATAGATCATAAGTGGTCGTACAGAAGAATAGCTGAGCATTTAAATTGTTCCGTTAAGAAAGTTTTTAATGCAATTGATCATTATAAAACACATGGAACTGTTGAAAATGTTCTTAGAAAGGCTCGGCCAAGAAAAACCTCTCCCAGAGAAGATACGCTAATCGTTCGTGTTGCTAACAAAGACGCAAGTAAAGGCTCCAACCAGATTAAAAATGAGGTTTTTCGCCTTATAACCCAAGTAACATCTCGTCAAGACTGATACGCCGAGGATTAGTGGAAGCTAAATTGTTTGGAAGAATCTCTCGAAAGGTACCACTTCTTACCAAGCAACACCGAGAGAGTTATTTTCAAATAATACAAAAATAAATATGGTAAATTCCGACGGAAAGCGCTATGTTAGACGTCCTGTAAACAATGCTTTTAATTATAAATACACAAGGATATATATAGTCAAGCACGGTGGCGGTAACAATAAAGTTTGGGGGTGGTTTTCCGGATGTGGAGTTGGACCCACTCGGAAGATTGAAGTTACAATGATTTCCTACTCGGACGATCATTTGCCTCTAACCTGGATCTTTCAGCATGACAATGACCCTTAACACACGGCCAATAGCGTCAAATGTTTCCTTAGCGAACTCGTTGTCGTCGTCGAGCGTATATCCGTTTTAGACTGGCCAGCAAATAGTCCGGATTCAATCCCGATAGAAAACTCTGGTACATTGTTAAAAAGAAAGTCTCAAAACAAACGAGTTCACCAGTAAAAAGAACTATATGAAGCATTTGTTGAAGCATGGAATTCAATCCCCCTAGAAAATGTATGAAATTGATTGAATCAATGCCACGTCGTTGCAGTGCTGTTATTGAAAATAGGGGATACGCCACTAAATATTAGTTATAACTATTAGTAGGCTGTGGATAGTATCTGTTTCGTAAATAACAATACTAATACTTAAAAAGAATATTGTTTTTATACATTTTTGTTGTTGTTTCTAATTAGTTGGCCATTACTGTTCATACCTTAAAACTGATTTAAATGTTTGTCTGTAATGTAATATTGAAACTGCACTTGTGTTATGGGATTTATATTATTTTTCTAATAAATGATAAATCATTGAACATATTGTTGTCCTATTTATTGTTTAATTTCAAAATAAAAACGTTTGCGGGGAAGTATCTTACATAATGTCAAGGACCGTTGGTAGTGTTTCTAGTTATACGACCACCACTGTATGTATAGATATTATGTCAGATAACTGTGTATATAGTTGACATATTTGGTTCGGTTTGGGTTCCAAAGGACAATATCTGTGCAGGTAATTGTCAATAGTTTCAACATAAGATAACGTAACGTAACGAATTCACTTTACGACTATTCTAACTTTCAACTGTGCTAGCACTCTTTAAAATAAAGGATAATTATGTAGCAACTCAGCTGATGGTATTTAGGTGTTGGTGTGCTATATTTGATGCTAAACATTCTTCTGGACTTATTGCAGATGTATTACATCACACAAGGGCGGGGGCCCGATGCGTGAGTGCCGCTTGCCCTAATCCTTGCGGGATTTCAATATTAATATGACGATGTCTAGTTGTCATATGTATGTATTATAGTGCCGTAAGTATTATAGTGACGTAAGTAATATAGTGCCGTAAGTATTATAGTGCCGTAAGTAATATAGCGCCGTAAGTATTATAGTGCCGTAAGTATTATAGTGCCGTAAGTAATATAGCGCCGTGGCATTATAGTGCCGTAAGTAATATAGCGCCGTGGGCATTATAGTGCCGTAAGTAATATAGCGCCGTAAGTATTATAGTGCCGCATTATAGTGCCGTAAGCATTATAGTGCCGTAAGTAATATAGTGCCGTAAGTATAGTGCCGTAAGCATTATAGTGCCGTAAGTATTATAGTGCCGTAAGTATAGTGCCGTAAGTATAGTGCCGTAAGCATTATAGTGCCGTAAGTATTATAGCGCCGTAAGCATTATAGTGCCGTAAGTATTATAGTGCCGTGGCAATATAGCGCCGTAAGTAATATAGCGCCGTAAGTATTATAGTGCGCCGTAAGTATTATAGTGCCGTAAGTAATATAGCGCCGTAAGTATTATAGTGCCGTAAGTATTATAGTGCCGTAAGTAATATAGTGCCGTGGCATTATAGTGCCGTAAGTATTATATGCCGTAAGTATTATAGTGCCGTAAGTATTATAGTGCCGTAAGTAATATAGCGCCATAAGTATTATAGTGCCGTAAGTATTATAGTGCCGTAAGTATTATAGTGCCGTGGCATTATAGTGCCGTAAGTAATATAGCGCCGTAAGTAATATAGTGCCGTAAGCATTATAGCGCCGTAAGTATTATAGTGCCGTAAGTAATATAGCGCCGTAAGTATTATAGCGCCGTGGCATTATAGTGCCGTAAGCATTATAGTGCGCCGTAAGTATTATAGTGCCGTAAGTATTATAGTGCCGCATTATAGTGCCGTAAGTAATATAGTGCCGTAAGTATTATAGTGCCGTAAGTATTATAGTGCCGTAAGTATTATAGTGCCGTAAGTATTATAGTGCCGTAAGTATTATAGTGCCGTAAGTAATATAGCGCCGTAAGTATTATAGTGCCGTAAGTATTATAGTGCCGTAAGTAATATAGTGCCGTAAGTATTATAGTGCCGTAAGTATTATAGTGCCGTAAGTATTATAGTGCCGTAAGTATTATAGTGCCGTAAGTATTATAGTGCCGTAAGTATTATAGTGCCGTAAGTATTATAGTGCCGTAGTGAGCACACGGTTCACCTGATGGTAAGAGATGACTGCGGCTCGTGACACCAACAAGTTGTAACAGTTGTGGAGCCACGCTTCAGCTAGTTTCTAGTTATAACGGCACGACCGGGGAGGGACCACCTACATATAGCAGCATACGCACGCTGCTGTGTTTCAAATTATATTATATTATATATATATAAATGTATATAAAAAAAATGTATTGAGGGTGTCAAACAACGACGATGATGAAGCAGACGATGCCCACCGTCATCTTCGATCAGGAATCATAATGTAGATGCAATGTCGACCCTAAGCACTGTAATGCCCGCCACCAGTTTTAGTATTATCCTGTCGTTACTAGTTACTAGTTAATAACTCTATATATTTAAATAGTTAATGACGAGGCATTCAGTCCTCAAGGGTGACAACGCATCTGCATTATGATTCCTTGATGAAGGATGAGTATAGATGTCACGGGCCGCAGGAGTCGCGTACCGTTAGGTGAACTATGTGCTGAACATATTACTCAATGTAATAAAAAACCCTGGACTGCGGCGTCGCCAATCCTGAACTCCCAGACGAAGAACCATATCTTTGCATCACAGTTGTGTTATGAGTGTGGGTTCATTATGTTATGAGTGTGGGTTCATTATGTTATGAGTGTGGGTTCATTATGTTTATGACCTTTGGCTCCCTCTGCATCTTAATCATCCTTTGATCTACATTTACTATAAGATGAAGTATCACATGGAGAGTAAAGCACGAATAGAAAGTGTCTCTTTTTTGTAAAAATAACGCTTACTTCATGGCAAATAATGTGTCATGTACAAAATACCGGAACACATCGTCGGGGTAGAAATAGATCAGAAGTATATCATCATGGATTATCAAATAGATCTCATTATTCAACTCAAGGTGACGATAAGAGTTAATTTAGGCCATCGTCACACAACATGAGGATCACGCCCCTTAAAACGGAGCCTTGAAAGTTTAACCGTACATAAATGTACTATTAATTAACATGTAATTATAATTTTACAGTGATGGGGTCGCAAGGCCTGGGTCGCGACACACAAATGTTTAAGAACCAATGGTTTAGGCAAATGCCCAGCGATATTGTTGCAAGTGGTATAGGCAAGGGTCCTGCCAAGTAAACTTAAGGCGTTTATAGTTAAGTCTATTTATTACCACAAAGTGCGATAAATGCATATTTAGATTCAAGAGGAATAGCAATCGCTAGACACATCTGGCATACGAAACGGGCCCAAGCCAAATGCCAACGACCTAAGCTAAACACAACTTTTACATAACTTCGCTATTTCTTAAATGCACGTGCGTGATATCCAAACTTTATCGTTGTTTTTTATTTCCTCATCTCCATCACCAAGAGCTTATCTTCTACAAACATCAAAGCTATTTGCTCCGCATGCATTATTTTTTCCTTTTTTTACCTAAAAGTAATTTTTTCCTATGTTATTGGCGCCAAATGAAATAACAGTCACACAGAGTGTTTTTGTCTAAAGTGGCATACACGACTTTGCCACGCACTACTACTCTGTGGAAGCAGCTGTCTCCAGCGGTATTTCCAAACCGATACGATTTAGGGACTTTCAAAATTAGAGCCTACACCTTTCTTAAAGGCTGGCAGTGTGCTCTCCTCTGTTGTTGCGGATGTTCCACAGTTCCACAGTGTCAAATGTGCGGCGGAGATGACGTATCATTGAGTGAGTTACTTGCTCGTTTGCCAACTATTCAATATAAAAAATATTATGCACGTTTTAATTTATAGGAATCCGAAAAGCTACAAATAATAAATAATTTTTTCGTGTTATCTAATAAATGTCAAGGAAAAGTTAACGTATATATTTAGATTTGACGACTGGGCAGTGGAGCGCTGTCCACCGCGCGGCTCCGCTGCGACGCACTCCACATGTCTTCGAAATATTTTTTTTATATTTATCTTTTAGACACTGGGGTCGAGCTAAGTTCGCGTGCTATAAGCGAGCTAGTCACTAAGCTAAACGTAGAGAACACTTAGTGCTTACTACAATTAAGTGTCAATAACCTAAAGGCTTAGTGCCGGTCTGCAAAACTTGACGGATCAGCTCGGAATCCGCCATCACATTATTGTTGTAAACCATCTCCTGGCGCAGACATCTTCACCTTAGTTGGAGTGGTTCACCGGAAAGTTAGTTATGTTAATATTAGTTACTGCAAGCATTATTTTTCCTTTAAATATATCTCTGTGTACACACTTTAAGATAAAAAACGTGAGACAATATCTCTTGGTAATTTCAGATTTATAATGAATGATGATGGTGTGATGTGAATTTTATTGAAATATTTATACGTATTCTCCCAGGCAGACGCAAACTGTCTACACTCATTCTACAATTTTATTCTAATCTACATCGCGGAAAACATTTATCAATGACCGACTTCATACTGTGATCTGTCTTCGCAGGGAAAATCGCAAGACAAAGTTTATATAAAAGAAAACAAATTTTACAGAATTCTTAGAAAGACATGACTATGACTCGGGAATTTCCCTGCGTCGCAAAATATCACTTTTAAATGAGCATATATCCTGGTCGATGCAACTACAGGCGTTGCTTTTACGGCTTCGGTTTAGCGGAGTTAAAGTTAAAGTTAAAGTGTGTCATTTTTATTTGTTTATATTTTATTTACACAAGTAAAAAGAACAAAAGCACTAACGTCAAAATGTATTCAACCAGCTATCCATTCACCAGCCACATAACCAGCCATCTATTTAACCAGCCTTCCTTTTGGTTAAATAGAGGAAAGATGGATGGGTGCAGGAAAATATAACTATTTTAATATTAAAAGTATATAAATGTAATAAATAAACAGTTTTAGATCTGCACTGCAGAATGTATGAATCAGATCGACTGGGGTAGGGCCACGTCCTCACAGAAAGCCAGCGTGAAATAGCAGTATAATGCTGCTATGTTTTGTTTGTTGACTGTAGGGATCCAGAGACCTTTATTACTGGTGACGAGGCATTTCATCTCAGTCCTTAAGGGCGGCAACACATTTTCATTATGATAAATTGACAAATTTCTGATAAATATGAAGGCTAAATAAAAATATGACGGCTATATATAAATATGACGGCTATATATAAATATGACGACTATATATAAATATGACTGCTACATATAAATATGACGGTTATATATATATATGACGGCTATATATAAATATGACGGCTATATATAAATATGACGGCTATATATAAATATGACGGCTATATATAAATATGACAGCTATATATAGATATGACGGCTATATATAAATATGACGGCTATATATAAATATGACGGCTATATATAAATATGACGGCTATATATAAATATTACGGCTATATATAAATATGACAGCTATATATAAATATGACGGCTATATATAAATATGACAGCTATATATAAATATGACGGCTATATATAAATATGACAGCTATATATAAATATGATGGCTATATATAAATATTACGGCTATATTTAAATATGACAGCTGTATATAAATATGACGGCTATATATAAATATAACAGCTATATATAAATATGACGGCTATATATAAATATGACAGCTATATATAAATATGATGGCTATATATAAAATACGAGCCGAGGGTGTCGGTGAAGACGGCAGAGCTATATAAACACCCATCATCATCACTCGTATAGCTGTTACAGTATGTTTCAAGATTCCTAATAATGTAGCAATTAATAATAGTAATAAAATATTTTTGTTTTGATATTTGGTTATAGTATTTTATTTATTTATTTCTTTTACCAATGAGGCGGAGATAGAAATAAAAATATCCCCTAATTAGTAATAAGTGTTAGGGTTCGCTAATTTACATTTTTATATTATTAAGATGGAACAAAAGTTTTATTGTGCATTCAGGCGGAGATACAAAAAAAAATAGTCCCTGTATTTATTTAATAGTATATTTTTTTAGTTTTATCTTTGTTTTATTAGTAGCAATAAGCGAGCACACAGTTCATCTGACGCTAAGTCTTAGCTGCGGCCCTGGACATCCTCGACAAAGAGTCAGGATGCACTCCCGTCCTTACTTTTAATTGGCTCACACACACCATACGCGAAATGATAATTTTGTTCGTTCAGCTATTTCATACGGGGTAAACACCGAATTGTCTTCTCTTCATTACGTCATACGAACGTAAATCCGAACGTGGACACATTTGATAATTTATTTCCATGAATTGGAACCCACTGCGCATGCTGACTGGTCCTCATCAGGTCATTTAACCGTCGACATGTTTCGTTTAATATGACCATTTAAATAAGTCTCCAAATTACTTTATCGACTACAGCCACCGCCCGCGACGCTGCTTGCGCGAATTGTATATTATTTATTTAATAATAGGGGTGAGAAACGAGCACACAGTTTAAAGTAAAGTAACAAACTAGTTGTATAAAAAGAGAGGCATATATATATATATATATATATATATATATATATATGCCTCTCTTTTATATATATATATATATATATATATATATATATATATATATATATATATATAACTAGTCTGCTCATAAATACTGTTACATAAAAACTTTTCTTTTTTTCAATTTTTTTAATTATTTTGAATTTGGAACACGTATAATATTTTAAAAACTTCTTTCAATTTTGCTCCATTTCACATACATTTTTTCGTGTTTATTATAAAATTCCAATATGGAATGGGGTGTTAAAGAAAATAGGATTGCAGTGATCGCCTTGCACAAGTGGGTATAAAGCCGTCGGTCATATTCCAGACACTCCAATAGCTTGGTATCAGCCGTATGTTCGTATATCGTGCTATCAACATCGGGGCGGCCGCGTGCTGTTAGAACTGCAAAGGCTGTTAATGCTGTTAAAGCCAAAATTCATTGAAACCCCATTCGGAAGCAAAAAATCTTATCGCTAGAAATGAAGATTCCGGCTGGGACTCTGTCGCGTATTATAAAACAAAGCCTGAAGCTCGGAGCTTATTGTCGATATACAAGACATGCTCTAAATCAATCTGTACAATTAAAGAGAGTGGATCGATCAAAACGCGTACGTAGGTGAAAGGCACAGAAATATCCTCTTTACTGATGAAAAAATTTTCACGATTGAAGATCAAGATAATAAGCAAAATGATAAACTGTACGCTCACAGTTCTAAAGAAGCTGCTCAAGTGGTGGGAAAGGTATAACGTGGTCAACATCCTGCGTCAGTGATGGTTTGGTGGGGCGTCTTATCAAGGAGTCACAAAACTACATATTTGTGAAAAATGAGCGAAAACTTCAGCCAAAACATTAGAGTACTTCACATGTCTTCATTTATTACTTAATAATGCAGGTTTCCTCACGGTGTTATCTTAAATCATTATCATTAATTTTGCTATTAGAAGCTGGTATTCTAAAATTATCCATTCTTTAGTTTATCGACAGACAATCAGACAGATAATCTCTACATATACGTAATTATGTTGTGAATAGAATGATAATAGAATTATTCGGATTTGTCCGAATAATATTCCGGCGAAGCTGTTTATTTGTGTTAGCCTTAGGTAAGTCACGGACATATTGTCTGATTTGTCCTTTTAAATTATGAGGTAAAAATGTTTTCAAATACCTTAGTAGCGACTTAAATATCTTTTTCGGTAATCTTTTTAGATGCTATGTTTGTTTTATTGTATGAATCGTCAACTTATTTTATTATATTAAATTAATAATATTAAAAATATAATTAATATCCAATATAATTGAAATTCACCAATGGAGTGTTTTGTCGGAAGCGTCGAACTTACTGATTCAGTATTCTATTTTACGTGTATACATATACGTCACGAGATGAGATGAGGTGATGAGTCATCTCCTCACTGCATCATACTTACATCTTATTACCCTTCAATATTCGAAAACCGTGAAATAGGGTCTGATACCTCAATGTCCAGGCGCTCGCTTTTAATTCACACTACGCGAGCAAACCGAGTTGGATGCCACTAATGTGCTGATTTACCACATGCTCGGTGACGAAAGAGAAACATGAGGAAACTTACATGTCCAAAAAATAGTAAAAATAAAAAAATAATTCAAAGACATGCGATTCTTTGAAATAAAACCTTATTTCATTCATTTTTGTCAATGTTCAACCTATCGGCTGCCTCCTGCAGACAATATGGCTGTGTGATTTGTCTTCACTAAAATCCCCTCGGTAATTACTCCTCTGTGACAAACCCCTCGAATCCGTCGTCTTACATGACACTAAGGTGATACCTTAAGCCTTATCTATAAGTTGTCGGCTACAAGGCTGCTATACATCCAATGGCTCGTTACCAGTAAGTTCTCCGGATCCCTACACTCACCATACGAAACACAGTCGTAATATACTGCATAAAATGGCACTGATATTGTTGAGGAGTCGAGCATCTCATGCTGCATCGTAGTTCTTACATTTTTAACGTCCAAATAGAACGAAAAGAACTAGATTCAGGATTATTTAAAATTACTGAACTAGTTTTAAAAAAGAATTCGAACATATCGGTCTCTGAATGATAAAACAATTACACAAAACGAGCACGTAATGTGGAAGCTATCGGTGTAAACAACATACAAAAACGAACATGCATAAATAGATATATATATATTTATATATATATATATATATATATATATATATATATATATATATATATATATATATATATACCGTTGATTTTATGGCTGATGTGAACAGTGGCCGTTAGCCCGGGGGCTTTTACAGCTTCACCGGGTTGAACCTTACCCTGATGATGATGCGATGGTTTGAAATGAGACTCCTGTTCTATGCACGATATCATGGATTTTTCGATAGTATCTCGTGTCCGTACGACGGTTTCTGGACAAAGTGAAGCCGCGTGCGGTGATTTATTTGTCTATCATGAAAACGAGAATGCACCGCCGTGGTATTTAGGAGCCAGCGCACGTAGTGGCTTTAGAAAAACATCTGGGTGATTTAAATTTGCACCGATACCAAGAAATTTAGTACTATTGCATATCTGAGTTATGTTTGGACGTGAGACCCTTGCAGAATGTTCTATGGCAAAGTGTTGGTACGACGTTTTTTAGCTACTTAGCATTGTGGAAGAATCGAGCTAGAGACAGTTTCTAGCACGTATAGGTTCGCACGGTTCGTTCAGCGCGGGCTTACGTTGATAACTGAAGACTAAATTACTGGTTTATTTCTAACGAAATTTTACCACTATCAGGTGATGAAGAAAACTTCCCAAGGAAACCTGAGAAAATAAATGATACCGAAATATTTTTATATAATGAAGGCTCCATTGGCGGACGCCACATCTTTCAACTTCGTGATGTACTATGGTCTAACGCTATATATAGGTTGTAACTTTATTTTTTAAAATAACTGGTAGGTACGCCGCATTCCATCGGCCTTCAAGGATGACAATGCGTATGCATATTGAATCTTAATTGATGTAGCTGTCATGAGCCACAGCTATTACTGGTGCTCTGCGTTGGTGGAGCCACATTGCAGTCACTTTCTACCTGCAGCATAATTAGGCCGACTTGACCGGGAATCAACCAGGCCCTCTCGGAATACCGGTGGGTAAGAGCGCCCAATTACTGACCAATACCTGATAACGCAAGAATTCCATCTCACACCTCAGGGGTCACATAAGTGCATTAATTGATTTACTTATTTATTTGTAAACACACAGCATACATATTGCATATTTACAGTAATTGAAACTCCATATAATAAAATTCTGATCTGTACATGTGTACAGTGCGCGGTATTCAGGAACGTATCTGATTTGACAATTAATTTGACAATCAGTTAAAAAAATAAAAACATACAGATAAAAAAATAGAAACAGTTCTGACAGATAATTAAGGGTAAAATCAAAAATTATAATTTACTTAAATAAAAAATAATCTGACGGCTAAGGGTTACCCATGGTCGTCGGATAGTTGTCATCATGTACTGTCAGGTGAACTGTGTGCTCGTGTCTCACCCGCAATATAGTATTGTATCTATATATACTTACTTAAACCTACAAATTAATTAATGTATGGGAATCCCTCAGGTTGCGTCTTTACATAATGTCTTACGTTAGTAGTATTGTAGAACTTGGAGTCAACACAAACATTGAAGTTATTACCGCTCCTGTATATGTAATGTTATATGTGTGTGTAATGATATGTGTGTAATGTTATATGAGTGAGTAATATTATGTGTGCGTGTAATGTTATATGTGTGTGTAATATTATATGTGTGTGTAGTGTTATATGTGTGTGTAATATTACATGAGTGTGTAATATTATGTGTGCGTGTAATGTTATATGTGTGTGTAGTGTTATATGGGTGTGTAATATTATATGCATGTGTAATATTATATGTGTGTAACACTGCACGATGAATGTCCTCTCTCCTAAAACCCTAATATAAATTAAAGCGCTCGCTCTAAAAGGCCGGATTACAAATGTTTACGGCACTTACTAACAATACGGAAATATTTTGTGCAGTTGTCATCTGGCAAAACCGGATGATATCGTCGTTGTCGGCATCGACCAGGAGACATCATCCTACTTCAATAAATCAATTAATCGATCTGCGTCAGGTTACTGATGATCAGTAAAGTTTCACTATACTCCTAATGTAAACGTGACTTTATATTTAATGACGTCAAAAATTATTAGTTTATGATCTATCTTCATCATCATCTCGGTCCACTATGTACAGACACAGATCTTCTGATTTTTCTGAGACTTTTGATTTAAAAAATACCAGGAATTTCTCAGTCAGAAACTGACTGTGAAACGAAAATTCTAACTATTCTGCTTATGATTACTTTTTAATATTTTTAAATAATATATATATATATATATCCTAAGATTATTGAATTGGTGTTTTTACGATTTCTTGAGACTCAATCTGATCATAAGGAATTTCTTGCTTGTACAATCTCAGTTACAAAGTAGGTAATTAGAAATTTATAAAATATTTTCCTACATAAAAAGTTTAAAAAAGGAAGATTGTGTAATTTCATGCAACTACATTTTCAAAACTCATTATTTGTGTGTATATATACTGAGGCCTACCTCTGATACACTATTTTACAAATAATGTTTGACGTTATTAACGTGCAAAAGGACGAAATAGGACTCATGGTGTGTGTGCTTGCAATCTTGCATGAACTTGTTTGATTTTTCATCAAAATAAATACGAATGCCAAGGATAAACGTTACTCATTTATTTGCCAGTGTCAGAAAAAGTAAATACGAATTAGTTAACATTTGAAAAAAATCTTATAAAAAAACCATTTGAGATATTTTAAAAATTGTTTATTTACAAAAAAGCTAATAAATCATCTAAATGACCACCGTTTTGACTTTTGCATCTTGTCTTCTAATCGAGTATCGAAATTTTTGAATACGCGTCGGCAAAGAGACCGCGAAATTGCCGACATTTCTTCGCTGATTTTTCTTTTAATTGGAGTAGTGTATTTGGTTTATGGATGTAGACACGGCTCTTTAAATAACCCCATAAAAAGAAATCTGCTGGGGATAGATCTGGACCTCTGGGTGGCCATGGGATATCGCCTCGTCTGGAAATCAGCTTTTGGGGAACATTTCTTTAACCACCGGCAAGGACTCGTTAGATGTGTGACAAGTCGCACCATCTTGCTGAAACCATGTGTTACGATTGTAGCCAGCAAATTCCAGTAGCATCGGTGCCAAGAACTCCCGTAACATTTTCACATACTCAGCAGAATTAACAGTAACCGAACGGCCGCGAGAATCTTCGAAAAAGTAGGGTCCAATGATTCCTCTTGCTGAAATTGCAACCCATACGTTTACCTTGGGAGAATGAAGTGGCCTCTCGTGTTTAGCTTTGGGATTTTCGCTGCGCCAATACCTGCAATTCTGTTTGTTTACATGTCCGTTGAGGTGGAAATGGGCTTCGTCCGAATACAAAAGATTGTCAAAATTACTGAATCGATCTAACATTGTTTCGGCATACGACTTGCGCAATTTTAAATCATTAGGCTTTAATTCTTGCACTATCTGGATTTCTAATCAAATTTCAAAATACGGCGTAATGATATGCGGGATAATCCTAATTCAGCCGAACGTTTGCGCGTCGATAAATCTGGATCACGTCGAACAGAAGCGGAAACTTGCTGCAAGTTCCCTTTGCTCCGCGAAGTCCGTGGGCCATTAATCAATCAATTCTCTCTTTTTCCAAACTATTAATTCGTGGTCCAACCACTCAGCCGCAACGCAAATTTCCATAGTAAAATCTAATCTTCACATTTTTTGTCGAGTTTTGAGAAAGTGGTAGAAATGTAGATGCAGGGAGTCCATCGGAACCAGTTAAATTTTGACAGTGGTATATAAGAAAAAAAGAATGGGATATAGGATACACCTCTGATGATATAGGATCTGGATGATATAGGCGATAAAAATTCTTCACCACGACATCCCGAGTACATTTGTTGGGTGCATCTGTTTAAAAGGAAAAAGACTCAACATAAATGTTGGCACTAAGTAAATATGTATAGCATGAGAAGTTATGATATTGTTTCGTATGGTATTGAATTTTTTATTTGTTATACAAATTCATATTTAAATACGTGTTATGTTTAATTAGACCACACAAAAAATACTATTTAAAAAGTGTCCCTATCGAAAAGAGCTGACAGCATTTTACGGATTTGGCATTAGCCCTTGTAATATTACTATTTAAAATAATAATAATACTATGTAATATACACATATAAATATAGTATGTAATAATAAAACTCAGGTTTAAATATCTTGCAATACAGCATCATTTCTCAAACCGAGGGTCATATCAATAATTAATACCTGTTTACAAATATTCGTTTATTAACATAAAGTTTTATGAAATTAAATATGTCCAAACTTAATTTCATAAACATAAAAAATAAACTTATAGCTCGCTTTCTGTAAATTTATTTATTTTAGTGTGGGATCGCAAGGCCTTTTACTTACCTTATTGGATGTTTCCTGGGTCCCGACATAAAAATGGTTGTCAAACAATGCAGAAAACAATGTACTGCATATAAGCATACTACAAAAAAATAATAGCTAAAGTCATAGAGTTCTTTTTTAATATAAGTACTTACTGTTTAGCAATAACTACTGGCATGTGGCAACATCGCCGCGTCTACATCAAAATCAAATTGGCAAAGAAAAGAAATATATATGTGATCGTTTAGTGTTTTGTTGAGAAGAAAAATCTTAAAATAAAATTGATTTAATAAAATGACCAAAGTTCATAAGTACTGTCGGTTATGCGCCGAACTGACTGAACAATTAATAGACGCTGACGAAGAAGCTTTACACACTAAAGTAGTAAAGAAGATGCTATGGATTAATGTTGACGTTTCTTCCTCAAATAATCTGCCTAAAACAATATGCTATTCATGTTTTGATCAATTAGAACGCACTTGGATTTTCCTTCATAACGTGCGAGAGGCGCAGGGAAAATTGTATCAGATATTTTCTACTAGCAATGAACATGAAAGTTCAACAAAAAATAACTCTTCTGATGTGGGTAAACCTTTGGATATGAATTGGGATGATTTTCAGGATGTTAAAGTTGTAGTAAAAAATGAAATAAGCACAGAAAATGCCAACACCATGACACTACTTGAGGACCTCGGGAATATTAAAGCTGAAAGACATAGTACAGATGATATACAAGATTCTGTTGCAGAGACTGATGGATTTATTAGTACTGACAGTGATCTACAGTTGCACAAAATGAGGAAAAAGAAATCCACATCACAACTAAGAGACGCTGGAACTACATACATAGAACCAGTTGATATTGCGATGCTTGATATGACATGGGATGAAGAGGCATGTCGGTGTGGCTACTGTGATGCGCTATGTAAGAGTATATCCTTGTTAAGGTTACATTCGCTGCATATACATAACAGCTGTTGTGTTTTCAAGTGTGTGGAATGTGGCAAAATTATTTCTAGCTTCAAAGCTTTTGTAAGCCATTTGCGGCTACACAAACAAATGCTCCACTATTGCTGTGAGTTCTGTGATAAGAAGTTTACCATGATTTCAGACATAAAAAGACATAGGAATACTGTTCATAATGGAGTATATTTAACTACCTGTAGGAAGTGTGGTGCGAGTTTCGATTCACTTGAACTATTACATGAACACTTAACAATCTATAACAAAAGTTTTAAGAAAACAGGCAGGAAACATGAAAAAAAAGAAGAGCAGGACTTGAAGTGTCAATGTTGTTGTAAAGAATTCAAAACACGCGGTAACCTACAGCAACATAAGCTGGTACACACCAACCGTAGCAGAGACTTCTCATGTCATGTATGTGGCAAAATGTTTTTCACCAAAGGAACCCTAAGCACCCACATATTGACTCATGAGGATGCAAAGCCCTACAAGTGTGAATTTTGTCCAATGGCATTTAAAGCGAGAGGCAACCTCCAGTCACATGTAAGCTTGCATTCAGGGGCTAAGCCATTTGTGTGCGAAAGTTGTGGGAAAAGTTTCAGAGTGAAAAGACATTTGAAGTCTCATTCCATTGTCCACACAGACTTAATGCCATATGTATGTGAATACTGCAATAAAACATTTCGTTTTAAAACTCGCCTTAACTTACACTTGAGACAACACACTGGAGCTAAGCCATATACTTGCACATTGTGTCAAAGGGACTTTACGAATGGCTCAAATTATAAAAAGCATATGAAACGAAGACATAATGTTGACACATCATCTAAAAAAAAATACCAAAGTGCTACTAGTGAAGGCACCGAGCCAAACAAGGATAACAATGCTAGCAAGACGTGAATTGATTTTCTGGAATTACGATTTAAAATTTGAAGAATTGCATCTGTTTGATATAAACAAACTATATGGTGCGTAAGATGGTTGATTAGTAAAGAAAACTGTCGATCACATCAAAACTCTTGGTTATCCTTCTTAAATTTATGCCCAGCTAATGAAACAGAGGGTGTGGCCCAAATATGTATAATCTGGTAATGAGGATCATATGGCTGGTTATATGTACCAGATTCCAACTCATCAAAATATCAACCATATTTGGATGTCCAAACATTACAACTGATTATTTACATTGAGGTTTTACTCAATGATTCCATAATAAGACTTGTTCTAGTATAATATTTCATTTTATACTTTTTACAGAAATGCTAGATTTTAGACAAATATTCATATTTCATGTCCTAACATCATAAACATGAGATATATAAACTTATAGTTTAAAAATAGAGCAATAATAGTCTAAAATTACAGCAAACTCAATTATTTGTGTGTTTTTGCACAAATATAATGCAAAATTAACATAAAATTTTACACAAGTTGTTGATATTCTTCCTCAACTAAATTCCGTGACAATAAGGATTATATTGTGTTGTCCTTTGATTTTTATTTATTATCACTTAACAAATGTTTTTTATTATTCCATCCATGTCAAATTCTGTTTATCCTTTTGGTTGAAGCCACGATGTAATTGCTGTGTACAGAAATAAAATATATCTTTTGTACCAAAATGAGTTATTTTGAAAATTAATATATAGAACATGTATGAGATAGTTGGCTGTCTAACCGCAGGCCCAGTGTTCCCATTAGATTAGTGTTCTTAAACTTACATTGGAGTACAGAAGTGTGTTTGCAGTAATACTCAACATTTATCTATTATTATTATTATTATGTAAAAGCTTGACTACTGACATACCCATGTTTAATAGTGGGGATGCTCTAAGCTTATTTCCCCTGGATAAAGAAAAAAGCTGAGAGATATGGTCAGCATTATTGTGAAAAAAAAATAGTTGTTAATATATAATGGTGACATAGGTAGCATACTCTTTAGGTTCACTGCAAGGTAACAAGGGTAACCCTTTCAAAGTGTCAGCAAAACTGGCACTCGTGCAGGTGAGTTGGACATTTGAAGGAACAGTTCAGAACCAAGATAGTATTATTTGAAGGTAAGATACATTGTCACACCTTAAAGAAAAGATGGATTGTCCTCATTGCCAGAAATAAAGTTTGCTACTCCCATCTGCCATTGCTAGTATATATATATATGGCCTATAACCATATAGAAAACACCCACAGTGAAGCTCACAGTGGTAGAATCATGCTGCAGCTAGTTTTAGTTTGGTGCAGCGTGAATGGGTCGACTCGACTAGGGGAACTCCATGCCCTCACAGAACACCAGCATGGAAGAACAGCATAATGTCGCAGCGCTGTCTTAATCAAAATGTATCTGTATAACAAAAATCTTAAATTAATTTTCACCCACTTCCCGACATCTGAATTTCGGAATTTTGCACAGTATGATAATGCGATAATTTCACGACCTGAACCTCATATCCTGACCGGGGATCTACTGGACCGTCGCGGACAACGTTAATTGTGCGCAGAATGCAGGGTTGTATGGTAGATTAGAAAAACTTGACTGCTCGAAGATAACATAAAGTTCCATATAATGGTGACGCCATGTTAGATGAAATGGCGCGGTCACGAGATAAGTGAAATCATTTTAAGTTTATTGTCACGCATGAAATTCTAAACCTCAAGTTTATTCATTACATTTATATACATTTGTGTTTGCACGCTAATAAATAACAATAAAGATATAGTTCAAACAAACACGCTTTTATGATATTGTGAAATTAAAAGTGAAAAATAATTTTTAAATAGAGATTTTGTTTAAAAACGATGATGGGAAGTATGTAAGATAAGAGAAGAAGCCTTATTCGGTATATTTTGAAAATTAAATTAATTTAAAGCAATTTACAAAAGAAATAATGTGAAAAAAGCGCTATGAGTGACAGTTAAGTTATTATAAAAACAATTAGAAATCACTCCACGATTTTTTTAAGAAAAGTATTCAAATCTATTAATTTATTTTGCAGTAAACTTAAAAGTGTGGGACAAAATTCTGTTTTTGAATTGAATCAAAACTGATCTGCGCCCCGGGTGGGCTCGAATCACCAACCTTTCGGTCAACAACCGATTGTGCCACAGAGGCTGCAGTCAGAGCGGTTCAAAATGTGCACCAGCTAATGTAGACCCTGGAGCCGACGACGAGGGCATTATAGATCCTATAGGATATATATATATTTAACAATGGTAGAATCATGTTGTAGTGTGAATGTGTCAAGTCGACCGGACCAGCTGTGCACTTTTCCATAGAATACCAGCGTCATGCCGCTGTGTTTCATACGGTCCAGACAAACGATCTCACAGTTCCCTGATGGCAAGTGCTGACATCAACATCCATCCTGAGTCCAAATACAAACACTGGGCAACAGCCATGAACAACAGTTCATTGGTGTGCTTCCGCATGGAGTCCGCTTGGACACGGCCTCATAATTAAACTCACCTCCAGTAACACTTTGCCGGCCCCAAACTTATTCTTTTCACCAGGGTCTGAAAACCTACCAAGTTTACGTGCATTTCTTTTTTGATAAGGTGAGGTTTTTTACGGTACCTGATTTTGCTATTTGTGTGCCAAAAAGGAATAAATGAATATTATTAAAATATCTGATATTCCAACTATTTTCTTTTTAAGCAGGAGCATATTGAAACTCAATTTTTCGATATTCAACGCAGTGGGGGCCGGCCGCCGGTTGTCCTCGACGACGCCTTAGAAAAGAGAGCTACGAAATAATCCACAGGCTCGTTTTATAAATGTACTTAATAAACTAATAATAATAAACCAAAATAAATATGTATGTACTATATTTAAGTCCCCCTAACAAAAGGTGTGCCACTAGAAAGTCATAGTTCTTCCAGGACAAGAAACCTTGTAGACCTATACATTTACCAAAAACATTTTGAGGTGTTCCTTACTTAGTAAGGAACTTTCGATTTACTCCATTTTGCAAATCGTCTCATGGATTTACATATTTAATCACAGACAGTACGGTAAAAGCTAAATTTAGTGCAACGCGTAAAGTACTTACCTAATCAGGCATTTTTATCCGCCCACGGACCCAAAACACAGTCAATTTGACATAAAGAATAAACTTACAATGACTGTTTAAAATTAATATATCATAAAGTTGTCCGGAATCATCATAAATTAATATATCATAACGATGTCCGGAATCATCATAATTTTTTTAAATTAAAGATGGTTGCATAAAAGAAAAGTTGAATTGTTGAGCAAGCGGGTCGTTATGGAACAAATTTCATTTTAAATTAAGACGCAATCAATCCCTGCCAGCTTTTTAAGGATTTTTTTTTATAGAAGAAGTGGCAAACAGCTCAGCTGATGGTGAGTGACCCCCGCCGCCCGTGGACATCCGCAGCACCGCAGGAGTCGCAGACGCGCTGCCGGCGTATATCGGGAATGGCGCTGGAGACAGCTGATAGCACAGAGCAGTTGTGTACAAAAATTCGCGTAAAGCGCACAGTGGTGGAATGTGTGTGGTTTTTATTTCATATTTAATTAATACAATTTGTATTTTTTTGTCATATTTTATTTCCTATGCACAGTCATGGTTCGATCCTTACACTCACCATGCGCTGGTATGCTGCAAGGGCGCGGTGCTTCCTCGGTCGCGCGCCCCCTTCATGGTGCAGCCAGAACCAGCTGCTACGTGGCTCTACCACTGCTAAAATGTTGTAATAAAAGAACGAGAAGAACGCTACATTATATTTGATACGATATAAACATAATTAGTTGCATTGATGGAAATTACTTTGTTTATTTATTATAAATCCAAATCTAATCAAATATAAAAATAATATCTTACTTTATTAACAATTTCTTTCAATCCGACCAAAATAAAAATGTTTTCAAACAACGTTGCAGTGAGTATTTGAGTGCCCTGGTATTTACTGCTATATGTAGCTTAGACGCTCGCTTTTAATTGACGGTACGCGAGCAAACCGAGTTCGATCCCGGTGAAATCGTTAATTACAATTTTAAGTGCTAATTTACCACGTACTCGTTAGGAAACCGGCATATCTAGGAAAATAAATAAAAAATATATATTTATACAAATAACTAGTCTGGTCATAAATACTGTTACATAAAAACTTGTCTTTTTTTCAACTTTTTAATTATTTTGAATTTGGAACACGTATATTATTTTAAAAACTTCTTTCGATTTTGCGCCATTTCACATATTTTTTCGTGTTCATTATCAAATTAAAATATGAAATGGGGTGTTAAAGAAAATAGGATTGCAGTGATCGCCTTGCACAAAGTGGGTATGGAGCCGTCGGTCATATTCCAGACACTTCAAAAGCTTGGTATCAGCCGTATGTTCGTATATCGTACTATCAACAGATACAACAACACTTCCTCAGTCGAAGACCAGAAAAGGTCTTCGATTATATATGTATATATATATATATATATATTAAACTGTTACTTATCTTTTTACATTACTTCATCAATTTGAAATTAAGAACATAATACAGTAATAATGCTAAAAAGCAATTAATATCGTATATATCCTAGCAATCAGAGAAACCAATAACAGTGATTAAAGTTCCAAAAAGTCTCCTAATGATGATAACCGTTTAATATTTCCCATAAGCCAAAGGTTAGATTTCTAAATTAAAATTCTAAATTCTTCCATAATCTTTCTAAAGTATTTGCTTGTAATTCCGAGAGGTGGCGGTGTTCCAGATTCTGTTGATGTTGATGCTGTTAGCCTATGCGGCTCTTACAGCTTCATGGGACACAGGGCTCACGGAGCTGGGGGGTCCGTGAGCTGGTTAATGTGTGTTCCCTATTTGTGGTTCTCTTACTTACACAAAGCGCTCATAAACTGAGCGTGTCGGTCTGAGTGGCGGTATTTTATCTAAGAGACTGTTTTTAATATTTTATATTTGGTATCTTGACATGTAAATATAATACTAATATAAATTAATACAATACTAAATAAAATAGCATCTGCTCGCGACACTAGACTTCAGAATTAGGTTCAGAAAGAATTGAAAAATGTGTAAGAAGACATTGTATGATTTATTAATTTCCGCAAAAACTTGTAAGTTTTGGGCACTCGATCACTTGAGCAACCGACATAAAGCGGACCATGTGAGAAGCAAGGAGTGCCCAAATGATTTCCTGCCACATTCATCTTTTGACTCTGGGACTAATGATCGTTAGAAATACAAGTGTCCTGTGTTAATCTAGTTTATAAACTATCTTCGTAGAAAATTTCAGTGATTATCAAAGTTCATTTAGTGCCAGAACATCTTTTAAATGTGACCGTGTTAGAATTTGCAATAAGCCGCGCGTCAAACGTTTTGCTGTCTGCAATAGTTCTTTTTAATTTCGCGAGATGGCGGGGAGATTTTTCTAGAGAAATTATTGTTTCAATTGAGGTTTGGGGATATTTTAACATGTGAATATATGTAATATCTAATATTAAATGCATATATATATATATTGCATATTGTTTCAAGGGTTGTCCCCTAAATATAAACAATATTTATATACAATATATAAACATGCACACATTTCTCTTAATTGCTGTTGGTCCAGAGACCTTTACAGCTTTATCTAATTATACTTATTATCATGAACGGGAGGTCCACTGAGTGGAGAGACAATGATGATGCTGCGAAGCTGGCGCGGAGACTGCAGCTGCATCATCGCTGCACTCCGACCCCTGTGGACGAAGAACGTCGCCGACAAGAGAGGGGGGCGATAATACGATCCGAGGGCCCCTCATAAGGAGGTACGAAACGTCGGCTCGGATCTCTACCTAAAGGAAGAAGCACACATTTCACCTTACCATAAGTGATTCATCATTCGTGTAGAAACTACCTGCGAGACTAGGGTGCTACCACTGTAATAAATATAAATTATAAGAACACATTTAGGCGTTTGTGTACACATGTGTATTATGAAAACTGGCATAGTGGCGACGCCTGCCTACAAAAGTGGAAAGGGATTGACAATAGGTAAGTGGAGACTTCACGGCCTGGTAACCCTGCATTGTCTGCAGCAACACCCGCCGACTTGCCTCTAACCATGTCTATTTCATATTTAACAGCTGTTCAATAAAGGGTTCACAATTAATATTCACATATGTTGCCTCTATGTGGATATCTAAAGTAAATGTATGAATGTTTTAGAAACTTTAAATATAGTAGCCACCAGTTCACTTTTAATTCCAAACACGTGCGGAGTCGATATTTTCATTTCTTTCTATACTTTCTTTTCAAATAGTGGATTATGGACGATTAGACTTCTAGTGCCAAAATAACCGGAAACAGTATTCAATGTTACAAATATTTAATTACGTAAAAGTATATATTTTTTGACATCGATACCAAATGCCGCACACGTTTCCCTCGCAACACTTGATGCAGCAGCTGTTTGTTTAACACGCTTTTATGAATAATATATAGTTTTTTCTTTTCTCTTCAATATGTAGAAAATTAGGTCACTTATTGTACGCAATCCTAGATTGTGGAGTTATTGAAAGCCGAGGTTTGGCTCTCTCGGGCACCCTCAAAAAATCAAGGCCTGAATCGACCAGATAAGCCCTAAACCTGAACGAAATTGATGTTAGCTTTTTCACCGACCTGCTGGATCAGCCCACAGGACTGAGGACTGAGGACTGAGGACTGAGGCGCATAAACAACAATGATTAACGTTGAACTCTTGAACTGTTTACACCAGAAGCGGAACAAATAAAACAACACCAGTGCACAGGTAGCTGCTATAATGGAACTTTAAATTAAAATCCTAAGAGTTCTGTCTGGCCACTTGACCAAGTTATAAAATTAAACATTACATTGAGCCTCAACATGAGTACAAACAAAACCAGGAAATGATCTCATTGTTTATGTCTTAAAGCCAGTAAGAATGTGTATTACCTATATATTTTTTTCTTAATACTCTATGTACCTTATTGGCTCTGAAATCAATCCAAAAATGTCGTATCTAAATAACAATGCCTTTGGATAGGCATCAGCAGAACGATGATTCCAGTGACATCGTAAATATCGGCAGTACAGCATACACTGCGACAGCACTGGATGAAAAAAAATCGACTAAAAAGAAATGTTTCGTGTCTGTCTTCTGTGTTCGCTTAATCTTTGTCGATGCATCGATCTGGCGCCCGGGCCTGGCACGCGACCACGGCTCGGCACACGTACAAGTACGAAATAAATCACTCAAGATATTTGCATTTACAATGTATATTTAATTAATATGCTATTTCTATTAATATTATAATTATTAAATTTATATCCTCTTGAAACTCAAATATTTTGTTAACCCCAAGGTATACTGGTAGAGAACGTTTCTTGGCGTTTTGTGTAGTGTTTGTTTTACTTGAGTAAATAAATATTATATACTTTTATATATAATATACATATTATTAGGTGTCGTTTTATATATTTTATAATGGGTACTTAAACTTTTGAGTTTTCTTGGTGATTGAAAAGATCACAGCATAATCAACAAATACAAAATAAACATAATCTTCAGAACTACACGTTAGAACGGATCGAGAGAGCAGTGCAGCTCATTTAGAAAGGAGCTTGTTAATACTAAACAACGAATGTGAAGAAATTCTAAGATAGGTATTTTTATTCAATATTTAGATAAACATATTAATATTTGGTATATATAAAAATAGTCAAACTGTAACATAGGGAAACTGTACGACTAAAATGAGACTATTGGTTGGTTGTAGTCAAAATGTAAACAATTATACTCATATAATTTTTTACATTTAATTTTCATCGTAGTCTATATTCATTTTATATAATTGTACATGTTACGTAACTCCATTATTCTTAAAATATCTTATATTTTGATTAATATGAATCAGATGTAGGGCTAGAAGTGTATATATTATGTGTAGTGTGTGTGTAGAATGCGACGAGGATCTCTCGTGCCTTACTTATGTAGAGCAACGGTGCTCATCAAAGCATGCACAAAACAAAGCCAGCGGAAATATTACTCCAGTCGACGACAAGAAAGCCAGCGAGACAGTTTCCAAACGCATAAGTCATGGCAGTCAAACAATTAAATTAAAAATTGTGAAAAATATTGCCAAAAAATAGTAGGCTGTTTAGAAACACACAACATTATACTACTAACTATTTCAGCGTTGCGTGTCGTTCGTTGAAGATAAGTTTACTTTTTTAATAATAAATGTGTCCTAATCGAAGAACGTTAATCTGACAGTTTGTTTTTTTAAAATGGTCGCGGGCAATAGCGCTGCGGTGTTGCGGCTGGTATTAATTGCTTTCTACACTCGGCATGCGTGCGCGGACGACTACTTTAGGATGGTGAGTGTACAATTATGTCGATATTATATTCCTACCAAAAAATATGGAAACTTATATTACAGTGTTATGCTTACCAATAATATATGTATATGCGTATTTTATATATTATAAAATAAGCTTGGGCTAACATTGGAGATGTTGTTTCATTTAAATCGGTTAGCATATTAAAGATATATGATAATATTATAGAGCTTATCACGTATATGATACTTATCTGTGCATATGAAATCGCATGCCTTGTATTTCATAGGACATGAGCGAACAGAGATTGATTGTGTTTATATCTGAGAAATTAAAAAATAACTAAAAACAACAGGAAATCGGTAATAACACTTTTTTTTTCATAAAACTAATGGTGAAATATAAGTAAGTGATACTACTCGATAAGTGACTCCTGCCACGCATCACTACTACCAACTATCTTTATCGATGCTCAATTAAAATAAATGTATTCATGCGTTTACCCCAAAGGCCTACCGGCTACCGGTTACCCAATCTCCGGAACCCTACACCCATTTAACGAAACCCACAAGAGACGTTACTATTTTACGCCGGTAATCTGCTAGGGAATGGTTCTTTCCCGGTTCATATTGGAAAACTGAAGATTGGCTATAACACTAAGGAATTAATAAGCCGGTAAACGGTACCGATTTTGTTTACAGTCAAGATAGATGAATTTTTTAATATATATAATGTTAAACCCGTTTTTCTTTCGTTAATAATCTCGTCTTTTTTAATTTCGGCAATTTGGGAGTCTAATAGAACGATCCATTGAAATCGAAACCTTAGTCCTAATCCTCGTAGGAGATGATAATTTGCCGTCTTGTTCAATAATGGAAAATGGTACAGATAGCCAATAATAATAATAGTGATATTTATGTAGATAATTCTTAGTCGGAAGGACCTGACCGGACCGTGGTTCGGCCCTCTCGGGCACCCTCGAGTCGGACGCTCTCGTGGAACAGGGTAACGGTCCAAGTCGAGGCTCCCTCTTGGGTGCCCTTGTGCTTGTTACCCACTAATGGAAGCGCTTATGGCGCTTAGTCACCTCTCAATCCGGTGAAACTATAAAATCCATCGGGCCAACAGTGGCCATCAGCCCGAAAAAAAAGGAATTATTCTTTAAGTAATTTGAGACATCCAGGTCTGTACTGGATAAAACGTATCCTTAGTATAAAAGTATTCTAAATAAAAGTATTCTGGGCATGTATTAGTTTATATATACTATATGACGAATACAAATATAAAATAGTACTCGGCAGAGCCTTACTTAGGGTAGTGTATTTCTCGTGGAAAGAGACTTTAGTAACACTTTTTATATAGTGGATTCTGATATTATCCTCGGTATACTTTACTTTCATAACATTTCTCCAATGACGATTGTTTGTTTTCGCAGTTACTTGCTTGGAAACCGGCTACTTTTACTTTATGGGGTGTATATATTTTTCTTGGCGTAATAAGACCGCTGGTGTTCCGCAGGGCGGTGTTTTATACCCCTTACTGTTTGTTGTTTTCATAAATATCATAGCCAAAGCAAGCCACCAAGCAGGATCCCTGTCTCGTGACAGTTTTATTAATATTACCAGACTTTGATGAATGTGTCATAATTATAGGCAGACCAAAATAGAATTTTAGTTCTGCGGTGAGTATCTAGAGATATATACAAATTAAACTTCGTCTTGGTGCCCTCATCAACAAGAAGCCAGTAGCAAAACCTTAACTGCTACTGCTCAATCCTCGACCAAATTACGCAACTTACTACCTACTGCCACGTCCACTACGATTAGCCTTGCACAGTCTCTTCTTCCTGTGCTAACCCCAGCGTAACGCTGGGGTTAGCACAGGTAACGATCTTACTTAGGAGCAACTGACCTTATGACTTTTAAAGTTATGTATAAGGTTTATATTTGCATAACCTAATATGATTATACTTCTTGTCTCCGGTGTAAGCTTAACCTTCTAAACGATGTGTTGTTGAATCCTGCTCATCCTTTTTAACTTAAAGACCGCTTTGCAATTTGCAAGCAATTTCTCAATGACTGACATTGATGATGTTTGGATTCGTCAGAAATTTTGAAATTAAAGATACCTGCTATTAACACATGGTTTCCGGTTGATTTATGGAACGAAATACCTGTAAAATTAAGATACACTCGATCCTTGGCAGCTTTTTAAATATTCGTACTTATTTTTTTTATAGAATATTTGGCAAACGAGCGAGCAACCGATGGTAAGTGGTCACCGCTACCATCCATCCATCCTCAACACCAGAGGAGTCGCAGATGCGCCGCCGGCCTTTAACAAAAGTGTAGGTGTAGGCTCTTCTCTTGAAAGTCCCTAAATCGTTAGCATCGGTTGGGAAACACCGCTGGCGACAGCTGAACAAGCAGGTACATTTTGCGTAAAGCGAACAACCACCGAGACGATGAGGATAACATTTTAAATTGTTCGCGGTGAATAGGTATCATATATCACTATTTTCTCCTTTCTATACTTATCACGTATTTTTATTTATCCATTTTGTATATATTATATATTTGATACATATTCCGTTCCTGTCCGTCCAAAGAAAAGATAATCCATTTATTTTTAACTTTTATATAATATATTAAAATAAATTAAACGCGATATTAGAAATGTCGCTTTTCAACGTCGGTGTACATATTTATGTAAACGCTTCGATTTAATAACAAACGCAGTCGTGTCCATCTTGGTCATTGTGATAAATTTATAAACACAAGCGAAAGTAAAACATTTTAAACGATGAAAACAATTAAGTGGAGTGTCCGAATTCCGGAGACTCCGCAGAGCATGGCGTGCGGATCAGAAGTGGCGACCAGATCTACGCCGCACAGCCGCACGCACGTGCAACTAACATCGCGGTCACTTCGAATCGGCAATAGCCTCACTCAAATCCATTGTCCCAACCCTGTATATAACATGACCCACGGAGAAGCCAAAGAGTTTAGTAAAAAGCATTGCGACCTCTTTGCTATAAAATTGTAACAACATTTGCGTTAATAGTTTGTTTACACAAAGGAAGTTATAATTTAATTTTTTCATGTTGTTATTACATGATAACATTTAAATTTATAAAACTACCAATCCATTCCTATAAAAACGAATCTTTTGCATGCAGGTTTACTTATAATAGGTTGCGTCCCCCTTTTATAACAAACGCGACCCTCGGTTGAGGAACTATGGTATAATTCAATTTTTTTTTTAATTTTTTGCATTGAGGATGACAAACGAGCACACAATTCACCAGATGACGCCAGGACCAGACGACCGCCGAGGACTGAGATGGAATGCCTCGTCACCAGTAATAAGGGTCGACGGAACACAGCAGCGTTATGCTACAATTTCATTCTGGCATTCTGTGAGGGCATGGCCCTGCTCGAGTCGACCCTTTCATGCTGCCATTGTTACAAAGCTGTGGAATATAATTGTTTTAACTAAATATTTCTACACCCTCTCTAGGCATGAGGCTCATGCCCAGCAGTGGGATTAGTAATTCAATGTTTTCCCAATAGGAGGTGATAGGGGTGACTATTTGTGATAATTTTAACCCCCATATGCATAATGCAAAAGTGAACCATTTTTGAGTTATCATGTTTTTTAGCTTTTTCCAAAATTAGTCTAAATTGCAACATCAAAAATTTATCAGAAAAAAGTATCAATTTAAATCTGTTTTTTTTTCTGATTTATATAAACGATTAAACACTGGTTATTTATCAATATTAAAACAACAATTATCGGTCCAAATTTAAAAATTCGAGATATAAAACGATATTATTTCAAAAAAAACTTTTCACGCGTGCATTGGTTTTGGCGCCGTGTTTTTTGAAAGTTTCGATTAGTAACCGACCAAATCGAAAGTAGAAACCGACGCGAATAATCTTGACAAACAGCTTCACTAAGCCATAACAAACACAATATCGGCGTATTCTTCATTTGTGTAATTTTGAAATATACTCTGTTCATTTTGATGAAGCTCTTCCATATATCTATTCAAATTAAACTACAATCGTACTTCAAAAAACACGGCGCCAACTTGTAAAACATAATCAAGGGAGAACTCGTTCATATACACAATAAACCAGATCAGTTGACTATAGACACGGCGGCAAACATAGAGTCACGGTTTAGGTGCCGAAAGTTACGGAAATAACTTCTATTGTGCAGCATTCCGGATGCTCAAACAATACACACGAATGTTGAAATAACAAATATCCATGTATAGACATTTTAACATTATAAATTGTTATTTTCTTAACAATCGAAACGATTTTGAGGAAATTTGCGTTAATTATAAAACTCACGTAATTATCCTAACTTAACAGGTACTGAAATAAGTCATATTTTCTATTTTATCTTTGGGTTGCGTATGAATTTTGAATGTTAATTAAAGATGAATTGCTTTATGGACCGCAGTTATCACTTACCACCGAGTAAATAGTTTCGCGATTGTCATCCTTAAATATAAACAAATATATGAACCTACGGGTACGTTCGGAGTTGTCTTCCTTGAATTCGATTAAAACCTCACATCTTCATAAAACTGCGCGCCAAGTGGAATTCATGAATTTAAACTTCCAACTAGAATCCTTGTGATGTGGCATAGCTCGGTAATGGTAGCCCACGGGCCTGACCTCCAAGGTCCAATTTTGGATTGCTTACAATCTAATGACGAACCTCGACGTGGGTTTTACATCCTAAAAAAATAGGATGAAATGAAAAACTATATCAGATATTTTTCAAGATCACCTTAAGACATGTCGTCACCGGATGTCCACGAAATTAAGTGGATTATGAACAATTTAGCTTAATGATGGCATTGTTGTCGTGACCTTCGTTGCAGGAAACCTCGTGACATATTTATATATAATAACATGTCGTTATTACAACGTGTGTCGTGCATATTTGGACGATTAAGGTACTTAAATTGGTTGAAAAAGTAACTAAACAGTAGTTAAAAGTACAAACAGTATTAAACAACAAAACTTCTTTGGCAGCTTTATTACTACACTGCAGATGTACAGACGTCTGGACATTTTAGATAATCTAGGGGTGGGAAAAAAGAATTTAATAACTAAACATATTTTCTTGGAGGCTATCTAGGCATATACGATAACCGAGCACATAGTCGACCTAACTTCCCTTGAACTGACGCGTTCAATTCAAGTGAAGACTGCAGCCCATGACATCCACGTCCATCCCCAACAGCGATGCAAGCCGTCACCCCCCAGGGTGGAGCCCTGCACTTATCATACGAAACACAGCAGCGTTGCACCGATGTTTTATTCCGGTATCTTGTGAGATCACCGGTCAAGATCCATCCATGCTGCAGCAAGAAATAAACTGGATAGTGTCTCTAGCACTGTACACGATGGAAAGGTTCGGTTGTAATGTGCGTGTTATGGCTAAACTACCATGTTTTAGCTGCTGAGGTTTACTAAGTATTTCTTGGTCTTCAGGAGCGGAATGTATTTGTGTTATGCTCCATTATTGACTGTTTATTGACTGGGCAGTCACGCACCATCAGATAAACCTTGTCGCAAAATATGAAATGAAAATGAAACGTCTTGCTCTCAATTCGTATTAAATAACTTAAAATGAGATATTAGTGTGCGCTTGGAATGGGAACCGGGGCCCGTGGCTAGCCGGCAACTACGCAAGTTACATAAAGCATAATGGTGGACAGCAAGGCTGCCCACACGACACCCGACACGCGCGCCTGACTCTCCGCGACTAGTGTGCCCACGTCACCATGTCTGTTTATTTAGGACAATCTTCACGCCACAGATCGCGCCTTTAAAATAGAAATCGTAAGAAAAGGTATTTAAAGACAAAACTGACATTTAATAACTGTGGGTCATAAAAATAGTTTAAATTAAAGAAAAGTGACTTCTTGATATTCATAAGTTGACTTAAGTTTCACCTTCTTTGTTTTAATTAAACATTTTATAATAATTTGTTAGCTTATTTATTATTATATTGTCTGTACCAGAGGTGCTTAAGGATGTACTTGATAAATATACATTTTATGGGATTTTTGAAGTAGTAATGAGAAAGAAAAGAAAAGAAGAGAAGAGAATTCGTTAAAATGCTAACCTAACCTAAC